>VZTR01005741.1:37466-54472 GCA_013400775.1 Chaetops frenatus | reverse complement strand
AAAAAAAAAAAAAAAGTAACAATCTATTATTAATAGATGAAACTGTTTAGAAATTCAAGTGGTTTCTACTTCCAGCATCATAGTTTAGATGAAGCCATTAGGCAGAGACTAATGAATTCAGTCTGACTCAGAAATTCCAAAATAGGGATCTATGAACAGCTTTTTTCAGCTTGATGTCTAAGGAGGGAGAATAACAATGATTTTAAGTAATTCAGATTTTTTTTTTCCCAAACAGTGAAAGGGAAGTTTGTGTTTTGATAGACATGAATTGTTCTATGTGATGCAAAATTAAAACATCTTATTAGGTCATTTACTTTTTTTTTCAATGCAAAGACAATGAAAACAAATTTCACAAAACTGTGAATGGAGGACATGTGACAGTCTTTTGCTTAGAATGCAAAAGAAAACTTCAGCAAGTAGAGATCTTATCAGAGGCAATCCTTGCATCCAAGGTGTTCTGCTTCCCAAGTTTTTTAGCATACTTTGAGTCAGACTGTCAGGCCAAGTGGCACAGCTTCATTTTCTAAGAAATAATAAGTTAGGTTTTCTCTGGACTGAAATCCAAGTGTCTCATCAGTTTAGGATCTTTCTCATCCTGCTTTTCCATCTTACAATGCACAGTTAGTTTTTTGTACTGATTAGTAGTAGGGACAGCCCACAGGATCTGTAGGTAAATGGTGATTGTTATAAAAGATCTTTCCACTGAAGCCAACAATAACCTTCAGATCAGGTCTTCCGTGCAGGCTGTTACTCTCGTTTTATTCAGTGTTGCACCCCTGTAGAGGTTGAACAGCCCCTGCTTAACACTGTTGGATTACTCATACTTTGTTCTCCCTATTGGTTTTGATTTATATTTCCTTGCTTCCCCTCCTGCCCACACCTTCTGCCTACAGCAGCTTCAGGAAGACTTCTCAAGCAGAGTGGTTTTGGATACCATTTTTTTGTATGTGATTGGTCTCAGTGAAATGACTGTGATAAATTATACTTGTGAGTCTTCCTTTATCAAGTGCATTGAAGGGATGTAGCAGCCTAGAAGGTTACTTGTTACCAAGAAGGGATAGAATATTGATTTTTCTTCCAGAATTTTGCACATAAGCTTTCAGGTGCTCCAAAATTTCCACTTAGAATAACTGCAAAAGTAATGGTTTACTAAAAGAAATCAAATATATTAGAGGTTTGGAGAAAGATTTGGGTCTAGTTAATTTTGTTGCTTTTGCGGTTTGTCNTTTTTTTTTTTTTTTTTTTTTTTTTTTTTTTAATATTTGGTTATTTGGCTTAGTACAACTAAACTTGAGTATCTGATCTGAGAAAAAAAAATGACCTTTAACAAATGAGTGCCAAATAAATGGATGAATGTTACATATTCTGTTTATATAATGGTATTTTGCCTCACTAATGTAAAACTAACATTTCCTGTTTTTCTAATAGACATTGAAAGATATGTGAAAGAAAAAGACAAAGTAAACATTTGAAGTATGTACTCAGTATCACAGGAAAGTATTGGAAACATAGAATTTAATTTAAGACAATTTTAAATTATTTTATTATGCATGATCATAATTGTCTTTGTAGTAATTTATTCAAAACTTCTACAACTAATTTAACAAGTCTATAATTTCATAATTACATTATAGTAATATTCAATGCTAATTTATGCCTAAGAAAAGCAAACTTAAGTAATATTTTCAAGTTGATAGTTCATACTGAACTTGAGTTTCTGATATTTATACTACAGAAAAAAAAGGATATTAAATATGAAATATACTTCTAAGTTATGCTGCAAAGAGGAAAGAACTGTGGAAAACTCCATATAAATATTATTGCAGTCTACCATTATTGTGAAAACAAGAGACAGGGTATTTAATAGTACATCTGTGTGGGTCAAGTTGGAAAGAAAGTTCCTTTTGTGTAGTTAGACAGTCCACTTTTCTATCTTGACACATCTTGTCTCTCTGAGCAGAAACTGAGGTTGTAATTTCTACCATTTCTTGAAAAAAAAGAAAAACTGATTAATCATATGAATCATAATACTTAAAAAGTAATGAAGTTGCAATATGCAAAAAACATTATACAGAGCAGTCTTTCAGTTAGAAGTCAAATTGATTAGATTATTTACCTTTTTTCTTTAGCATCCATCACTTATTGACCACAATGCTTACTGAAAATAGATGTTACACATCTTTATGTAGACCTGTGACAGATTTTCCAAATTGTAAAAGGATTTATGCCTGTAAATGTAGTTTATAACTCAACATACTCTTTCAGCTTTCCAAAGGGAATTGGTGTTTAATTAAATGACCCAAATTTCTTTTGTTGGGTTTGGTAGCAGATTTTTGGACAGTAAGAGATTTCATTCTGACAGCAAAACAAAAGTAGTGGGTAATAGGTGAGGGTTTTTTGTCTTCTGTTTGATTAGAGGAACTAAAGATCTGTTGTGGGTGGGTTTTGACCTTTTTAGATTTTTTTTTTCTTTTATTGATTGGTTGTTACAATGGAAAATTACTGGGTGAAAGAATAACTTAATTGTCAAAAACCATTTTTTTTAATGTGAAGAATTTTTTAAAATCTGGGTGGACTACTTGAAGGAGTAACTGTAATCACTCAAATCTCATTGAAACAAGGAGATATGAATATGTCAGCCCGAGGCCAAATGTAGGTATGCTTTCATGTCAGTGCAAAGGAATTGTATATAAAAGAAAAGAAAAACCAAACAGCATAGTTTATCTGGAATTTTCAGTTTAAATGGTAAATGTCATAGAAATTTGATAGAAGGAAAGTTATTTAATTAAACACTGGGGACCAATGGACACATTACTCAAAATTCAAGTTATTCAAAAATCAAATTATTTGATTGAGGTCTGGAGTCAAGAACATTTGAAAGAGGAAAGCACAGGGACAAACTGAATAAGTAGACAGATTGTCTCAGCAAACAACTCTGTCAGAGAAAATTGGTATATCATGCCTGAGGAAGAGTAGGAAAAGTTAGGACTGCAGTACTGCTTAATCAAGATGGTGAGACTAAGTAAGGAGGCTGTGAAGCAAAAAATGAAGGCAAAACCCCCACTGTAGCTAGAAAGTAAACTATTGTTAGCTTCCCATAGGCTGGGTAACTGTCACGAAGGCTGATTTTTGAGTCCCCTTAAGTGTTCTTTCAAGAAGCAGTCTAATGGTACAACTAACAATATGGGATGCAACTCAAAAGGCAGGATGGCTCAAAATACCATTATTTAAAGACTGTTCTGTAAAATGGGAATGATTTTCTCACTATTTAATGTTAAGAAAATTTTGAGAGTAAAAATGATAAAGCAATCTCTGAGGGTGGAAATACATTTTTACATGTTTTCTTGTTAAATATGTAGAAGTTTATGCATGCTATTTGCAAAAAAATAATAGATCTTAGAGTATCCAAAAAGGTAGCAGGTAGCAGCATAAAATACCTGAGTATTAATAGGCATTAGAAACTGAAAGACATTATATAAAAGCAAGGAAAATAGAAATTTTGCAAATTAACATAAAATCTCAGTAAGGCAAAAGAAGAGTCAAGAGCCAAACTGCTGCCCTTTCCTACCAAAAAAATGTCTGTGCTGGAGGCCTAAAAAATCCAGAGAAGCATATTCAAGCCCATCAGAATAATAAAGCTGATAGCCAAGTGAGATATAATAGGAGTGCCAAGGACAGCAAATCCGTAGCAGGTGGATTCTGTGGCTTGAGCTTCCTACAGAGGGACATAAAAAAAGTAGCCACAGTAGAGCCTTCCTTTGTTTTAGAAGTTGGAGGATCTTCTGAAGGAAGAACAGATCTAAAAGAGCAGTTTAAAGGCCTTGGCAGATTTGTTCCCCAGCTTTTATTGCTGATCACATTGTGGGGCATAACCCTGTGGTCAGTTGGGGTCAGCTGTCCCAGCTGTGTCCCCTCCTGACCCCTTAAGCACCCCATGCTCCTCACCAAGGGAGGCAGGCTGAGAAGCTAAAAAGGCCTTGGTGCTGTGCAGGCACTGCTCAGCAGTAGCTGGCATATCTCAGTGTTATCAACACTGTTTTCATCACATCCAAAGCACAGCCCCACACAAGATACTGTGAAGAAAATTAACTGTGTCCCAGCCAAAATCAGCACACTAGTTGACTATATAAGTAATTTTATATCATGTATCATAACTGAAATCTGAGAAGTCCAAATAATTGAGTGTTTGACAAAATCTTGCCAAGTGTAGGTTTTTTTGTAATTAAAGTAAGCTCTGCTATTTTTGTAACTTTCCAACAATTAATCATGATTGGAGCAAAGAACAAAAAGCGCATTTCACGCACATAATTCTTTAATCTCCTGTGTTTTACAGAAGATTTCTGATGACATTCCTGGCCTGGACTGTTCATTCTGTGCTACTTAGAAATGGATTTTAACCCTCCCCTGCCTTTTCTTCTAGTAGCTGCTGTAAAATGTCTTCAAAGTCTGAACAGGTCATGTTCACAGCGGGAGAGGTATCAAAGTTTGTTGTATTCTACAACTAAACGTCCTATTTATCCTTTCTTTTTAAATCATTATAAATTATTTTAAAGGAAAGGAATACTTACCATTCAAAATGAACCCATCTGGTTTTCAAAAGCATTCATCAGTTATTGTTCCAAATGAAATGACACAGGTTTTGCTAGAACTTTGACTCCAACACTATACAGTAATTGTAATGAACTTTTCCACACACGGATTTCCATCACAAAGAAAATCCAAAAAGTTTTGCTAAAATTGTTAAAACTTGTGGTTCAAAACAAGAATCAATGCATCAATGTAAAGCATATTACCACAGTTTATTTAATGATAACATTCAGGAGCAGATGTACTTGTTTACTGTTTGAACAGCTTAAATCCTCACATTCTCCCTCTTTTACATCAGCAGTTGTTTTTGGCAGCCGTTTGCAACTGCTTACAGCTGTTAGAAGTTCCTGTGGATTTTCTTTTGACTGGTCACAGTGCTGTACTGGCAGTAATTTGTCTGTAATTCCACAGTGGACTCCACAGTGTGTCTCATTCTGGAAGAAAAATATAGTGCAAAGTGCCATGAGTTTTAGGATAATCATACAATGAATAAGGGAAATCATAAAATCTTGGTAGGAAAGTGGGATGGGTGTTGTTTGGGTGAGGGTTTTTTTAGTATTGTTTGTTTTGGCATACTTAGAAGCCTTTTAGTTAAATCGGAGGATCAGGACACTTTTTATTGTAATGTCCAAGAGAACATAACTTTCCTTTTTTGTTATTTATTTGAAATTACTTGTTTCATTTATGATCATTTTCCAAGAAGACATGCACTCTTTTGAAAGGCAGCAAAGAAAAAATACATACTTTTCAGGTAATGTCATCTCGCTTCAGTGCTTTCTTAAAAAAATAACATAATTGGGATTTTAACGTTGAGCTTTTTGAGTAATTTTGGAGAATGCATTTAACAGCCCACTACATTTCATCCTTTAAGCAGAGAGGTGATCATATTTAACTCAGTAATGCCTTGGTATTTTACCTCTGCTTGATCAGAACTCAGACTAATGTAATTTTTATAACTGCTTTGCAGCCAGAGTTGCCATTGGCATCAGCACAAAATACCTTTTTGCTGTCTTAAGAGATCGAGTCTCACTTCTAAGTACACTTAGAAGAGCCAGTGGAGCACAAACCATCATGGCTGTGTACAGTATTCCAGGCCTTGCATCTTGTCTGGATCCCTCATAGACTGTGGTAGGCATAACTGTTGCTAAACTACAGCCCTGTGCAATGTTTCCACTTATGTAAGAGAGTTACAAAAAGAAAATAAAAAACTTGAAGTTACACAAATACACTTTCAAGGTAATCAAATTTCTTATTATTCTGTGATTTATTAATAACTATTACTCTGATAATGAGCAGTCTGTTTACAAGTCTGCAAGATGATGTCTTTGACAAATTGTTTCTTGTCCAAAAATGACAAGCATGACAATTACAGGAGCCATAAAAAAGCAGTGGCTTGAATAGGCAAGTGAAATTGGAAAGAGAAAAATGACAAAAGCAAGTTAATCAAAACTGAAGTGATGAAGCCCTATTTAGCTTAAGCTGTAGGGTATAGTTGTCAATGACACAATAGTATTTGCTAAAGAGTTTGTTAAACTGACATTTGCCTGTATTCTTAGGGGGAATGAATTAGTTGAAATACAATTTGACATGCATAACCCTTGACATTTTAATGCAAGTTTAAGCATTGCATTTCAAGCAGCTCTTGTACTCATTAGTGAGACACAGAAGGGAGTTCTGCTTTCACTTACTAAACCACTAATTTATTAAGATAGTGAGATGTTTATTAGAAATATAGCAAAATTTGCCAAATATACCATTTCTTATATACAATTATTATGAATATGTATTTATGAAGAAAAATTGGATGCTGAGTTCTGGCATATGCTTCCATCTACTATTCTAGTTGTGAAATCAACTCTAATGATAGATTAGGTCTTGTGCTAAGAAAACTCACAGAAATTTTGTCTTTAGGGATTAAATATAAGATACCAAGAGATTAATTAATCAGCAGTAATTTTCCATCTAATGCAAATGAGCTATTTGCAGCAGATAATTAAAGCTGGCATTGGATAGGAGAATTACAAAAGCTACTGAATCACCTGTTGAAAAATTTATTTTCAGCATTATTCATCTTCATATTGATGTGCTTGCATAACTTGAGAATGTAAATCATAGAGTACTTTTCCCATTAGATCATTTTACTGCTGACATTTCTGTCTTCTCCACTCCTGATTATCAAGTTGCAAGACCTTTTGTGCAGGACAGAAACTTTTCTTTCCTTTATACTGCTGTCAGAGATTAGATTTTAGTGAGATACTGACCTTTCTTGACAATAGTTTAGGGTCAGACCACTGCCTTACACAGAGCACCAAGGTTGAAGCCCACAGTCTTGATATGATATACAAAATAAACTGCCGAGTACTTGAACAAAGAGAGTTCTTTACCACTACTAGCTAAAAATTATTGTAGGATGATGTTCCCAGTGCATTCTTGTAACAAATTACTCTAAGTAGCTTTCTCTTTTATGAAGGAATTAAGTTTTCCAGTTTATCATCAGTGAAAAGCGTATTGGTTAGTGATACTGTTTTCTTGAAAAGAAAGTGAGCATAAAAGCTCCATGCCACACAGCCACACAGCTGGGGTTTTTTGTATCCTACAAACAGCTTGAGATTGATTGCACTCAAATTGCTTGGCAAAGTAATGGGCTTCAAATACCAAAGCTCTAAGTAGAAAAATACACCACTTGGATTCATACATGGGTATTTTAAATTTGTATGAGAGCATGGTACATACTTAAAATTCTTAAAAACTTAGTTAAAGTGTGTTAATTTTAAGTAACTCAGCAGTTGATAATATAATTTAATGCCAAGTGACAGCATTTTTACTGTTGCATTAGCAACAGAGGCAGCTAACATGATGCATATTTGCATATTTCATGCCAGAAACACGCACAGAAGGAGGGGTGGAAAGAGTGGCTTTAGGTGCTCAGCCATGGTGATGAGGCACAGTCCTCAGCACTGGCTGCCACAACTGCCCCAGCACAGCAGAGCCCTCAGGTCAGGCTGAGTTCCAGAGCCAGGATGCAGATTCTAACCTCTGAGAATGCAACAAGAACTGTCTGGGCTGCATTAGTCAGACACTCACCAGCAGGCTGAGGGGAGGTGATGAGGGCACACCTGAAGAGCTGAGTCTTGTTCTGGACTGCTCAGTACTAGATAGACATGGACATGTTGGAACAAGTCCAGGAAATGTTTGGGAAGACAAAGAAGGACTTGCAGAGTCAGCCCTGTAAGTAGAGGCTGAGAGCGTGGAGTTTGCTTAGACTTGGAAAGTCCCGGGGAGATTTTGTTAACATTTTTAAAGTATTTGTTGGGCTGCAGGGTGATACTTTCCTCTGTCCTGAAGACCTATTAAAAGTAAAATCTAAGTGAGTCCTTGTTCATCAGTATATGAGACCTGTCTACTGCCAAAAATGGCAAAAAGTTTCTTAGGCTACGTCTGCCCCTTCTCAGTGGCAGAACGCCAATGAAAGGTGCTGTGAAATTCAAGTCGTAGGTCTCATGATCACCTGGCTGGAGCACATCGCAAGCCCTTTCAGGTGTCTTTGTTACAGAAGCTAGGATTGGATAGATCCAAGTATTGCCCAGTATCCAGACGCATCAGCTAAGAAAGGTTACCTTGATAATTAATACAAGCCTTTAAAGGGTGTTGAAAAAAATGTGACACTTTAGACATGACAGAAACAAGAAGCTGTTTAGGGGTGACTGAGTGGCTTACAGAGGAGAGGCACTATAGATTTAATAGTATAAGAAAGTCAGCAGAAATAAAATGGTGTATGAGATCTCTGTGAACTAAAATTCAGCACATAAACTGGGACAGCATTGCTTTAATGTTGTATCAGCAACAGCCCAGAGGTGTGGAACTGAGCTGTTCTTGCTGAAAGAAGGCTAAGAATATAATATCAACCTTCTACAACCCTTTGGCAGACTCTCTAGCTGTCAATGAGTGCAAAAGAGTATTTCTTAAAAACCTGAATGTTCTCTGTGCAGCTAGTAAAGGAACACGTGGTTTAGTTGAAAACAGAGCACAGATCCTGGTCTGAATAATTAACTGCTGAATAATTATGTAATTATACACACATGAATGCTACATTTTTGAATAGTCTCAGAAATCATACAGCATGTTTAAAGCCTAAACCAAGGAAAGATAATAGATATCAAAATTAACTGGTGTTATTTGTGAATGGGCATCATATCTTTTCCTGCAAATGAGGCAAAGAGGTAAGAAAATAAACTCCAGCAAATTAAATGTTAAGCTGCAATAAAGATGTGAAAAAGATTCTAAGTGACTGAGTTGAAATAAACCTTTTTTCAGACACATCAGATTCAGGAAGTCTGCCAGAGAATTGGTGGGCTGAGAGATGATCAAAGAGCGTTCAAGAAAGATAAGGTCATCGCTGAAAAACTAAATTAATGATTTGAATCAGTTTTTTCTATAGAGACTGTCAGAAGGGTTTCTGCACTGGAAACATTATTTACAGGAGAGGAGTTGGAGAAACAGTTGCAAACTAGGTTATTAACTGAAGAGGTGCAGAAAAAATGGATAAATTGGATAGTGAAAAGGAACTCAAGGCTAAAATAGGTGAATTATAACACTTATTATATAACTCCTCACTGTCAGATAGTAACTGAGGAGTGTGGAGTGTCAAATGAAACACTGGTTTTTAGTAGCATTCCTTAGTCATCCAAGGAAACTACAGATCTGGAAGCCTGATACTTGTGCACAGCTAATTAGTAGTAAAGAAATGGAATGAAGAATAGAGCTGGTGGAAAGATACATTTCTTTGTTAGAATTTCAGAACTGGAAGTATTGAGTTTAGTATGAGGCAGATCTAAAACAAGCAAAGGAAGGATCTCTTTCCCTACAACATGTAAATGAGATGAGAAAATCCTAATTAAGTGATGCTGTAGATGTTAAAAGGTGATTTGGACTTAAAGTGAGACTGAGTTCATGGAAATCCTTTGAGGCTTACCAGATGTATGGAAACTACCTATAGCTGAGGAAATCCCTGAGGAAGTATTATGTATGCTTGCCTTCATCTTACTGTTAGCATGCTGGCTTGGATGCTGTATGGGGCACACTGCCAAGCAAGATAGGTTTTTGGTTCTGACATAGTCCAGAGATTCTAGTGTACTTGAGATGCCCTTTGAATATATTTGGTAGTGTGCCTGTTGTTCAGCATTCTTGCAGGCAATCTAAAAACCTCAGAAAACTGTGTAATAGCAGCATTTGTTGGTAATGCAAAATTTAAGATAATTTGTTCTATTAGCAGCTTATGATATTACATGAAAAATACTATATGAAAATGAGTGTTGCTAAAAGCAAAGTAATAAATGTAAGAAGAAAAAAAGAATTATGCATGAATGCTGATGGGCTAGTCTTAGATTAAATTCTCTTCAGAGTACAGATCTTGCAACATCTTCCAGAGTTCTCAGATAAGAAAAAGTTGATTTATCATCATACTGAGTTTAAAAAATTAAAAGCTGTTGACTGCTCACAATTTTCTCAAATGAAAAATTAGGGTACTTTCAATTAAATAATTATGAGTTCCAGGTTTAAAAGGAAAAAGAAAACAAACAAACAAACAACAACCCTGCCAAAACAAATAATTTTGGTGGGTTTTTTTTCGGTTTTTTTTTTTGTTTGTTTGTTTGTTTGTTTGTTTTTTTGTTTTGTTTTGTTTTGTTTTGTTTTGTTTTGTTTGTTTTTTTTTTTTTTTTTAAGAAGAAAAATTCCTCACACTGGGACAAGTGTGTGTAGTGATGAAAACCATAACACTTGAAAAAGGGAGTAGAGCTATAAAACAGAAAAGGGCAATTGGTAGGTATTAAACACTGTGACTCAGGTTCATGCTGGAGCTCAGGAAAGCTTTAGACTGATTAGTCAGAGGAAGTGATCATATTATATTAGAGGGATCAGCATCTAAATGCTCTGTTTCTTATGGTCCTTCATAACAATTTTCCTCTGTCCTCTGTTGGAGATTCCTAAAGATTCCATTTGTTGGAATATAGTCCTGGACAAATGCCTTGTTAAGGAGAAGTTTTCTATAGTTGAAGTCTGAATATCTTTCATTTAGGATCCAAAATTATGATTATTACTTCTGTCTTGGAAATGGTAAATAAAAGTTTTCCATAAAACCTGAAAAAAAAATTGAGATTTTTCCCTTATGGGGACTTGAATTATCCAAGTTGTAGCAGCCCAGTGGGTGGATTAAAGTACTAATATTTTCCTGGAAGACCTGACTTTGGATCTTTGCTGTGCTGTAGGACTGTGGAGTGGCTCCTAAAGCAGTGTGGACATGGCTAGCACAGGCCATCAGCACCATAGCTGTGGTGGAAGTGGAACTAATCTTCACAGGAGCTATATATGAAGTAATGTGATGATCTTACATGACACAGGGGGCGATGCAGAGTGGAAATTGTGTTTATTGGGACGGTTTTCAAGTCCAATTCAAAAATACTTGGAAGGCAGGGGCCACATTAGAGTCCTGGCTGAATATGCACTGTCCTGGGAACAGTGTCTTACAAACAGGTGCAGGGTAGTGGAGAGAGATGAAAAGAGTAAGTGTGCTCTGGAAAAACTCAGTGATGTCTCATTGGGAGAGTCATATTGAAAATATTGTAAATCTAATCCTATTTAAACTTCTTTAAATTAAGATTCTTACTGGTTTTTTCCTGATTAATGACAGATGTTCCTAAAGTATTCCTAATTTCTTCCTTATTCTCTTTTCAAGGAGTAGAAACAACTTGTTTGGACAGTTTTCAAGTTGATACTAATTGTTTCTAGGAAGAAATGATTTCATCACAGATGTTTATAGGAGGAGATATAATTTAGAGCAATTAATTTTGCCAGTGTAAAATTGTCACCTCAGATTAATTTTTATAAAACTATCCCATCTTGAATTTTCTAGTCTCGGTGTAATTTTACTGTACATACTTGAGCAGGTGCTGTTTCACACAGGACATAGCTGCATTTCAGTAATTACATGGACTTAATTGTTTGTTGTTTTAAAATGAAACAGTGAAACATTTAAAGACAAAGCTTAAAAATAATATAAATGGAAGTCATTATCTCTACTAGATTAGCCTTGCCAAATAGATGAACTGCTGACAGACAGATCCTTTCAAAAATAGGATCTAGTCTAAAATTAAAGCTTCTTGTTTTATTTTGTGAATTTACACTTTAGTTCTGTAAAGCTACCATTCCAAGGAGGTGTTTTATTTTGTCCTATCAGTGTCTGAAGACCAAATTTGTTGTTTTTAAAATAATCGAAAGGTACGACTGCTGATTGTCAACTCTGTCGTTTGTGGCCAAGCTGTGTCTGTGATTAATACTTTTAACTCTCTGTGGGCACTTCCTTCTTTTGATACATGGGATTTCACTTGCATCTTTCTTCCCCCACCCCCAAAATCTTTACTTCTGTCTTTTTGAAGAGATAGTCAGATTACCATGCTGCTTATGGCCGCAGTGTTGTTGTTCTATCAGATTGAGCAAGGCACTACTTTAGATTTATTTCTTCTTTATCTCTGGAATATCAGTGTTTATTATTCTATTGCTTTAAACCATAACCCATGTATGTTTTCTGGCTGTATAAAAGAAATCTCTTGGATTTGGTTTTAAAGGAAGGCAGTGATGGTGTGAAAAAGTACTCAGAAGAAATATGTTTCCTTGCTCACAAGTAAATATTATGCAAAAAAAGTCTTGAGGCGTGTGTTTTTACTAAAATTCTCCCTCTTTTGGAAAGATCTGTCAATTTCCACTTGACTTATTGCCACCATCGTCAGGTTTCTTTTGAAGTTTACTCTCCACACATGTTCTTTTTTTTTTCCACCGGGGAGTTCAGCAGTTCTCTGGTCATGTGCTTTTGTCCTATTTGGCTGTCTGTAGCCAGACATTTCTCATTCAGGAACTCCTCCTTTCTTCCTCTGGGGTTTTTATTACAATCTGTTGTTTGCGCCATGACTTTTTCATAGCATTTTATTCTGTTTGTTTCCAGCTGTGTCCTTTAGTTACTTGTAGTCAGGAGCAGAATTGAGTCAGGGCTCAGTGACTGTATTGTTATGATCTGAGTAGGAGGAAGAAACCCAGAGGTGCTGCTTCTTACACAGGCAAGGTATAATTGGTGTCTGCTCCTGGCAGAGTGTTTCCCAGTGATTTGGTGTACCTGTAGATACAGTGGACAAGAATGATGAGGTTTAGGGTTTCCCTCTTGGTAGTAAAAATCACAGTATCACAGAATTGTTAGGGTTGGAAGGGACCTCTGAAGAGCATCTAGTCCGATGCCCCTGCCAAAGCACAGTCACCTAGAGCAGGTTACACAGGAATGCATCCAGGTGAGTTTTTTTAAAATGTGTCTGAAGAGGGACATTGTATGATTTCCCTGAGCAGCCTGTTCCAATGCTCTGCCACTGTCAACGGAAAGAAGTTCTTCTTCAATATTGAGGTGAAACTTCTTGTGTTTAGAGACATTGCTTCTTCTCCTGGCACTACTGAATAGAGTCTGGCACCATCCTCTTGGCATCCACCTTTGAGATAAATGAGTTGATAGTATCACATATCACATAGCCAATGCAAGACAGCAGTTGTTCAGTAAGTCTATCCAGGACCCCAAAAAACTCCAGGAAACAAGAGCTACTGCTTTCCTGGGAGCAGTAGATTTACACTCTCTTTCCTCAGTGTGAGACAGCCACTGCTGAGTGAGTGCCAGCTGGTGTTTGGAGTGCAGCTGTTTGCCTAAACCAGCAGAGATATGACCATGTTCAATGACAGAAAATGGCTGTGTGGCCTCACTCAGGGCAGTGAGGCATACATGTTCATTGCAAAGAATAAATAATTCTCTTATTCGTTCCAATGTTCCTCACATTTGGCTTAGCATCTGAACATTCTTCCAGTGTACCAGCCTGTAGTAAAAGTGCCCCAATTAAAAGTTAACACTTGAGAATATAGGAAAATTAATGGTTTCTTTCCTCTCTCTCTCTAGGTGCTCATTAACAGTATTTTTCTATACTTGACATGCTTCTTGTAGACCTGTTCCAAAAACAGTTCTGTAGCAGCCCATCTGCTTTATTTAGTTGATTCAGAACTAATGTGTGCCATGATCAGCTACAAAGACAGGAGGGGAAGAAGATCTCTTATTTTTGTTGCCTTGCCCTTGATGCTGCAGTTGGGGTCAGAGTCTCCTTATGAAGGAGCCACAGAGCTTACGTAGAAGATTTCCAGACTTTAGGATAGGACAGGCAGAAAAAGAGGGAGGTAGTCTTTATAGATACCACAGTGTAGGCAGAGTGGTAGTGTCTTTGGGAAAACAAACACTAAACAAAGTTCTCAGAAGTGATAAAGACTTTCCTTAGGGACCAGCTGAAAACAGGTGCAACTCAGGAAATTGTTTCACCTTGCTGAGAACAAGATTCAAAGGAGAAGATGTGTAAAGAGACAGTGGGAATGGAGAGGTTCTTATGAATGCTGATTTTGTCAACTGTTGTAGTTTTCAGTATTCCAAAAGTTACCTTATCCTGGCTTTTAAATACACCTAGTTCAAAAACCTTTTGATGATGATCACTCTAAGAGGTGCAAACTGACCCCTGTTGAATTCTGAATTCCATTCCAAGTATACATTCCTTTAACTCAAAATTTCTGCACCCATTTGATTGCATGATTACTTTACCTATTTTCAGACTAGGGGAGGAGAAATGAATTGCCTGCAGCATGGACACTGTTTTAGGGCCTGGGTACACACATGCAGTTTTTGCTGCAGTCTTTTTGTAGCTGATGACTGCCCTTTGCTCAAAATATTTTTATTATGAAGACTCTTCGTAGCTGAGGTCTGTGGACACATGGAATATTTTGGAGGTAATCTACCTTTTAAGGAAAGAGGGTATTCTGCATGTACAAACACATTCACATAATGTCTGTAGATATTTATTGACCTAATCATGACAACATTGATGTAATATAACTCCTTACTGCTTTAATAATTCTTCAGATTCACACTTCTCTAATTAATGGACGACCTAGTGCTGATGATCCATCACGTGAATTACTGGAGTTCACCTCTGCTCGCTTTATTCGCCTGAGATTCCAGAGGATACGGACACTAAATGCTGATTTAATGATGTTTGCACACAAAGATCCAGCTGAAATTGACCCCATTGTTACAAGGAGGGTAAGTTCTGGCAAGACAGTAGAAAGGCATGTGTAGAAGTTCTCTCACACTTGTAAATGCTGTACCTGCCTTCTTTTGCCACAGGAAATTTTGGGAGATGATGATTACCTGTTGTTATCTTTCAAAATTCTGGTGTTGGAGAATTCCCTGTTCACTCTACTTTGTTATCTTCTCTAGACCAGAAGTAACAATTTTACCTTTTCTGCTTAATGATGTTATCAACATAAACACCCAGCTCCTTTGGCTGTAAACATTTGGATGTAGGTATTTGGCAAGTGTTTGCTGTTAGTGTCTCTTGTCTCTTCTGCTACTTTTTGTTACCATTAACATGCCTTGAACACTCCCTTTGAGTAGAATTTCTGATTGTACTGTAAGTAGTAGTAGGGCCTGAATGCAACACTTTAAGCATTTTCATATGATTGAGGGTAGCAGTAAACATTTTGTGTTTTTTTAGCTTAAAAAAATGGATACAGCATTTAAAGTCATACTATGCCTGTACTCCAGTCTTCTCCACTGTTCCTTGTGTGTGCACATCCCTGTCTCTTCTTTCTGCAGTCTTTAGTTCCTTTCTAAGCCATATCTCCCTCTTATCCTGCTGATCAAGTGTTGTGTGTTATTCTTGTTTTCCTCTGATTTTTCTACTAAGTATTCTCAAAAATTGGTTTGGGGGATATATAATTTTCCTTTCTTCTTTTTTTTTTTTTTTTTAATTTTTGTTCACTTCCACTTCCCATTGGTCATTATATTATAGTGGTAACCTCAACTTTCCAAAAGAAAAATAAATTCTGTTATGAATGGGGGGCGTATCATTATTCTTGACTTTAGTTAATATCATTTGTCATAAGTGCTAAGAAAATTTGCTTCTTCTGTTCCCCATTTCTGGTTTCCATTTCCTTGTCTAAATAGAGTGCTGGCCATTTCTGAAAGTTTGGAACAAGCCATTTTGTTTTGAATTATAAACCCAGAATCCCTTCCAGTTGAGTGCAGTTATTGCAACCTCACTAATCTTGAATAATGTGTGTTTATGTAAAATTGGACATTTAATAATCTGATTCTAAATGAATAGAGATACAAAGTTGAATTAGTACTTGAAAAATCACTGTAAACTCATGAAAACAAAGTGCAGGGTGATACACTGATTTCTCAAACAAACAACGTCCGGTAACTTCTGTGTGGCAGCTCTCCATGAGGCTGTCCTCAAAGGATTAAGGAACAACTGAAACTTGCCACTCTTGTCAGGAAACAAAGGGTAGCCACAATTTATACATTTTCTTTGTGTTGGAAGGTTAACTAGGAGTGATAAGAGTTGTCATTTTGTTTGATATATTTATTCATGATCTGATAAAGAGATCGAACACTGTAATAGCAAAATTTGCAAATAGCATATGTTTTGTTTGATTAGACAGCTGTGAGCATGTTGCAGGACCCTTGCCAAAACAGAAGACAATGAATGAGATTCACTTTTCATAGGAGTTTTAATATAAGATTATGAATATCTTTCTACCCTTCTTTCTGCTTAGGGCTCTTAATCCTCACCAAAGAAAAAAAGAGAAATGGTAGAATGGCAGAAAAACAGGTCAAAAGTACTTAAATCTCAATAATGAAGACTGTTTCATGATCATTCAAGAGGCCAATAGTGAGAAACAGTTCTTCTTTCCACAGTTCAGTGAATGCCCAAGTTAGACCCAGATAAGATGAACAGAGGTGTTTCATAGGGTTTTTTTCTAGGTTTTCTCCTCTTCCTATCATCATGCCTTTTCCTTTTCATATTTTCTGAAGCGAATAAATTCTATAACATTTGACTTTTCATCATCCAGTGTGCAGATAGCCTTTTCCTATTCTCATGTTTTTGTATGCTGTGTAGAAATTGACATGGCTTTTGTGACTTCAAACAGATGGAACTGTGCCAATTTACACCCTTTCTTTCACTCAGCCTGAATCTGTTGATCAAGACACGGCTTGGATTACACTGTCTGCTATATTTGTAATAGATCAAAAAAGAAATAAAACAAGACCTGACAGTTTTGTCACAAGAAATGAATTCTGCAGTTTGGCACCTGCATTTTAGAATTCACTTAACAATTCAGTTTCTATTTTGTCTTACAGTATTACTATTCTATAAAAGACATCTCTGTTGGAGGCATGTGTATATGTTCAGGCCATGCACAGGCTTGTCCATTGGATCCAGCGACCAATGTATGTATCTTTTTTTTTTTTTTTCTTTTTCCTAATTTTTAGGGGGGAACACGGGGGAAAA
>VZTR01005741.1:25508-37455 GCA_013400775.1 Chaetops frenatus | reverse complement strand
CAGGCGATGCACATGAGTCTGTGTTGGAGCCAGGAGCTAATGTATTTTTTTTTTTTTTTTTTTTTCATGTGCCTAATTTATAGGGTGGAACACGAGGGAAAAAAAACCCCGACCCTGATATTGGTATTCAGAGTTCTGTGAATTTATATCTGTTTTTCACCTAGAAGAACAGTCAGAGGCAGTGCCAGAATGAAACAGTGCTAGCAGCCAGAATAATAAACATTCTTACAGTGTCAGCAGAGGCTTTCTTGCAGTGAAAGAATAGGTTTCAGATAATTCATATTGGAAGTTTCCTAGGAAAAACAGAAATCTGCATTGCACTATGTAGCTGTAGAAATGAGTGCTAACAATCTTTCTTTTCCTTCTTGATATTAATCAAGAAGTCTCCTAAATGATTGTCAAATATTTATTTGATAGTTGCAAACTCATGATGGCTCTAGAATGATGCATTGACTATGTAGGAAGTATTAATTGAATGATCAGTTAAACTAATCTAGAAAATCATGAGCTGTTTATAATATCTTTTCACTTGTAACTCTCTTTTTGCACATAACCAACACAATGAAAACATAACCAATATAATTGATATAGAAATATAATGTGTTACTGATTGTCGAACTCTACTCACCCATTATCACTAATACTGAATTTTTTATTTGCTAATATTACATGGCATGGTATGGAATCTCTTAATATATTAGTCACTTAAGTAGGAGCTTTATAGATTTAATTGAAAATCTTGTTTGTATATGACATTAAGCCGTTAAAGAAATTACAAAATCTTATAGAGTATGCATTTAGAGTTCTAAGCAATTTCTATGGATCTTTCTAAAAATTGAGCAAATTCCTTGGTTTAACCTTCTGAGAATTTTCTGTAGTGATATGTACAGCAAGTGTTGAACTATTGTTTCAGATGCCCTTAGTGATCAAAATGCAGCATTGTCTCTGTGTCATCTGTTAGAATCAGGCCTGCCTCAGAAAAGAAGTGTTGCTACTGAGATTAATACATACTTCAGATAATTTGGCTACTAGATAAAATAAAGCCATTTTGACAAGTGTAATGTCCTGATTTGCAGGATGTCAGATATGTATTTGTTGTCTGACCAGGAAAAAAAAATAGCATAAGTGAAACAGCTCAAGCCAGAAGAGATTTGGAGGTTTAGCTCTCCAGGGATATTCTTTAGACTGAGCCATGCCAAAATAGGCTTATAAATATTATGACTGTACTTGTTAGCAGAAAGAATCTTTCCCTTAGCATTACAAGGAATAAACTTGCTGGAATTTACTGTCATATATTTTCCTTAACTTTGCCTTGTTTTGCAAGATTTATGTTTTGTCCTGTGAGCCATGGAGTTTCTCTGGCTTTCTGCTTTGACCTTGTATGGCCACACAAGGACCACTGAGACTCCTGTTCCCTAAATAACTATTGAGAAGGCAATTTTTACTTCTCATTTCTCCAAACTGCAAGATTTTTAACCTTTTTCCAGCTGCTTCTGTGGCTCAGGGAGTTTGGGTGTTCCTTATGCTGAGACTCAGGTGGTTTTGTGGGGAACTGTAAAGTGACTGAAAAGCTGGACTTGTGCTCATCTATTATTATTTTAAACATTCCTGCTATCCCTCCCCTAGAATTAGTTACACAGTTAGAAGATTACATGATAAGTTGACTTATCCAGTCAGAAAATAATGTCAAATTGTGAAAAAAAAGGCAATTTGTATTGGATCAGCCAACAGAATTGATTCATTTTGTAGCATCAGTACTGCTGCATCTAAGGGGACGGTGAAGAATGGCTCGTTCCTTGTGGGGTCAGATCAATTTTCCTGAGTCTGAGGGCTGCCTGTACTTTGGCTTATTTGTTTTATTGGGGAACTTTTCCATCCTCCTTTCTTTATCCAGTTGGAATTAAATTCTCCTGCGTTCTTAGGGTCTCCTTACATTATCTAGCCAATTATCTTCCTTTGCTTCATGGCTGTTTTCTTCAAATAGAGCTATACAAGTTAAACACACTTGGTGAATGCAGGATACATAAATGAATAAAAATGAATAAACAAAGGAATTACAGAGTAGAGCCATTCTTAATGTTTTCATAATTTGAACTGGAATGCATATTATGTACATGGACAGATTCTTCAAATCATCACATTGTGTAAATATTTGTTTTTCTTTTAAATTAGAAATCCGTCTGTCAGTGTGAGCACAACACATGCGGAGAGACATGTGATCAGTGTTGTCCTGGTTTCCATCAAAAGCCTTGGCATGCTGGCACTCTCCTGCATAAGCATGAATGTGAACGTAAGTTGAAAACAGTAGAGAAGAGAAAATTTATTGGAACTGTTACTGAAAACTGAAATAGGGTCCTACATGATTTTGCAGTTAATTTGGTTTCTAACGACATTGGTTTAATGAATAACATTTGATGTGATGTTATTCAGTTGTTTAGACTGACTCAAAAGACTTAGCAGGAAAATTACATGTACAATTGTGGTTTTATTGAACTCAGAGTATTTTATTGTAACATGGTGGTACTTGGGGAATGCTATATAAAAAAAATTGTCTTGTGCAGTTTTTATAATCATGATGATTTTGTTTTGATAAAATAACAGGACTATAGCCCGGTAAGTAAAAAAATCTTTATATGGGTTTTTCATTTATTAAACTTTACTGGCATGATTTTTGTATAAATAGCACTTTTATATGTTATAATGTTCATCCTTGCTGAAACAAAGTATTTTTGTATTTTTATAAAATGCAAGTTGAGTGTCTCATTTTTTTTTTAACAGAAAATACAATGTATCTAGTTTTCCAACATGTTATGAAAACACACCTTGAAATATCAACTTCCCACAGGAAATTTAATTTTCAGGTTTATTGTATTAAGAGAAGTTATAATTGAACTTCCAATCTCACTTCCAAAGGTCACGTACCATTTATATTTCTGAACATAACAAAATGTAATGCTTCATTACACTAAGCGTTTATTCATTTGTAGGATTTTAGCTATAATTTCACCATGAATGATTAAAAATAAATAAAAAGGAACAGATATGCCCATATTAAGAGAAGCCATTGCTTATTTGTGTCCTGTAAACTTTGGTCACAGAGGTCTTTGTTTTAGTTGGGACTCTGTCTGCACTGGGAATGCATTCTGGAAAGAAATCAGGGTACATTTAATTTCATGTTTAATTTTTAAGAGAAGCTTACAGCCTGTTCAACTCTCAGTGAATTGTTGTACTGTCTTGGTGGAAACAGTTCCCTGGAATCTGGTTCAGATGTAAAGAGAATGCCTTCCTACAATGCTGACAAACTTTGAATTTCTCTTTATGATGAAATAAATGTTTTAATACCACAGGAAAAGGCACAGTGAGTTACCTTGTTTTCACTGCAACAGATTATTAGATTATCTTTCCTGTATTTAGACCTAAAATCTAGAGTTTAGGTGTAAATACCAAAGAAGATTTAAGACTGGGAATCCCTTTGTTCTGCCCCAGTTCTTATATCCATATGTGCAAGTCAGATGTTTTTAGGATGTCTTTCACCTTTCATTTGAATTGCTTCAATTTACTCATACCATTCTGCTGCTTTCCTTACAACTCCTCTTATATTTTAACTTAAATGGCCCGTTCATTAAACACATGTGTATGCAACCACCAACAGGTTTCTTGGATATCAATTTAAATAGAAAATAAAAATCTAACAAATAAAACTAACCAGGAACATCATCATTAGACTCTGTTTGTCAACTGTTATTGAGGAGAAGAAATACAACATACAGAATTTTAGGCTGTAGTAATGGGACCACATTGCTTTTCACAAATGAAGTAGTAAATGAATGTTTGGCTGTGCTTTTACCGAATATATTTTTACTGTGCAGGACCAAATATAAAATGTTGAATGGCTCCTTTTGATACCTCAGCAACAGTGGGGCACCCCCAGTGGGAAAGTATTTGCTAACACTTTCCTTCTCTTTTAGCCTGCAACTGTCATGGGAAGACGGAGGAGTGTTACTACGATCAGGATGTGGCAGACAGAAATCAGAGTTTGAACATCCACGGGGAGTACCTTGGGGGCGGAGTGTGTGTGAATTGCTCGGGCTACACCAGCGGCATAAACTGCGAGACCTGCCTGGATGGCTACTTCAGGCCAAAAGGGGTAAACGCCTAATCCCGCGTCCCTTCGCCACAAACCTCAGTGTTCAAACCCTCACTTCAGCAGGGCAGCAGCTTACGTTGTTAAAAAGAGTTTGGGCTGCCATTTTGTGAAGGTTAACTTCCAAATCTGACAGTGCGACAGTTGCTTTTCACAGCTGGAAATGTATAAAGTTAGCGCTCAGAGAAATAGGAAAGTGATTTGTGTTGATATGGAAGAATACACTTGGGGTCAGGGCCTCCAGCTACTATTTCAATTTAATTTAAAGGAGGATGTGGTCCTGTAAACAGAACTTTTGCTCCAGTAATGAATTTCAAGTTTCATTATCAAAATTCAAAGAAATATTGCTATATTTTACATTGATGAAAGAGAGGCTGTAATTTCTATTTTTAAATGCAATGCAGAATTAATAACCACTGAAATTCTATAGTGTTTTGTGAATGTCTTTGAATTTCAGTGCAGTGGAAATTGCTTTTTGTATTTCATCATATAAGACTGTATTTTCATCCAAGTGGAAGCTGTCAAAAGATGAATCTTATATTAGGTTGTATTGTCAATATCAGTCGTTCCTGTGCTTTAGACAGCTACACTATTAGTGTGTGCTTGAATTGCTTATATTTCATCTGTATATTTTCAGTTGGGTAAATAATGGCCTTTAGTCTGATTGGTGTTCAATCCTCAAAGAGAAAACATCAGCAAATAGCAGTAATTATGTTTTCCCTGATAGATTAGATTTAGCCTTGCAGCTTGAGAAAAGGAGTACTGAGAAATGATTTCTTCAGCAGCAGGGCACTTACTTGATTTTTTCCTGTGAATCAAGTTATCATTCAACTAAAAGGGATTTGATGTATATTTGTGTGTTTGTATAGTGTGCTTGTAGTATGTGTGTGTATGTAGTTGATGCAAAACTTCTAATTTATATTCCCAGTGTGATATCAGACCAAGGTTTAAGTTGGATTGAGATAACCTTTCAAGAACAAAAGGAAATTGTTCCATAGTTTAATGTTCACATTTCTTCACTTACCTTTTTACTCTCTTACTGACTAACTTTAGTTAGTTTTTTGAATCACGTTGACCAGAACGACTGATCTTGTCAATATTACTCTAGGTAGTAAATGCTTAAAATCTACCTCATTGCATTTATTGATTTTGCTTATATAAAGGTCTGTTACAATCTCTACACCTGGTATTTTTTTTTAGTTGAAGACCTATTTGCATCTAAGTCACTACATATTTCTAAAAAAAAAAATCCCAAATACAAGTTTAATAGAATCACAGGACCTAGATCCTTTTTATTTAGAATGTAAATAGAAGTTTTCAATCATTGAAGGTAAGGTTTTTTTTCTTCTAACGTCTTTATTCTTATAGGTATTGCCAGATAACCCAGATCCATGCCAGCCATGTTCTTGTGATCCAAATGGGTCTTTAAATGATACTTGTGTCAAGGATGAGAAACATACGGAAGGAGGTAAGTTCCCTCAGCTATAGGGATGTTAAAGATGAAGTTCAGCAATGGTCAAAGAAAAACTGAATCACATTTCTGGTATGTTTAACAAGAAAAAAACCAAAAGATTTGGTTTTGGTTTGTTGTGTTTTTTGGTTTTTTAAAAAATTTCACTCCCGCACACCGTGATCCAGTTGCAGTGTTTGGATAATTTTTTTTTTTCTTTCTATCTTGTATTCCCAAGTTGCTGAGGCTTCTTTCAGATTCATGACTGGGAAAGTTGGGTATGTTCAGAAGACTATTCTCAGTGGAAAATATTGAAGAATTTTGGCATTGAAGAGCTTTCTTCTTTTACCATGGAGATTAAAACTCATGCAACAATGATGTTGTAATATCTTTTGCTATCTAAGCATGTTTCCATTTGAAATCTAAAAATTATTCTTGAAAAGTATTTATTTGCTTTCTTTGTTATTCATGTAGGAATGCAAGATGCTTACCATAGCCCTGTAAAAGCAGTTTTCACATAGACAGTAAACTATTCATTGGGCTTTGGAAACAATGAATTGCCATATTTTTTGGTTCTTTCATTGTAAAGCATCTGAAAATACTGTAGGAAGATAACAAAACTCAAGGTCGGTTCTTAAGAGATGGATAAATTGGGCTAATTATAATCTATTGATGAGATGCAGCAATCCTTTAAAACAGAGATCAATAGAACATAAAAGCAACATGGCAAAGATGCAAAGACAGGGCCCATAATCTACTGTAATAACCATGTACTGATTGCAGCAGTTCAATAAATGATACTGATTTGCTGTCCCAGTGGTATCACTGGTGGGTTGATCATGGCCAGCTGCAGCTGCCCACCCAGCCACTCTCTCACTGTCCTTCTCAGCAGAACAGGGGCAGAACACAGGATGAAGCAGCTCATGGGACAAAGTAAAGAACAGGAAATTGTTTGACNAATTGGGCTAATTATAATCTATTGATGAGATGCAGCAATCCTTTAAAACAGAGATCAATAGAACATAAAAGCAACATGGCAAAGATGCAAAGACGGGGCCCATAATCTACTGTAATAACCATGTACTGATTGCAGCAGTTCAATAAATGATACTGATTTGCTGTCCCAGTGGTATCACTGGTGGGTTGATCATGGCCAGCTGCAGCTGCCCACCCAGCCACTCTCTCACTGTCCTTCTCAGCAGAACAGGGGCAGAACACAGGATGAAGCAGCTCATGGGCCAAAGTAAAGACCAGGAAATTGTTTGCCAATTATCATCCTGGGCAGAACAGACTTCACTTGGGGAAAATTAATTAAACTTATTGCCAATTTAAATAGTTTCAGATAGTGATAAGTAAAGACAAATATTAAAAATACACCTCTTCTACAACCTCTTCTACAACCTTCTTTTTTTTCTCCAGGCTCAGCCTCATTTCTTCCTCTCCAGACTCCTCCTCTACCTCGTCCCCTACTACCACAAGTGATACAGGGTGATGGGGAGCAGGAGTCATAGCAGTGGTCATAACAGCTCCTTTCTGACACTTCCTCCTCACACTTTTCCCCAGCTCCAGAGTGGATACTTCCAATGGGCCTACATCCTTCATGAAAAAAATTTGTTTTGCCAGGGGTTCTCCATGGGATATAGTTCATTCAAGAAATTTCCAGCTTTTCCTTTTTGGGCTGCAGTGTGGATATCTGCTCCAGCCTGGTTTCCTCCAGGGGCTTCAGGGGTATATCTGCTCTGGCAACTGGAGCTTCTCTTCCCACTCCTACCCTTCTCCATTCTCTGACCTGGCTGGCTGAGGGGCTTAGCTGTGCACCCCGTTAGAGCTGGCTGTGTCTGGCACAGAGCAGCCCCATCCTTTTCCTCCCAGAGGCTGTCCTGCAGCCCCCTCCCTGCTGCCAGCACCTGGGCACAGATACCCAGTGCAGTGTGTCACCTGGGGTGATATGGGAGGCAGTACGAGCAGAAGAGAGGATAAATGCCAAAGCTGGCAAAAACATGTGGCTCTGCAATGCCTGTACCAAACCCGTGGGAGAGACTAAAGAGGTTAGAGATGACAGACAATTCAACAAAGGAACCTCTCTGACTGTGATTTCAAGATGGGGAATGATTAATTAAAAAAAAATGTGATGTCCCTCTTGCATGTTACGCAGCTGCTTGGTCTCTCACTCCTGTTACTGCTGCAGTCTGTCTTTTCACATCTTCTTTGCTGGCCCCTGGTGTGGGTCATCCTCCTGCAGCCTGGCAGTTGATCAGCACTTAAAAGGCTGACAGCTCCTCTCTCACAAGAAGAGGAAAGCAAAAAAATAAAGACATTTTTCCATTTTTTTTGAATGTCAGTAATGGTGTCCGTAGGAGCTCTCAAAATGCCTTATACCTCTCAGCATTCAGCAGATCTAAACCATAGTTGCTTTCTAAATCTGCTTACACTTTCTGAATCTGACAAGGTGGTACTGTGCTTTGACACCTTGCTATGTCTCCTTCTGCCTTTTTAGTACTCTGATCTTTTTGGCAAATTCTTGTCTTCCATCATTTCTGAATCTCTCTAGGAAAAGAATTAAGTTCCTGTTCGGATCATTCACTATATCTTTCTAGAATATCAAGAAACATGTCATGTTAACATGTTGAAGGCAACATCTTGGATTATCTTTTTCAGCTTTGCCTCCTTTTACTTTTATTGCTGGTAGCCAGTCCTGCTCATCTGGCCCTAGACATTCAAAGACGGTGTTGAATGCTCTAGTTTCTCCAGTACCAAGAACCAGATTTCTTTTGTTCTCTTCACAAAATGAAAACTCTCATCTTTTTCTGTCTTGACTGCAACCAGATTCTCCTCATCTTCCTGAAATTGAATTCGAGCTGCTGCAGTTGGTTGGAGATGTGTTGCTTTTGAGCATGTTAGTCTTCTTAATCTCTGTTAAATATGCTATTTGCAACACATAAAGAAATTTTTTCCTTTATTCCTTTCTAAACTCGAGGTCTTCTGTTTCCAAGTTATTTACTGTAGAAGTTACTCTGTGAGTTTAAATTATTTATTCTCATATATGACAAACACAATTGTTGTTTCAAGAACTTCCATAATGTATGGAATTCCCTCCCCAAAGTAGTCCATGCATTTTGTTCTTGGGACCAGTTGTCTATGTCCTGCCCAGTCCTGGAAGTCTAGTGAGAAGTGTACATTTTGCACTGCCTAGATGGTGGCTAGAGGATAATTTTGATATCTGTCTTATTGTCTGTTTTAAGACCACAACAACAAAAATAAGCCAGCTCTGCATATGTCTGGGAATCACAGCTATTCTGCCTACAATGGATTTGTTCTTTGCTCTTTGTTCTTACTGTTTATTTGCCTTTTATTTTTATTTCTTGTACTAAATAAGGTTCCACCACGTTAGGAAAACTGTTTACTTATTGCTCATTATGTTTATAGTTTTGAACCAGTCACATATTTGTGACTGTAACACCTTATCTAACACAAAAGACACAATAGCGCCAGTTGAAAGGGAAGGCCTTTCTAATATTTCTTTTAAGAAAAGATTTCTGTAGTAACAGAAGAGGTTGTTTGAGAATCAAAAGCGAGTCTGGATATAATTTTTAGCATAAAACTGTCCTGAAAGCAGATCACTTCTTCCCTTTCTTCCCTCTCACATTTGTATTCAGTACACTGATAAAATTCTTTTTACTGCGTAGTGCTCACCCTGGGCAGCAATTGGGTTTGAAGCACTGGTGAGTGTTCATAAAGGAAAGGCTGGAAAGCATGATCTGTCTGAAGGAATCTATCTATTCACCAGTGAACCAGACTGAATACTCTGGGTGGGTTGAAATATGTCTTAAGAGTCACTGGCTGGTTGTATGAGGATAAATTGTTTGCTCGGTGTAGGATGGGAATATGCTTCTTAAATATATGCTAAGTAAATGCTTTGAAAAAGTAAAAGACATTGAACTAAAATGGAAATATGATACTATGGAACATCACTGGGGATAGAGAGTCACTGTGAACAGTTCTCAAGTAAAATAAAGCCAGAGGCTGAACATTTTGTGTTCTTGAATACACTAGGTAAGCAGCAATTAAAATGGAAAATTGTAGCAAATATTATAATAACTGGTGCATTGATGAAATGCATCGAGAGGATTTAAATGACTGCATCCTGTAGTCCTAATCAGGTTTTGCAAGATAAGAGAAGGGCATAGAGAAGCTGCTTTATAATACAGCATTCATTGTTTCAGGAAAGAAAGAAGTATTGTTTAATTTTATTTATAGTTTCCATTTTGATCACTTTGTCATCATGTGTCTCAGTCAATAGTCTAAAATCAAATATTATTATTGCTTGCAAAGTGTATTTTTGGTTTTGAATCTTAAAGAATGTTTTTTAAATATTCTTTCACTGCAGTCCTATATCATATGTTAATGAGAAATATAAAAAAAAGAAACTTAGGATCAGTCATAAAATAAACTGATGAAAATGCATCTAGGTTTTGTAACTGAAAGGCAATTATTTTAAAACTGAACTTGTCCACCTGTGTTCAATTCATCCTAATAATAGCTAAACTTGACCATTGCTGTTTTCCATGCAGAAGCAAAGGCCCAACCACTTATAACTACTGTGTACTCCAGTAATTAAGGCTTCCTCCATGAATTGGTGCTCTTGATTCAAGCTCTAGTGGCTAGATTTTAACAAATAGCCATTTTACTTGACTTTTAAGCACCTGCAAGAACTGAGAGGTTTGGAACCTGGCAGAGTTTTGTGACTCGGTCTTCAGGGCATGCTATCTTTTTTCCCCTCTATTGCCTCTTTAGGTACAATATAATCCCAATGACAGATGTTTATTTTTGCTGAAAAATGTCCTCAGACACTTTAGGATAAGTAAGATCCAGACATCTTGATCTTTATTTAGACTTTGTAGTACTTTGCTCAGCAAGCAGTCCCACTGACTTCCATGAAATTATTTTTGAAATTTATATGCTGCTGAACAGGAGTGAAAATGACAAGAGGCCATTCCTAGGATCGCAAGTGTTTTAAGGGTCTGGTTCATGCTTTTGTATGCTTTTATTTTTGTGCAGTTTTGAAAGACTACTAGGCTAGGGAAAAATAACTGGTAACACTCATATTTTAAGATGACTCATTCTCTAGGGTGCATTTTCAAAGCCTCTGTATGCCGAAAGACAGGACAGAAACTGATAATATGCAGGGAGAAAACAGAGAATAGCTGCTTCATCAAATAAAGCCCCATTCAAACAAGGTCTATGAAGTAATGCACCAAAAGCAAAATATGTCCTTCTTTTGAAATATCAGTTAATTACAATAAAAAAAAAGAGACAGACCTGAAACATCTGTCCTAAATTGAAACCTAGTTAGACTGTTGACATAATGTACATTACATATGCACTACAGCAGCCTCATCAAAAATAACCAGTGGGACGCTGAGAGGAATTTACACGCTGTGTAACACAGGGAGAGCTGAGATCTCACAAGGGCTGCAAATGAAAGAAGGCAAGGAGCCAAATCAAGTACAGGGACTAGCTGTTATCAACAAGTGTGAGAGCTGGAAGGATGTATGGCAGGTAGCAGTCTCCTGCCTTCCTCTTTTCCATGTGGATAAGTGGTGTGCTGAGGTTATCCTGTGTGTTACATACCTGTGTGTGCTGTGTAAGAATGGAGTGGGCTGCGCTGGTGACAGCAGAGCTTCAATATGATCTCTCTTCCTTAACTGCATAGAAAGGAAGAGCAGGAGGAGGGGTGGTTCTTGTTGGGGAACTAAAAAAAAGTGGATGGAGTGGGCAATGGAGGAGAGACTACATATTTAAATGAGTATTTGGGAGTTCCATACTGGGACGTGTAATTGAATTTGAGCTTGCCGAGACTTGATTTGTGAGACAGGAGTTCCTGAAACTTTCAAATGAGATGGGCTCACTTCCAGAGTAGACTTGCCTAGGTCTTTTACCGCTAAACCCTGGAGTATAGCTGGGTATTTTCATCTGGAAGGAACAAAAGTTTCTCTGTTCCAGATTGTCCAGTTAGGATGCATTGACCCAGATTACAAGAGCTTGTGGCCTGCTGTGCTGTGGGGCCTTGGTGGTAACTGTTTGAGAGGAGAATAACTCAGAAATTTGAGAATCAGCTGAGCCAAAGGTATCAAAACCCATGGAGCACATCACTTTGAGGTAGTAACAGAAATTTCATGCACTGAAATTCTGTATATAATTAGGAGAGATCAAGAAGGTGATAGTCAGTATGATGTGCTACAGGAGATCAAAGAGTCTTCAAGGTTAGAGAGTAGACAGAATGAATTTCACCTCTGTGTAGATTACCAGATAATGTAATTTAAAACTCCTGTAGGTGGCTGCTTCTTCAAATA
>VZTR01005740.1:333454-344140 GCA_013400775.1 Chaetops frenatus | reverse complement strand
TCATATTTTACATGGATATTATCAAGGCTGATGTTTCACAATGCAGTTTAGCAGAAAGTTACGTCCAAACATAAAACACATGGGGTTTTTGCTGCAAGCAAAGATGTCTATGGTACCTCATGTTTTCCAGGGTACAGGCTTTAAGCGGGTAAGGGTTTATTTGCTGTAAAATCAACTCACTTCAACTGAACTTCGAAGTAGAAAACTTCTTTAGGAAAAAAAACCTCAACCACTGAAAAAGCTATTTGACAGACATTAAGTTTTAACACCCATCAGCAAGAACAGTTAAGGAATAATAATAATAAAGACTTTCCAGCTATCACAATAGCAGCATCAATACAAAAGCCTTTCCAAATTTGGCTTGACAGTTTAGATTCTGAAAAAATGGTCAAAAATTTTAAAAAATAAAAAAAATCCCCCCAAACCACAACAAAACAAAAAACCCCAGCACAAACAAACCAACCAAAAAAACTCTATACTTTCCACTACACTTCCATTTACTAAAAAGTGAAAGAGCAAGCTTCAAATATTTGAGCCTCAATGAAGTAAGAAGTAAGATTAAGGCTGCATGCCATTACATATACAGCTGTAATTCATAAGAACTGACAAGCAAGAATACTATGGGAAAGCCAAGGAATTCAAACACTGGCTTCCATTACTACAAGTTTATGCCTATACTGATCTTAAATTTCCTTACCTTTTAAAACTTTAATAATATTCCACTAGGATTTCATAAGAAAGTTGAAAAGAAAATTAAGAAGATGCTCACTCCCCCCAATCCTGGGAGATTCTTATTCCTTCTTATAAGGCTATGGGCATTGTTAGATCCACTATGGAACTTTTTCTTGTAAAGGTTTTTAAGCAGTACCCCAACACATATCAGAAACCTAAACATAGTTTCAGAAACCTCTTTCTTCAAGATCTACAAAAGGTCTCTATCCAGTCTTTACTAGCATCCAACCCTAAGAGGGCCTGATACAGGAACCTGAAAGGATCAGAAGGCTCATGAGGTTTTCAATTTTGACCTCAAACTGCTTTTTCATGAAGATTTTATAAACAGATTTCACAGCCTCACTACCTCAGACCACTTAAGCTCAGAATGCTTTGCACCAAAAAAACCCCCACATTTCCCCAACACAAGAGGCTCAAGGAGATCTGGAAAGTGTTAAAATGAAAACAAAGTGCTACTGCACTGCTGAGGAGTTACTCCCCTGATTTTCCTTTCTCTTTGTTTCACAGATGAAGCCTAAGCCACCTCTGTTATTACATACTTTGATTCCAGCCTCTATTTTTCCTGCCAGATATGAAGAGTTCTGATATTGCTAAAGCAGCATTTCAGTGCATTAAATTACAGCAGGAATTAGGTGTGTGTACTTCACTCAAAACTAAACAAGCAGTTTTCGAAAAAACAGCTGCAGACGTTTTTCCATGGACGTCTGTGCCTAAGATAGGGCAAAACTCTGCAGTGGGCACAGACAATCATATTAATTAAAGGAGAGTGCAGTAATCAGTAACACATACACAGAGATCACTACATTTCAGATAACAAACAAAATAATTTTTCTTTATAATTCCATCACTAATCAAAAAGAGAAAGTACTTGACATCTCCCCTACATAATTTCACTGCCTTCTGCCATTTAAGGATTACTGTAATGTAAATCTTTAAAGTAATACACAGAAACATTTACATACTTTATAGTGAAAAAAATATTTACCTTAATGCCCTAGAAATAACATTAAGAACTCAACTGTTTCCCAAAAGATTTCAGTACAAGCTGTCTATATAGACTGATGTATTATATGGGAGAAGCCACTTGAGGATAGATTCCTGAATATTCACTGGGTCACAAGTTAAATGCTGTGCTGACACAACATTCTGTATCAAATCAGGACCAAATATACCCCGACCATTCCAAGTAAGTGTTTGGAGGTTTTTAAGACAGACGTGGGCAACAGAGAAAGTTCAGTAAAATCTCTCATACAAACAAAGCATCAAATTAGGCCAGTAACAAAGTGATATCCAAAGCACAACCTAGGTTGCTTATGTTACATCTAAACAAAAATGTTCAACAACAAATAAAGCCACAATTTCAAATCCTGCCTATAAGAGAAAGTACGAAATTTCTTTCAGTGTGAAGATTAAAACAGCTAGGAAGTAAAACAGCTGTCACCTACCATCGCTCAGTCAGATGCACAAAGGCATCTAGTAGCTCTGCTATTTATAAGATCCCACATAGTTGCAAGCTATTGAGTCAGAAAAGTGAAAAAAAAAATCTTGTGACTGATAGATGCACAGTTTGTAGAAAAAAAAACCCAAAACTCTGCTGTGCTTCTCTTGCTATTACAGCAAGGAAATAGTATTTAAGACTAGAAACATAGTTTAAAAACAAACAAACCAAACCCTCAGCTAATACATCACATCTGCCAAAAAATACTAAAAACACCTTAAGGTGTTAGGCTTATTTTATTTGAGGGGCTGTTTGTTTTTTTTAAACATGAGAAACAAGCACAGTTTTGGATCAAGTTCTTTTTCTGATGCAATGGCCTGCAACAGCCAGAACCTAGAAATTCCCTTTGGAAGCCATCTGAAGACCAGAGATGACACCAACACAAACTCTGATTTACAGATGCTGAAATTTAGGGTAATCCTAGTTGTCACATTCTAGGGTTTACTTAAGTCTTTTACAGGCATGCTTTCCCATTTTGCTTAAATAAAAAACATCTCACATAGTGAAGTTCACAGTTTCTAATACTTGTTCACAATTAGCAAGATGTATTTTTAATTTTGAAGTTCCACCATTTCTTTCAGTCTACAATATTACAGGTGTTTCTCAGTGCACCACTCACCAGAGCAGAAGCTGCCATGCTCCAACTTTAAAGATTTAAACTTAAAATTCTCAAATAACACAAAAAACATCAATGCTCCCCTAATAAAGTATATCAGAACAGTTACAAGTATACTTTAAATATTTATCGCTTCTCTCTTCCACAGAAGTTAAAAACTTACTTCAAGTACTGATATAGTTAATATATTTATCATTAAGGGATTTTCATAGTGTGAAGCTGCCACAGTAAGGACAGATAATATATGCCTGCAATATAATCTCTATAACAGACAAATCTAGGCATGGAAATTTGAAAGACTTCCTCAGCATTGCTCAGGAAAACAAAGCCAAATTCAGGAAAACAGTATTACAGCTACTGAAATAAAGAGTTAATAAGCTTCTATCATTTTTCTTTGCTCAGTGAACTTCTGTAGCTAAAACACATAATTGCCCTTCCTTGCCAAACAAGCTCCTCCAGCTTTCCACGCTAGTTCTAGTGAAGGAAAGCCAAATGACCAAGAGCATTTCACAGACTCTCTAATAACAGACAAGGTCATTATATTAGCAAGACCACCAGCAAACATGCATGCTTTCCTCCTACGCCTTCTTAAGACCACACACAACTGGGACTTCCAGTACCTACAATACATACCCCAAACACAGACGAAAAACTCAATTATAAACACAGGCACCGTGCAGCTACACGTGACAGAAATGGCATCCTGACTAGGCAGCAGTGAGATAAAGGGCAAAGAAAAACTATTCATCCATTCATGAACTGAAAGAGTGGAGCAATAGGATTATATAAAGGAGCTGAGTTGTCCTCATTCATATCAATTTGATTCTATTGAAATTAGGGAAATGAAACTGCAGAAATTAAATGGAAGAATTCAGCTTAAAATGAGACAAGCCCTAAACTACTGGAAATCCAACTTCCAGCTTTGCACACAAAGTTGACAGGATAACACTGTCCTGCTGAACCAAAACTAAACTGTACACACAGACTAAAAGATTACAAGCATTTTTTGATCCATTGCACTGAACGACACAAATATGATTACTTATGCTTGCCTTCATCTTACAGTTAACATGCTAACTGAAATCATGCTAAAAATCTTTTACTTAGGATTGGTTTTAAGCTGTCTCTGTAAAGTGAAGCTGAAATGTACGAAAACACTATACAATTAAAAACAGACTGAAACAAAGAAACCAAACTTTCATGTGCAAGGGGCAAAGGAGTCAGCATGTTGACACAGCAATAAAGTTGCATCACTGCTGTAAACTCACTGACCACATTCCTGCATAATCAGAAGGCTCATTTTTGCTGAGGCAACCTTGGAGATATTTCATCAGTTAGGTGACACCAGCTCTTCTAACTACCTTCAAAGGAACATCACTGTTATTAAGTCATTTTCTTCTGCTTAAGAAAAAAAAAAAAGTCCTTGACCTTCAGAAAGACTGAAGAGAAGCTGAAGCATCTGTTTCCATGTGTTTAGTTTTGCTGTAGTTTTAGTTCAAGTAAAACTAATACTTTTAGACAGATCTTTATCATTATTTCCCTAGAGCACCTTACTCATCCTCCACATATTTGAGCCGTAAGCCCAGTAATAAGATGCATTTCTAAACACAAGATTATGCAAAACCAGCAAGTTACCAGTGCTGAATGACATACTTGTAGTTGTTTTCACCTGCAGTATTAAGATTGTTTGAAAGACTGAATGCCACTTCAAGTTCTTCTAGAGCAACTGGTTTAAACTGTGCCAAAACATAAGCCACTTTGGAAGTAATAATTTAATTGTTCAAAACCTTGCATCACCAACTTGTTCTTTAAGTGGGTTATGAAATGAAAAATGCAGGCATCTGCTGACTCAGCAAGGCTATTCAAAACATGAAAACAAAGTCCTAGCCTTTTTCTCATTTTGGCCTATCAAAGTACATCAACACCATAAGCTTCTTTTTTTGGTTTTGTTTTTTCCTCCACTGAAAACATTTAATTTACATATGACTGAAACAGTTTGAAATGCAGGAAAGAATGAACTGTGCTCCTTTCTCAGCCCAGAAAATGAAGGAGTGTCCACGTGAGCACCAGCCATGCAACCCACCGCGGCTGCCAAGAGCGCTAAAAAAATAAAAGATAAAAATCACAGCCCCAGAAATAGGGCACCTTCCTCTTGCCTTTTCCTCAAGCTATGGTGTAGGGGAGAGAAGAATCAACTTCCTTGTCCATTCCCAGCCACGCTTTCCCCTCTCATCAACTCAGGCAATCCTGTGGCCTCAAGTCCTTGCAGAAAACCCTTTCTGGGCAGCAGATCAAAACACACACCTGATTTGTACTGTGCACCCATAAGCACGGAAGGCACTGCAATGGAAGCAGGTACAGCTGGCAGCTGGAGACAGCAAGAGTAACACCAAGGGGTTTGAAATGTCCAACAGCTCAAGGGAATTGAGTTTTAGGTAAAACTACACCTTTGTGATTTTTCATAGAGGAAGGAAGCTGGTGAAGCTACCTAATTACATGAGAGAGCAAAGAAGTAAAATCTGACTAAAAGGGTAATTGCTTTTCATTCAGCCTCCCAATACAATGATTTCATTATTAATATTAAAGAGTCATGCCTTCTCTTTCAAGTTTGGCTAGGGAAAAAAATGTGGCATAACTATCAGCTAAGCAAAACCTCCTGAAAAAAAGATAGAGAACTACAGCTTTAACCCAAACAGATTCTAGAAAAATAAGAAGCCTCCTCTATATAATCCAGATTTAAAACAAACAAACAAACAACCACACCGAACAACCACCCAAAAAAGAAGGAAAAAAACCATCACCAAAGGAAAAAAAGCACACACCACAACCTCACAACCTAAAATTCCCATTTAAATAAAGATATTAAAAAACATCAAGATAAAAAGCTTCTGTTATGGTGGCTAGTATGCAGCAACATGACTCTCTGGAATAAAGCAGATCTTCAACGTTCAGTTTATGTGTTTACATCTCAAGAAAATATGACGACAAAAAGCATGGAATATGAAACACTAAGTAAAAAACTAGTATTCATTCTTCCCTGAATATGTTCTTTAGGTGGTTTTTTTGCTTGTTGTTTAAGAAAAGTGCAAAGATAAACTACCACCAAGTTCAGTGTTTCACAACTTCCACATCCTACACATCTCACTGTATAAAATCAAAATAAATCACAGAAACACCATTTAAAACAACTTCAGAACTACACTTTACATTGCATATAATCCTGAAGAGCAAACGATGCCCACCTACATTAACTATAATTAAAACCAATACTTCATCTTACAGCATGTATTTAAAGAAACATTTCAGGCTTTCAAAAATCTTCAGAGAACTGAAACAACAGATTCTGCAATTCCTGATGGCTTGCAGTGTACTATTTTCATACTTTTCATAAGTAGTAGTTACACATAAGATTTAGTTGCCTTCATGAAGATAACAAAAAGAATTAAGATTTCCACAAGAAAAGCTGCTTCTTGCAATCTCTTTAGTGTAGTGCAGTGTTTTTTGGTTTATGCTGCCCTTACCACAAATATTTCAAGATCCTTATAGACTTTTTACAATGATAGTTTCCTTTCAAATAAAACCCAAAAAGTATATATAGTTTCTTATAAATATTAAATGCTTGTGTTAAAAACTATAGGTTTGGGAGGAACAGAAATAATACATTTACATAGAACAGGACGATAAAATTCTATAATGGAAAATTTATTTTGCATTATTTTACTCCATCTTTCAGTACAAAATCTTCCATCTTCCAGATGAGACTGGCAAAACAGGGATTTCAAGGGTTTATCAGCTGTTCTCCTTGATGGAGCTGAAGAAAGCTTTGCTTGTGGAATATTTCTCAGAAGCAGATAACTCACAATGACACTCTGGTGTACAGAATGTTTCCAAACTACATTCTAGCCTTCACAGAACTTTCCTACACAATACCGAGAAGATTTTACTTAACACACTAATAGAGAAAGAACCAAACAGACTGACTATTAGACAATACCAGGTATTTAATTTATAGAACACAAAGCAATACACAGCATCAGTAAGAGCACTGTAAATCTTATTTTAGCAGCAGTGTTCACTCTTGGCTGCAGAATCACAGCCAGCACCTGTAACTTTTAAAGCAATAAGCATGAATGATCAGAGTGGAATGCCTAGGCAATAGGTTACATTATTAAAGGGCAGAAGAATAAACACACCTAAATACTACCTACTGGAAGCTAAGGAAAACTATTATGAGAAAAGGAAGGTGACTTAAAGCTGGGAGAAGAGGAAAAACACATTAAAAGCTAACACCATCAAAGGGAAAGATCCATATTCTAGACAAGTAATAATCTGTAACAGAGTACATAGCACACTAACTAGGAAATCTACAGCAGCAATTTGAGGCTCAGATTCAAAGCAGAGTTCTGTAGCTTATAACAGCCTTTCTTCACACACATAAAAAAAATCCTAACTGAATTCCAAAGACAGTAGGATAGAACCTTGACATAGCTTTTGCCGTTATAACCATCAAAGAACCAAAGCATAACACTCCCAGAAGGAGCTAGACTATACATGAGAGCATCTGCTCTTCAAGTAGGAAATCTTGAAAACTCAGATACCTTATCTTTTTATTGAAATATTTGCTAGGAAATTTCATTTGAAAATGAGTGATCACCAAAAACAAAAAAAAATTCCAAAGAGGAAACAATTAGAACAATTTCCCTATGGCTGAGAGGCTATTTTGACCCAAGACACTGTCCACCTTTACAAAGCACCTAATACACCACAGTGACCATGTATCTGACCATTCTAGATAAATATGTTCTTCATTGGCAGATGCACAGCAATCAAGCAGCAAGAGTCACTAACAGAGTTCCAGAAGGGCATAACAGAGGTGCTGGTATAGCATTAACAGATCTGTAGTGTTCAGGTAGCAATCTGTATTCGTAACAGGCTACGGTCCTGCATTTTCGTTCTTTTCCTGCTCACTACAGCTATCATCTCACTCAGGGTCTTGTTATAGAAACAGGGTATAAGTACACAGGGACAGAATTCATCCTCACCCTCATTTCCTGGCACACTTCCCAGATATACATCAACACCCATCAGTATGACCCCTACTGTACCCAGAGGAAAGAGGGGCAGAGGAAACTCCACTACAGAAGTCAAAGCTATGGGGGTGAAGGGAGAAAAGCAAAGATTACTTGTACCTTATGTAATTTGTCTCAGTGTGTCAAACAGAAAGTCTCCTTCCTGTCACCACATCAATTCTCAAACCAATATTCCCAGCACAAACATAACCACCTGCATCTTCCCACATGCTTCCTCTGCACTACAAATTGTGCCCATGAGCTGCCACGTGCATTGGGAGCTGCAGCCAAAATGGATATAAGGGATTGTTCCTGTAACGTAACTGTTGGGAAAGAAGAGAGGAAAAGGAGAAAATAAATAGCACAGCACTATATGGCACAGATCTGAAGATGCAGCAAGCAAATCCAACTGGAAGCCTTTGATCACACAACGTCATTCCTCTCTACTGAAAATTGAGGGGAGACTGATGGGGGATTTTGGAACTCCAAATTTAAGCCACAGATGCAAACATGCAGTGCATCCTCTCTCTCAGGGGAACTTGACATTCACAAGAATATCACCTAGAACCAAGACCACCAGAAAATGAAAGCTACCTCTGCAGGTAACACCTGTTACAAAACATCACTGGCCTTCCAGGTCCATCCTTACTTCCATCCCTCAAACTCCCTATGCTATGAAACACACCCAGTGTAACCATCCTGTCCTCTTTTCTCCAACACATACCTGTTTGTATTCTTCTTTCACATCATTCCTCTCACTGCCATACAACTGCATAGCCCTGCAGCAGTACTGTCACTGCTAGGAGCAATTCCTAAGCTCGGTACATGTGCAAGACCTCAAGACTAAAACCTGCCAAGGCTTACTTTGGCTGAACTTCTGACCTGCCTGCAACTGTTCCTTGATTCAGCTGTGACAGCAATTTCTCTAATTAACCAGGTGCCTATGCCTAATCGGTTCTACATTTGTTTACCTGGGCATACTGCAACCATAGTTTCATATAGAATTAGTGACAAACAGTCTCTGCACAGAATGAGATATTCACAACTCCACAAAAATAATGTAGTGTAGAGAAGCAGTGGCCTTGAAAAGGCAAGAGACAGGACACGGCAGGGCACAGGCATGGGATAAACAGAGATGGCTTCTACAGACTCGGCACAAGATGCCTCCCAACTTAAAAGACACTGGCTAAAAGAAGTGCAGTCCTGAACAAAATTTGGTTTAGGGGAAACAGACAAAAAATCAATAATATTTAACACACAGTGCCTTTCACTTATTTGGATGTGCCATGGAGCTAATCAATGCAGGTTATTCCTGGAATAATCAGTGAAGAGCAAAGTCACATTAGCAAGCACATAAAAATGATCTCAAGTGGTACCTAGAGTGAGGAAGATGAAACAACAACCATGAGCAATCACACGCTCCCAAGTGAAGGACACCTGATGCTGACAGCTCTCTGCAGCAGCTCACCACCACCACCAGGATGAAAACACTGACCCTAGGACCTTCCAACAGGGAGCACACATACTGTAACTGGACTATTCTTGTTTGTTTTTTGCAACATTTAGATCTGATGTAATAATCATTAGGCTTTCAAGATTTCAACTATTCTAACAAGAAATTCTTGACCTTTTCTTTAAGGTATGCTTCCATTTTTAGACACAAACAACAGTTTGTGTGTAGCACTCCAGAGAGGCCTGTACTCAGTAATTTAAACAGAGAAATATGTGCAGAGATACACAGAGAGAACAAAGTACCCAGCAGGCACCCAGATTCTCAAAGTGTTCCCTGCACACCAGCCACTACCCCAAAACAGCACCAAGAAGCAGTTTCAGTACCCGAAGGCTTTCCTACACAAATGGCATTTACCACACAGCATACAAAGACGAGCACTAGGTCTTCTTTCCTTCAGAGCACAAATATACAACCCTTCTCTCTTCTTTCTCAAGTCACACTCAAATGACCTCCTTGCTAGAGCTGATCCCAAGATATTCTGTGAAATACAGCCTGTGAAACAAGTTAGTAACAGCCACTAAAAAGCAACACACATGGCATGGCAAAAGGCATCAGCAAAAACAGTAAAATGAGGAAAATACCTCACCGAGAAAATATTCATTACCCAGAAAGGACCGGTGAAACTGAAACACTTTATACCCTGACCTGATACAGAGTAACAGCCTTAAGTAAGCATCAATACATGCCTAAGAAGTAAGAAGTTCTTAAGATATGAAATAGTATTTTGTGAAACAGCTGTCATGGGGAGAACGTCCAGAGAAGAAATACTTAACGGCTCAAGGAAAAAAACGTAGTTTCTAGTTCATACACGTTCCAAGACATCAGTTTTCATTTAACTACTTGTCACTATCAAAACCTAAAACCATTCTCTAAGCCGATTGTTTCTTTGTATTGTTACTTTGTTGAGACAAGTAAAAATACATTTTCTCCTGCTAGCGTACATATCCACACCATGTCATTTGGTCAGCATTCCATATGGTTAATACAGCTGCCTTTATAGGAAACTCTTCTACACAAAAAAAGTTCACAGATGGGGCATTGTACACAACGATATGAATATAACGACAGAGGCGACTCTCTTATCTACCAACCTCTGAAATATCCACCATTTGTATTTATTAAACAAGCATACGAAACATGTAGATATTAGTGTCACAGAACGATCACAGCCCTAACGCCCAATAAGAGATAAAAAATAATTAAGAAACCCATATTTGAATCACTTCAATTGCACTAAGCAGCTATTTTTTCAGCTGGA
>VZTR01005740.1:317181-331105 GCA_013400775.1 Chaetops frenatus | reverse complement strand
GGTGAGCGGTGGGCGCCGGGACCGGGTCGGGGTCGCGGTTGCGGCCGCGGGCGGCAGCACCACCACCAGCACCGAGCCCGGGGCAGGGCGGGCCGCTCAGCGCCCCTGGAAAGCCCGTCCTGAGCCGGGTGGGTAGATTGTCTGCGGCGTTGTGTGCGGCGACTCCGCGGAGGGAGGTGCGCGGCGCCTGCGCAGTGCCCCCTCCGTGTGCCGCCCGCCTCGGCTGGGACCCCGACGCCCCTTCCCGGCCGTGCGGCGGAGCCGCGTCCCCGCCCCTGGTGCCGAGCTCCCGGCTGCGTAGGAAAAGCCACTTGGCACGCGGAGTTCCGCCACTCGGGAGCCGGGAGACCGCTGGGCACTTCGGGTTGCAATGGGGACTAGCCGGGGTTGATCCTGTTTTCCCTCCTGTTTGCTTGGAAGCCGAACCTTCCTTTGCCCCAGCTGAGCAGGGTCTCTCCTCTTCGCCGGGAAGGTTCATAGTCCCTCTGGAAACACAAGAAAGGGGGAGAGCAAACAGGCTTTGTGGTTCCCAGCTGTGGGGAGAGGGAGGCAGAGTCAGGTGCCGCGGGTCAGAGCTGGTGTGGCAGTGACACGCGTGGCAGCGGCCTGGGCACTGCCGGTGCTGCGCTGCGCCTGGACTGCTGCCGTGATGTTGGTGCTTTTCCCGTCGGTACGTAAAATGTTTCCCTTGCCTGTGTATGCAAGGTGTTCACAGAGCCAGTGACGCTGGCGGTTCGCCTGCTTTGAAACACAGCCAAGAGTACGCTGGAACCCAAATTCAGCACGTCAGATCCGTGGTCAGCAGGTTGAGAGTCTGAGTAGGGTGACTGTGCACTGTCACTGTTTCAAAACTGCCAGTCGCTACACTGATAATTTTCTGCAGTGTAAGTTTTTTGGGAGAACGGTCGATTGTGTTGTCACAGCTCTTCATGCACCCTAGTTTGTGTTTTGTGTCTTTTGATGTGTTTGGGCAGGGGGAACTTTACAGAAAATTATTTTGGCTGTGTTTCTTCACACAGCAATTAGATAGTGGCTTTTAAATCCTCTTGCTGGCTGCCATAGGGTGCTGTTAGGAATAGCAATTTTCTGGAACTAATTAAAGCAGTGTATTGGCCTAGAGCATTTGCTGTGGAGCACCTTGTCTTTCTTGTAGCTGAGGAAAGGAGTGTTAATTCAGATTTATATATGTTAATGTGCCTGAGGGGCTTAAGGTAATTGCATCTAAACTACTGGCACAAACTTACATACTGAGCGTTGCTTAGACTTGTTCTGAGGCATTTTATACCTCCTCCCAGCAGCTTGGAGCTTTCCAGCTGAATCTTCTTGTTTCTGAATATTTATTAAAGTAGGTACATCTGGCTTGGGATAAGTGTCCTTTTGGAACTGGTGAATTTTTATTCTTTATATTAACAGGCAGTTTTAGGTTCCTGTGCACTTTCAGTAGCTGCTTTTGAGGCTGAAATAATAGGACTTGACTTGTATCTTTGCCATCTGTGTTCATCAGGAAAGTATTCTCCAGAGTGGCTTGTAGTAAAGAAAAGAACTGTCTGCTAAGTACTCCTGTCTTCAAATAGCAGAGCCCTTTGTTTTTCTGTGATGTGAACTGCAAGCAAAAAGAGATCAGAGTTTAGTTAAGTGTGTAAATCTTAATTCCTTCTATCACTGTTTCCACAGCTCTGAAGAGACCACTTTCCACCTAAAAATGGCTGCTGATACCTCTGTCGATATCCTTCAAAAAGTTCTGGAGAATGAAATACTTCAGTCAACCAAGGTTGTGGAAGAACATCTGGATGCTGAAATACAGAAGCTGGACCAAATGGATGAAGATGAGTTGGAGCGCCTTAAACAGAGGAGGCTTGAGGCCCTAAAGAAGAGCCAGCAGCAGAAACAAGTAATTTCTGTAGTACAGACTCTTGATGTAGAGTGTAACTGTGGTTTTGGTAACCTTTGGGAAATTCCATATGTGAACTTAGTGTTTTGGGGTTGTTTGGTTGGTTTTGTCGATTTTTCCCCTCTTGCTCTCCTTTCTGTGCTTACTGATTTTAAATCATACAGGAAAGCAAGTGTGTGTCCACGTGTGCATGCTTTGTGTTTTTTAACAGGAGGAGGGAAGCACCTCTGTGATTGTTACAATAAGGATAGGATAACAAGTCTCATACAGAGGCTTGAGTGTGTCCGTGTTCACTGAACATTGCTGTCCGGAAGCATAAGTCCTGTAGGCAACCTAATCATAAGGCTTTAGGCTCCTTCTGAAATGTCTTTCTTCTGAAGCTTCTTTCTGAAGCTTCTGGATTGTTCCTTACAGCATGTAAGTGTTGTGTGCCCTCCTGTTAAGGTATTTTGTGGAAGGGTGAAACAGGATTTTTCCTTGTTTCTAGGCTGGAATTATTTGTCACACTCCTAAGCCCATGAAATGTTGTCTTTGTATGACTGCTCATTGCCTCTTACAGAAAGGAAATTCTCCCTTGGGACCTGATATCTCATGTCAAATGAGGTGGCCTTTATGCTCCCTCAGAGCTCTTTTTGAACAATAGTTTACACCATAATTTTGGTAACATATGGTGCAAGACCTGACCTATAAGTAGAGAAGCTGTAAGTTTCTTAGCTTATTCCATCTGAACTAACCTAAACAAGAATTGATTGTGTTGGGGGAAAAGTGACTTGCCTGAAAGGAGATGTTCTGGCTTGTGAGGGAATCCTTAAAAGCTAATGCCAGACTTTGAAATGGGAATGCAGTGAAATGGCATGGCATGGCATGGCTGGGATGCTGGAGGACAGGCAGTGCCAGCAGCTTTGAGTCTGTAAACACAGAAGAGTTTACAGAGCTTGTCTTGAGAAGTTCATTTTATGTTTGATTCTAATGTTTTCCTTTTTCAGAAGTCATAACACTTAGATGTTCTTGGATGCAAACATGTGATAGATTGCATGCAAAAACTTTCATGTCGTTTGGGTCTAAGTCACTGTTGTCACGCACTTTCAAATGCAAATGTGAAGTAGGATACTGCTAAGTAAAAGGAGTGTGCTATCACACTATTCTGGAATAAATCTGTGGAGAGGGGGAATTAATGCATAATCACTACTGAGGGATAAGCGAGTTCCTGATTTGCATCATGATGACTTCTTCATGTGCTCATACTTCCATGAATTTTTAATGTATACAATATTCAGGACATTCTTTGTTCTATCCTAACTTAGCTTATAGGATATCTTTGGTTTGCTGGAAACCTTTTTTTTTCCCTTCACCTTCCTAAGACATAGCTGCAAGATTAAGAATGGTGATTTATCTAAATTTTTCCCCCATTATAAGATGAAGGTTTTTGTCAAATTTTGTCATACTGCACTACTTCTAATCATTTAGATTAGTCTGTATTTGTTTTAATACACTGCAATTAACTTTTAATAATCTAGAGGCTGTGGGTTTTTTCCCTAAGTTTGTTTGTTGAAAATGTGGAAGATTAGCTCTTTGGAAACTGTATTTGCACAATTAATAGACAGTTTTTGAAGTTACCTCTACATTTTAGCTTGTGATACTCTGTTTCTCCATCAATGTTATGACTAATGGCGCACGTGTTTTCTGAATGGTTTTCTGTGAGCCTGGTTCATGTTAAGATCCCTTCAGTGTATATTTGATAGGTAGACATCATCTATTGCAGATGAGTTAATGGGCTTTTTTTTCTCACTGATTTCTTTCATAGAGTAAAATGTTAAATTTATTTAATCCATGTAATGACTTGACTAAGTTTAAGACAAGAGTTCTTTGAGTGTACAAAAATATTTCAGAAAAAGTAGCCCAAGCTTTAAATTGGCAATTTTTAAATGCCTGGAGTTGGTTTTTCTTGTATTCTTTGAATTAGTCTTGTCCTACTGAGAGGCTGCAATGCAGAAATTTATGTAGCTCTGTACAAGATTTGTATATCCAAATAAGCTAAGTGGCCTTATCTGTGTATTTTCAAAATAAAATTAAAGGGGAGGAAGTAATTTGTTTTCTCCATTACTGTATGAAATGGGTTTTCACTGCAGGCCCCCTCTTCCATTTCTAAAAGCTGTAGAGTTTGCACAACAGATGGACTAACAATCCCCATACTAAATATTTGCTTTTATGTTTTCCAAAAGGAGTGGCTTTCAAAAGGACATGGAGAATATAGAGAAATCCCAAGCGAGAGAGACTTTTTCCAAGAAGTCAAAGAAAGTAAAAATGTGGTTTGCCATTTCTATAGAGATACAACATTCAGGTATAGTAAATAAGCTGTTCTCAAGAAACCTTTTGTTTAAAAATGCCTACAAAAACAGATGTGATTTTTTGTTCTTTCAAATCCCACAATATGAACAGGCATTTTTAGGAGTATTCACATTGCTTCATTATAAATGAAGCTCACTCATTTTTCAACACAGTTGATTTTTTTAAATGTATTTTTTCGTCTACAGTTAATCTGAAAATGATTTGACAACGAATAATACTCTACTACATAGTTGATTAAAATATAGATGTATAACCTCTTTGACAATATTTGAGAGACTGCTGTGTTTCATTATTGATTTAGTTTGAGGCAGCCAGGTCTGTAAATGTAGACCATGCAAGAGCAGCATTTCAAAAAGATGGTTCTGGTTATTCCAGATAGAGATATTCCAGGTGGTCCTGGCAAACAGAAATAAAAATATAACCAAGATCTTGTCTACGGATCTTGAGAATTTAACCTTTTACTTTGAAAGGATCAGTTGCAGCTGCTGTCCCTTTGTGCCTGTGCCTTTGTGATTCTGTCACTTTTTTTAGAGTGTGAGACATCTAGATCTGAGAATATGTGCTGACTCAGAATAGGAACCCAAACTAAGATGTCCCAATTCCTTGGAAGAATTTCACAAGTTCTGGATTGTAGGCTGTTCCCCACTGGGTCTGTCTCAATGCGTTCTGTTAAAATGCACTTACAAAGTAGAGTAGTTCATTGAAGGAGGAGCCAGTTTGTCCTGGTTTTGGTTCATTGGGGTTTTTTACCCCCAAAGGTGTTATGTTCTCCCTAGCTTATAGAATATAAACTGTAACAGCCTTCTTGTGAGAAATTGAAAGAGTTCAAGGCTGGATTTTGCAGTGAGGTATGTGTCCTACTTTTCCTAAGTGTTTAAAGCAGTTCTAGTTGGCTAGCTTTTAGTCAAGAAGGTGAAAGGCTGTCACTGCAAATAAGGTAGCTTAGGACAGGTTTGGGTTCTTGTTTCTTGAATCAGCAAGATCTGTAGGCTCAGACAGGAGAAGGAACTTTCAAGAAAGTGCTTTGTAAGTGCTGTGTAAAATGCTGACAAACAGCTTGAAGCTCGTGTGTTGAGTTTACCAACCACCATATCAAGTTGCTTTCATCTTTGCCAGTCCAGCTCTTTTGATCTGTTCAGCTCTCCTTTTGAGTTTAAGGACAGTCACATCACAGAGTTTTTGCAGCTAAGCCAAACCACTTAGAGAAGACAATCCAGAAACCTGAGATTGCAAGTGACAAGTCCACAGATCTCTCTTATCTGATAAGTATTTTGAGCAGTTCATGTCACTGTCCCATAGCTGAGAAACAATAGTTGGATGCTCACTACTATTCCATGGCAACAGAAAAGCAAAGTATTTTTGCCTTTAGCGTTACTGTGCAAAGCAGTCTGTGCAAATCACTTTTTTTTTCACTTACACTGAGTTACTGCATCTCAGCTGTGAAGGTAGTGACTGCAAAAATCCAAAATACTGTAACACCTTGAGAGTACTTCTCTGAAGAAATCTGCTGTAGAGAAATTTTTCCAGTTGACAGGTAGTGAAGCTAGAGCTGGAACAATAGAAGCCAGAGAGAAATGTCATCAGTAAGTGCAGGCCTCAAGAAATGAGAGCAAGGCTTCCAGGTGTAAGGAAAGTAATTAGGAAGAAATTAGAGAAAGGGATGGTATAATTGTACAGTAAAGGTGCTCCAGGCTGTTCCTCTATTAGTCATTAAATCCAGCTACCTCTGAAACATAGTTTCTCTTGAAACTAAATTCTCAATTACAAAGGTCATGTCTAAGTAATAATATGATAGAACTAGCTCTTTACTGCTCCTTTTAAACTTTCTGTCAAATGCCTATTCTTCAGCTTATTCATTCTAACACTTCACACAGTATTTTGGGTTTGTTTTTCCACAGGTGCCAGATAATGGACAAACATTTGACTGTATTGGCAAAAAAGCACATTGAGACAAAATTCTTGAAATTAAATGCTGAAAAATCTCCTTTCTTGTGCGAGAGACTGCGCATCAAAGTAATTCCCACTCTAGCACTAATAAAAGATGGAAAAACACAAGACTACATTGTGGGCTTTACTGACCTCGGTAACACTGATGACTTCACTACAGAAACCTTAGAATGGAGATTAGGCTGTGCAGATGTAATTAATTACAGGTAATTAAGTGTTTCATGATTCTTTTATTTTCAGATAAAGTGCAAAGAGAGTGAGTTTGCAGGAGAATCTGAAAGGTTGTAACTTCAATGTGTTGTATGCTAAAAAATGTAAGAGTTTAATCTAGTTACTTAATCTGTGTGCTTCATCAAGGGAAAAAAGAGAATCTCTTTGGCAAAGTATTGAGACATTGTAATGAGTGTTGTCCTTTTTGTAGAGTAATAAAAATAAACCCCGTTCTTGTCATGAGGTGTATGGAGTAGCAGTGATGCTCTGATATGGCTTCAGAGTCGTGCATCTCATAATGCTATAGCAGCTACAGATGCTTCATGGCACAGTTGCAATGGAGTGAAGTCTGAGCGTTTTTAATCTTCTTCAGAGGAAACTCAGCAAGTCATCCTTAAACTGCATCTTAGTCAATATTTCATTCATTAATATAACTTTTTCTTCAACAAAAATACTGAAAACAAGTTGAAGAAGTGTAAATAAATTGTGTAACAGTACAATATAAGCATCATAAATACCTTGTTAAAGACTACAGAACAAAAGGCAATGGAACATATTTGTCACCACTATAGCCTAACTTTACAGGAGAATTATTTACCAAAATTCTGCTTTCCTTTCCAGTGTGGCTCAAATGTCATCTATTTTTTTAGGTTAATTTTGCTCTTTTATTTTTTAGGTTTTATGTCTTTAGGCTTTTTAAATTTTAAATTTCATTACCTGAATTTATTGAAATGTCTAATTAGGCAAAATTTTGGCAAGAAGTATTGTATCTTAAAGCCAGAGAAACTACTACTCAGTTTGGCTTTGTAACTGTTGAACTTCGGGTGAAATGACAAATTTATAATTTTAAAATGACTGGTATTTCCCAGTTCAGCAACAAACAAATACACAGAGCTTGGATGCATATTCTAGACAGCAACAGCCTTTTATAGGAAAAATCCTTCCCTGGAGTTGTATCAAGCACCACTGAATTTGCTGAACATTGATTCATTGGCTTATGGCATAATTTTACTTTTACTTGATTCTACTAGTACTGTGTATTGTTCTTAGCTCCTCGTGGAGTGGGAGAATTTTGTTCTTTGTTCATTTTGGCAGACCCTGGCTTTGCAATGCAAGCCACATTTCCACACTGCTCTGAAAGTATCATCCCATTCTCTGGAGTTCCTGACAAGGGCATAGGCCTTCTTAGAGCTTAGAAATAGTTCTTTTCCTTCAACCTGTGGGATAGCAGATGGTGAAAAGATATACTTTATTTAGGGGAAAAACTGTTCAGGTCAGATTATTTGCCCAAAATCAGGGTTCAAGTGGTGTATTGAAGTATGTAATTAAATAGCAGTCAATGAACTGTATATTTAGGATTAATATCAGCAAAATAGTATTAATATTTTGTAAGGAACTAAAAATTCTAAACACCCCTTTATAGCTCTTTCCGGAAGGTTGTAATTGTTGTAATTGCTTACTCGCTCACTGGCACTTGGGTGCAAACCCCTCACAGGTCATGTGAGCAAAAGCAGGGCACACCCTTTTCCCAGCAGCTAGAGGGGATTCCCCTCCTTGTGCAACCCTGCTGGAAGAGAAGCAGGTGCTCCAGCTTTATGGGAAAACCTGCAGTTCCCAATAGGGAACACAGATCCATTCCCAGGGATGCACCTGCTGGTGAGAGAGCCCCTGCAGGATCCTGGGGTCACTCTGAGGTATGAGTTATGCCATATTCCTGTAGAAGATGTGCAGCCCTGTGGGGAAGCTGCTGTGTCTGGCCTAAGCAGAGATAGCACAAGGTGACTTCTGGCAAACACCAGTTTTGACTCTGAAGTCCCCGTTAACAACATTTTAGCTTTTTTTGTACTGGTGGCTCTTCACCTGTTTTGAAAAGTCTCTCTGTAATTCCCTGGTTACAGTTTAATCTGACAGATGGTTGTCTTTAGCATGGTCAGCTTGCAGGAAAAGCATTTTCAGACAGTTTATCTCTACAGCTCCCCTCACAGGTGCTATTTACTTTCACACTCATGTCTTAACTCCAGTTTTCCAGGCCATTTTGACCAGGATGTGCTATGCTAGCAACACCACAGTGCTGCTTAGGGTGGCTTTAGGAAGTAGGCATTGTGTTCTCTTAGAATGTGTTTTTCTGGAGAAAGAGGTCGTTAGAGATGATGCTTACTGTCTGTATGAATTTGGCATTAATCAACTTGTCTTACCCTTTTCCTGTAGTGGAAACTTGATGGAGCCACCTTTTCAAAGTCAAAAGAAATATGGAACAAGCTTTACGAAGCTGGATAAGAAGACCATCAGAGGAAAGATATATGATTCAGATTCTGATGATGACTAGAAGAGCCACTAAATATATTTGTAAATCATCTTTTGTTTATGCGTGGTACATTTCTAAGAATGTTTTTTATAAAGCTTACCGCTTTTCATTACATCTGCACATAATTCTCATTTTTCTATACAGTTTTATACAACTGAGTCACAGCAGAAAAAAGCTTAAGTATTTTTTTTTCCTCTTTCGGAAGTCATTTTTAATTTGAAAATCTTAGTCCTTCTTACTGAACAACATGGCAAATGATGAACTTAAGCCCTTTCTTTGTCTTAAGTATAAGTTTATGAAATGTTTTGAAGTAACAGAAATAGCTGTATGAAGTCAGACCAAAGGTCCCTCTGGCCCAGGATCCAGTCTCAGTGGCTAAAAGGAGATGCACAAGGAAGAAGGAAAAGAGGGTGAACAGATAGCAATGTTTCACCACAATCTACTTTAAGAATAATCTGTGGCTTGGGGAATGCTGTATCTGAGAGCATTTGCTGCTTAAAATAATGGAAGAAAAATCTCTTTAAATCCTCATAGTATCCAGGCATCCACATCATGTGGCAAGGAGGCCACAGTTTAACTGTGCTGTGTGAGGAACTACTTCCTATTGTTTTCATTGAATCTGACAAGGAGGGTTTTTTTTCTGTTTTTCATCATTAAAGGAGGTAACAGACACTTCCAAAAAAATTCTTGTTCTCTATCAGTTCCTCTTCCAGTTGTCTTTTTAAATTTATTGTTACTTACATTATCAGTAAAGCGCCACAAAATTATTAGTAAAGAAATTGTGCATTTTAACAAATAATTGCTTATCTTATGGTGCCATATCATGCCATTGAATAAATTAACTGCATTGCACTATAAGTTGAAAACCAGTTATAACTTACGTGAATTCTGAAATAGATGGCCAAGAGAAATGCTGTTTTACCATCTACAAATGCTGCATGTTGGAGCTGATACAGCAGGTAATAGCACATAGCAACAAGCATATTGAAAACAGCCTTGTTCATGGGTTTGTATCATTCTGTGGTTGTGAATGTGTGGATTTTATAGCAGATGCTTTGTACAAGAGAGTAGAATAGAGAAAAGTATTTGGGAGAAACCTTGATTGTTAAGTTTAGATATAGTGCCGCATACTGTGTACTGTTCTTCAGTAATGGACAGAATTTTCAAGAGGGATCTTCCTTGGACACAATGTAAAATTCCTGGCTAGGTGAACAGTTGATGAGTTTTCTTTTCATTTTCAAAAAAATTAGTTTGCTTTGTGATAAAGGACCCTTTTGAGGTGGTATTTTGAATCCAGTTGGTCCAAAAAGCAGTGAGGTGGGTCTGGTCAGTCTTGCTGCCTTGTAGTAGAGAACACTTGTGATTGGGCCAGCCCAGCAATACATCTCTTTTAAGTTTAAAAAATTATATTTTATTTCTGTCCATGTACATTGAAATAAAATTATTTTAATTCTAATGTTGACTACTGCATCCTTTCAAAGAAGGAGATCTAGGTGCTGTGCATTAAGTTCTGTATTAATAAAGTCCATAAAGTGTATGAGCTCTTTCTAGATTTCTAGCAGGCTGTGTACAATTCTGTCTTAACATAAAGGATCACTTTGAGAATGCAATCAGCCTAAGATGTACACAGCTGCCTGTTCATCTAGGAGAAGCATAAAGGAGACTTGCTTCGCACTGATCTCCTTTTTAATGCACAAACTCTTTAAATTCATTAGAAAGTGCTTCTTTTTCTTTTGTTTTCTTCATCCATTTGCATGAAATTCAGGAAACGAATGTTCCAACAGTATTTTTACAAGTGTCTTACCAGGACTCATCACAGAGCCCTAATTGTTTTAAATAAGCTGTGGAAATACAAAATCACCTCTAATGCAGTTGCGTGCTGTGTGGAAATGTGTGGGCTTGTCAGGATTCCAGCACGGTGCGTTGGAGGTTACTCAGTTCCACACGTGAACAGCCTTATTACAAACTCAGTGGAAATCCTACTTGGAGTCTGTGGTTTCATGTCACTTTAAGCTGATGATATTTTTTCTAGGTTAATCTTCCTTCATCCTTCCTGGGACCCCTTCCTTCCTCAGGCTTGTAACATGACCACACAAACTCTAGTGCTGATACAAGGAGTTTGCAGGAATGTGTGGCTTGGGTAGAATCAGACTCATGGAATGGGCTGGGTTGCAAGGGACTTTAGAGATCATCTAGTTCCAACACCCCTGCCATGGACAGGGACACTCCTGCCATGGGTAACTAGGGAAGTTGAGACTGTTCATACTGTGAGTTTATATTTATTTTGAAGTAGTAATCTCATAGATTTGCTCCTTCAAGTCTTTACTTTCATGTCTAATTTCTGCATATTCTGTCTTGAATGAACATTAAAACTGTTACTGAACAGTTCTCTTGGTTACATCTCTATCCTGCGTATTACTTTGAGATGAACAATTCAAACCCCAAAAAATTATTTTTGCTGAAACCTAGAAATTCTTTACAAAATGGGAAATTATTCTAGTTTGAGTAGTGAGGAACAAATTGCTCTTCTGTGGTAGAGTTTAGTGATTTTGCTGTGCAGGTTAAGTTAATTGTCCATGATCATAAGACCTGGAACAGCAAGCTAGAAGTCTCATGATACAGCGAACACTAACTCAAATAAATGTCAGCTACACAGACTTGAAAAGCAGAAAGATTAGCTTTGTCAACAGCAATCTAGTGGCCATATGGCTGATAGATGAGATGATGATGATTCTCAATATCCAGAAGGAATGCAGGTTTTATGTGATTAATTGCTTACAACAGATGAATGAGGCATGTGAGAACAAGACTGACTAAGGTTCCTGAGCCTAGACTAATCACAAAGTGGTACCTGGTCTGGCATGTGTCAGCCATGAAAGGTTGTTAGACAACAAAGAGATGAGAAATGTTCAGGTATAGCTTTGGAAGTGATGGGGCTTATGCTTGAACTCAGCATATAACTTTAAAATAATTAATGCTTAAGTCTGTGCCTGATGCTTGGTATGAAATAATAAAGAAAAGCATGAAGGCAATAATAATAACTAAACAGGATCTCAGTTGTTCAGCTCTTGATGCTGAATTATGTGGACTTGACTGGACACTCCTTGATCGCTGATTGATCCTGGGTTTTCCTGTGTTTCTACTTGATAAATCTACCCCGAAGTGAAGTGCTGAGTTGAGCTTTGGGATCTGGGATGTGTGAAGAAGTCTGGTCCCAGAAAGAGGCAGGATAAGAAACAAATTCTGGAGAGGGCAACAACTGAGTAGCTGCTCTCAGATCCCATTAGTAGGCTGGATTGCCTGCAAGTGTCACAGGAGTGGAGGGAGGCTAATTCAAAAGATGAATTGATGCTCTCAGGTCCTCTGTTACAAATAATCCCCTTTTTTCTATCCCCCTCCTAGAAATACTAAAATGAAGGCTTTTCTACAGAAGATTTGGGCTCTGACCAGCACAGTTTCTAAGACAAGCCCTTTGTCTTTGCCATAAGAGTAAAGCTGGTGTTCTCAATCCAGCGTGAGAGATGCTGTCACTTTGTCTCTCACATACACTTAAACAAGCACTAGCTGATGCAGAAATAACATGGATTTTGTATTCATTACATATACAACAGCTGTGTAACCCACTTTTTGAAAGGAAAATTCTGTCAGTAGTGGTTGATCTGTCTGCCTTTTAGAACAGCTGTATATGACAGTTTGAGAGTGAGAATTAGACTCTGGAGCTGAAGAAAAGCCTGAAGAATCAGGAATTTAGGGTGATCTTAACTTGATGTTACAGTAGACTGCTTGAGAACTGCCGTAAGGGGTATGTTGCTCCTGAGCCATGTTTAAAGTATAAATAGAGATAGGTTCCACCACATGTGACCAAAAAAAAAGGTCTACTCTGAGCTTTTGTTCTTGGATCATGCTTGGGAGCCTTCAGCATTCAGCCTGTCCAATATGATTGTGGTGATCCAAGACATTGCCATCTGTCAGATGCTCATTGTTCCCTGTCCCTCTGCAGAGCATGATTCTGTATCATATGCTACAGACGGGACCTTATGCTCTTACCTTCTTCGTCAATTTAAGGTAACACATCAAACTGGCTAAAGTAGTACATAAGACCCCCACAGCATTGCCCAAAAATACCTTGTTCAAATTTGGGGAATTAATTTTTAGTGTCTGTGTACACTGAGAGATATTAGGTGCTTGTTGATGGAAAGGAACTAGTTAAGAAAAGCATATTTTAGAGATCCCATAAGGTGCATATTCTAAACCTACTTTTTGGTTTTTGATTGGTTGTTACAGCCATGGCTTGAGCTGCCTAAAATAAGCCAAGACTTATCCAGTAGCCATGTAGCTGTGTCAGTCAGTGTTGAATCTGTGTTAATATAATTTGCATTTTGGAGCACAGCCTGTTCAAGCATCACCTGGTGATATGACTTTAACATGTGACTCTTACAAAAATGTTTAAAAATTAACTTACCTTCTCTGCAAACCATGTAACCTCTGGTAATGATTGGCTTTTCCCAAGATGACATTGTATGAAAATTAGGTGATTATAATACATGGAACAACATTAATTACTTTCCTGATCTACTTCCTCCTTGCTAATTATTTGTTTTGTTATTGCACTGCCCTAGAAAAAAAAGCCTGAAATTGTTTCCTGTTTGTTTTATGGAATGTTAACAGTCCCCAGTGCTTTGTATCATTAATTCAAGGCACACAGAACTGCTCTTAGTAGTTATCATTGAATCACAGAATGGTTTGGGTTGGAAGTGACCTTAAACACCACTTAGTTCCAACCCCAATGGGCAGGGACATCTTCCACTAAACCAGGTGTCGTGGGTTGAAAATTGTTTTACCTGTAAGGAACTTGACTGCTTCCTTCAGGCCTGGAGAACCAATTAGTTCTAAGATGGACACACTGTTTAGCCACTTAAGAAGCTGAACATGCCTCTGTGATTCACATTTAAGAATGGAGAAACCCGGGAATGTCTCTCTTGCTTCCAGCTTCTGAACAGGTAACAGGGGGCCCGGCAGGGCTGACCAGGCCAGGCCCTCTCAATCAGGCCCTGCCTGGTCTGCGGGGCTGGGCCGGGCAAGGCCCACTCAGCCGAGCCCAGGTGTAGTGGTCTTAGTTCGTTTCCTCACATGGGGCACCAATTCAATGTAGTGGGCTGAGCACTCTGGCCTAACACCAGTGCACCCACTAAACTTATTTTCTCCTGTGAGATAAGGATTAG
>VZTR01005740.1:292009-316744 GCA_013400775.1 Chaetops frenatus | reverse complement strand
AATTTTTGCTCCCAGAGATAGGAGAAGAGAACCCTTGCCCCAAGGATAGAAAAAGGGGAATCTTGCTTCCAGAGAGAGAGTGAGAAGACCCTTTGCTTTTCTACCAGAACAGCTCATCCTTAAAAACAGTCCCCCATGAGACAGAGATGAGCCCTCAAAAGCAGTTGTGGGAAGAACTGTAGGTTGAGGGAAGGGATTTTCACACTGCAAACAGATTTCCTTTTCCGGGCCTCTCAATCCATTCATCCCCCTGCCTGTATTTGTGCTTGGGATTGGCTTGACCCATGTGCAGGACCCTATCCTGGCTCAAACTTCAAATGACTTGCTTTAGGTGTCCTTAGGTGTCTTTAAGATGGGATGTGAACTGAGCTCTCATAGGATCCAGTCTAGTGACCTTTTTGCTAGAACACTTTTCCTACAGTAAAATTAAGTCCTCATTTTAGATTTTTTTCCTCCCTCATAAACACTTCTGGCCTTAGTTAATCTATGTGAAGCGCCAGAGAGATGCAGAGTAGGATGTTACTTCGATGCTCATCTGCATTCTTCAGAAAGGCAAGATAAAGGAAGAGATTGGGACACTCAACACTTGTTCACTTCTGAATACAGTGAAAACTGAGAGGCTCATGTCTTACAAGTTGGAAGACTTTTGAAGATGTGTAGATGTGGTGCTTAGGGACTGTAGTTTAGTGGTGGAATTGGCAGCGCTGGGTTAATGGTTGGACTCAATGGTCTTAGAAGTGTTTACCAACCTATGATTCTATGATTATTTCCAGGTATACTAGATGTCAAAAAGAAAAAATATGGAAATTTAATTATTAAACTGGGTGTGTCCCTTTAAAAGCTGGGAAGGACAATAATAGAGGATTTGTCTGAGATGATGCTACAGATGCATCTTTAACTGGTCAGTTAGTGGTAGGTATCCAACCTACGTCAGCAGTGATGGGCAGCTTCCCTATAAAGCATTTACAAAGTCTGAGAATACCTGGTGTTACCTATAATTACATCCGAGACAAAAGGAACAACCTGAGAAATTCATCTGCCTGTCAATGTTACGAAACTCACAATGGAGACAATAATTAATGTGGGTATCATTTCAAGTAATTTTAGACAGTATTCTCACCCCCCAGTGACATGTGATGCTATAACCTGCAACCTGAAGGAGAATAACATGTGCAGCATGTAGTGCTTTTCAAAATAATGCTCCGTTTTCATCACTTCTCCATTAAGTGGAATGAAAAAACTTCCCTTGGTATGAGGGGGAAAAAATAACAAAGTGAAAATCTGTGAGTAGGAAAGAACTGTTGGTACTGAACCTTGGTGTACTTTAGAACACAGGAGTGGTGTCTCTTCTAGTTTATGTAAGACAAATGGAAAATGCTATTGTGTCAGGTACCATTTTTTGTTCACTCTGCTCTCCCTTTACCTGAATGAAACTCAGTGTCACTGACAGATCACAGAGAAAGTGCATCTGTGGTCACTCACTGCAACTTAATGCCAAGATGCACATGAATACCAGGAACCTTTCCTGCTTCTTAAATTAAGGAAGATACAGATACCATTTGATAAGTGAACTCCTTTCCTTAGCTTTCCATCCCCTCCCTGCCAGTCACAGGCTGTGCTGACCAAACCCAGCAAAGGAAAATAGGTATTGGCACTGTACTCCTGATGTAATTTTCCAAATTAAATCTATCATAAGAATGAAAAAATGTGCTGTACTAGTGGCAGATGCATCCCACTCTCATTAAGTGGCTCACCTACACTCAATGCTCTGGGTTTACAGCCCCACAAAGAACTTTGAGCAGAAGATGGTGTTTTCTAACATCCTGCAGCTCTCATTACGTGGTGGTGCCTTGGACAAATGCACTGGCTGAGAGCCCTGCTCCATTCAGTGTATATGAGCCTGATCATGTTTCCATTGAGGGTTCTTTCTTTTGGCTTTTACTCTAAAAGGTAGTTGGCAAAATTTGTGTGGATAAAGAGCTTTTTAGTGAGAAAAATTCCATAACACTGCTGAAAAAATACCCCCTTATTTGGGCTTAAAGTGGAAATTGTATGAATACAAGAATCTGTCCCAGGGACCTAAGAGCCTATAGCAGCACACATAAAAATACTTGTATTTGAAACATAACATCCACTACTCAATGAATACAAGAGGAGCAACGCAATGCAGAGTAGGCATTCAGAATTCATGTGGGTACTGTGAAATGTAGAAACATGTAATTACATAGTAATAAATGAAAGAGAAAAATATGTAGCAAAGACAAACAGTATTTAAATTCAAAACTTTATCTTAAGGACCATCAGCCAGTGGACAACACATTAGGAAATAAATCTTACCTAAGGTTAGAGGCTATTTCTCAAAAAAGGTCTCAAGTCATCTGCATGAACACAGGCTCAGTGACAGAGGAACATAAGCTTTTTGTCAGTAACATGATGCTATTTTTATAAAGGATACCTGAATGTTAATACTAAATTGTTATAATCTATTTGAGAGAGTACATCTCTTTCTAATACAAATTATCTTGTTCTGTAGAGGATAAATGAATATATCTACTGGGTTTGTTGCCATCAAGCTGTGCACCATGAGCTATTTCCTTTGAAAGGATTAGAGCACACTGTACACATGATGTTTCTATGTTCTATGTGTTAAACCATGACAACACCACAAAGATGTGCACCTTACATTATGTCAAACTTTATCTTCTGCTGTTTAAAATGTTAAACCTCATCAAAAGGATTAAGTGGTTGTCTAGTCTGAGATATCACAGTGAAATATCAGGTTTGACCTGAAGAATGATTGCCTAGCCTTGTTGTAATCTTTGGGAAGGTTTCATAAGGAGTTCTATATTTAAGACTCACCTTAACCCTTATACCAAACCTCCTGTAACAATGCCAGGTTTTGAACATGTTAATTAGTGTCTGGCTAAAACAGCATTTCCTACTTCAATCCCAAAATCCTACCATCTCAATGCCAAAGGAGCAATGGGAATAGATGGATTTGTGATGCATTAAATAATGAAGAGAAAGCTACCAGAAGAAAATCTTGCCTTCCTAGCATCCATGCATGCTGGGCAGAATCTTGGGAAGAGAAAAATGTGGCAAACAGAACAGGATTGAAGGGCACTGGCCTCCCAGACTGTCTTTCCTTTTCCAAGTGACTCAGATGTTTTAGATATGTGAAAAGTGTCTTGGCTGCAAAGTACAGGTCTGTCAGAGCCCCTCTGTGTGTTCCCACTAACTTCTGAGAGATCAGTTTCCTTCCTCCCAATTTCTGCTGCAACCTCCTACCTCCCCAAATCTGAAACTCAGACTCTGCCTCACCTCTCGAAGTAGTCAAGTGCCCATCCTGAATTAGGTTTGTTGTAAGCAATGAAGCAGTGGGCTGATTTTCCTTAATTGTCCTTGTTAAAATTCATATGAAAATATGATACTTAGTTAAAAGCTTGCCTATCTGAAATCATTGAGGAAACAAGACAAAAACAATACTTCCAGGAATACGTCCAGATGCAAAGCAAGGAGAGGACTACACACAGATCTGGTTTTTGCCTGGCCTCTGCTACTGATTCATTCCAATAATTTCTGCAAGTCATTTGCTGTGCATCAATGTGCTTATTGATGGAGGAAAACCAGTGTTTATTTCCTTTCACAGAGTTGTCCCGAGTCTGACTAACCACCACTTGTGCAAATCTTTGGATGAAAGAAATCATTGGAGTTCTAAGCTCTTAATATATATTACTTATTGTTCTTTAAAACAGTCATCACAGTAGGTAGGAATTAACATTCCAAAGCCCATAGGGTGGATACCTTTTCCTACATATATATGTAAAAGTCATCAAGTGACCTGCCTCAGAGGAAGGACAACTGAATACAGGTGAGTCTGAATTCACTCACAGAATATTTATTCAGAACCAGAAGCCTTGCTTTTTGTTTTGATTTAGCATTTTGCCAATATTGTGATTGCTATGCTGTTTCTATATAAGGCCTGTGAGGTTTTTGTGGTGGGAGTGGAAAAAGAAATTCTTGCATGTGGAAACAGCTACATCCTGTAGCTTTCACTTGGGGCCCAGATGGATTTGCCATTGAATTCATAGGTGTTGGGTCAAGCTGTATTGATCTGGGCTTGTGAATACTTAGCCTTAATGTTAGAGCTCAAACAGAGCTACCAAGTGTACCCTGATCTGGCCGTGGGCATTGCTGGCCTGAGCATTGCTAAGCTCAGCAGGACGAGGGAGTCTTTCCAATGGCACCGGTGGAATATTTGTGTTTCTGCATCCATACAGTCCGGTTTGCAGAGAAAAGGTTACATGCTATTAAAATTGATAATATATTTTCAAGTGTTAACAGGATTAGTGTTAATTACCTACAAGACTCATGTTGTGTTTTGGGTTTGAAATATTCTTGGGGGAAAAAAAATTCTAAGCATAAAAGCTGCTCAGTTTAAATGTGTTCATCAGCAAGGCGAATACAGTCAATTTTTTTGCATTTGATAGCTATCAACTGGTGATATTTTGGAATTTTATTAGTAGGCACAACACACGCATTTATTAGTAAAGTGGTTATCTGCCAATATCACACAGAGAAGTATTATTTCACCACATAAATCTTGGAGTCACCTTGCATGCTCGTAGCAGAGAATTAAGGGTCATAGTTCTTGATTTTTAAAAACAAGTTTTTCCAAAAGCCAAGGAAAAATCCTTTTTGAACAGAGAGGAGGGGGTTGTGTGCACTTTGTAGCACACTGGACTTCAAACACCTATAAAATTTAAGGAAATGGACCTTCTTATTGTAAAGACACACTATGGGCCTTCAGGAGGGGCCGTGTGAGCAAGCAATGAGAACTGACAGGGGCTAAAAAAGCCCCTGCTAGTCCAAGCTGCCAACAGGGACCTTCCTGATCCCAATCTCCCCAAGGGGAGAAAGTACCTCTGCCACCCAACCCCTCTTCAGCTAATGCCATCTCTGTCTGGTGCCTCAGGGTGGAAGCTTTTGGCACACTAACTTTGCTACAGTGCTGTTGAAAATCAGCAGTAATTTCTTCATGTTTTGCAAACCACTGTGTTTCCAGGTCTTCTGGGACAGCTGAGGAGAGCCATCACCATGATCCCTGCACTGCTGTTGCTGGGCCTTTCAGCCCTTGTCGGTGAGACAGGTTTGGGTTGCTGTCAAAAGCACATTGGGAATTGTTTGCAGAAGGACCTTGGAGAGGAGGTGTGCAGTCAGGCCTGAGGGTCCCTTCCTGCACAGCTCTGTAAGATCCTGTGTGGCTGAAGGTCCTCAGCTGCTGTAGGAGGCTGCTTGTTGCCCACACGTCTCTTTTAGACCAGCACATCTGGAGGACGGGATTGAAACCAAGGGAGTCACAGACATGTCTCCTCTTGATTTTCCCAGCTAACTTTATCTGATCTCCCTGCCTGCTCAGAAATGGTCTCACAAAAGTGGCAAGCAATTTGATGGAGGCTGTTTGTTCCTTGGTTACTGAGGAAACAGGGTAATTTTCCCAGACTGAGCAAGCATTCCCCTGAACTAATTCCTCACCAAGTTATGGAGAGACACAGGAGACAATCCCAGCCAGAGTGCTCAGATACCACCAGCCATCATCTGAGTGGTTCTGAACACTATGGGGCATTGAATGGGAAGAGCCCTCTGAAATAAATGCAGAGGCTCTGGTTCTCCTCTCCCACACCAGCCTTTAGACCTAGCGGGGCAGGTGCATATTTGTTTAAATGGCCATTAGATCCATTTGCTTCAATATGCAATTAGAAAAGAACCAATTTCTGTTCTCTACCTTTCTTTGATAACATTACTGATGGAGAGCAGTGGCAACTGTACAAGCAGGGCCAACCCAAGGGGATGTGGATTGCAGGTCTGGATGACTCTGTCATGCTTGACTTGTATGTACTTGCAGCACTTGTACAATACAGCTCTGAGATCTTGTGTGTTCAAACACCTTCGTTTAATATTTCAGCTCCATCCGTGACTTACAGTTGCTATGGTGATATAAGCGCTCTCCAAGCCCCCATGATCTCCTGTACACCTGCAAGAGCCTCTGATTGTGGTAAGTACCACTCATTGCTTGATTTGTCAACCTACTTGTACCTGACAGAGAGGTGCCTTATCTTCTCTTATTGCCAAATTAAATGTGGTGCAGTTATTCAATCAGACAAAAAGGAGAAAACTATACTTCCTTCCCAAAAGAGCAGGTGAAGCCTCCAGACCTGATGGGAAGTGGAAGGATGAACTTCATGTCCCATAGTCAGGATCTTCAGCCTCAAAGCAAAGGGGACTAGCACCATTCCTTTTCAGTTAAAACAGCTTCTTCATCAGACAGGACTTAAGCATCTGCCTCCTCACAAAGCCCCAGGTCTTGTCTGCTCCAAGGGTAAGATACACAGAGCCAGGTCCTGAGTGCTGACATGTTGGCTGACCTGCCAGAGACACATTTTACAGGGGGAAAGTCCCAGGTGTGTAGCCATCCTACCTCTGGTTGACTCATTTTTCTGTCTTCACTTTTCTCCCATTCTTGCCTAGTGTTGCTGCCCGGTGTCACCACACAGCTGACTATGTCACATTCACACTGCTGATGTCTCCAGGGATTTTGCCATATTCCTCAGATGTAGGCTCTTCCAGGGCAGACACCTGACTGAGGGTGTTCAAGCACAGATCTGAACCTGCTTGCTTGTTTCCAAACTGTTCCAAATTTGCTTTAAAAAAGTCCCCACTCTCTAGAAATAGAACATAGCTGTTGCTGCAGTGTGGCCAGTTTGTAGTAACATACCCACCAATTTTTTCAAATCCATTTTGAAACTCCACTTTTCTGACTCCAGAGGTGCAGCAGAAGAAGAGGACCATGTATGTGTGGTTCCACCTCCTAAGAAGCCTCCCTGTTCCCCTGATCATCCTTGGGTAATAAAACAGCAGCTTTCTGGCCATAGGTCAGAGCCAATAAGGGCCATGCTTGTTCTTCAAACCCCACTGCCCAACTCGATGTAGATGCAATTTCTTAAAAACTTGAGTTACTCCTTTGACACACCTGCTCAAGGGGGAAGCAAGGGCTTTGGGCAGGGGTGTGTGTAAGTCTGCCTTTTCCTATTCCACAGGATATGCCATGATACGGAGGACTGCTGAGGCAGACCTCGTACGCCTGAGGAGATATGAGATCCCAATTAAGAGAGTAGCCAGAAACCTGTGCTTGGACCCAGCGCTCATCGGTGCCATCATGTCCCAGGAGAGCCGTGTCGGCCTACTCCTGGACAATGGCTGGGACCAGAGACGGCAGAAGTATGGCCTGATGCAGGTACACCAGGGTGATAATCGTGAGCAACAGCACAGTAACGTATTGCATACCCCAGGGCTTTATCTTAGCAAATTATTGTTCTGTGTTTGAAACAGCACTTTATTGCAACTCCTTTACATCAAAGGCTGGGCTGAAGTGTTGTCCTGAATAAGGTCACTTCAATGAATCGCAGCCTGGGAGTGCAATGAAGAGGGGGTGGCATTCAGAGGGAAACCCATTTTCTTGCTTATCTTTCCTAGATCAGCAGGGAGCAACTGCAACCTTATGTGGTGTGGGATAGTGAAGAACACATAAATCAGTGCTCAAATATCCTGGTTCTTTCCATTAATGAAGTACGGGCAAGACATCCTACCTGGACCTGGGACCGGCAGCTGAGAGGTACAGAACGGGCTTTGTACTAGGAAGGGACAGACTCACTGATGGGAGTTGCTGTGTGCTTCTTGGTGCCGTTTTAAGGGGAAAAGAGCATCAGTCTGGCAGATTTTACAGCATCTCTTACCAAAAAACCCACAAAAAACCCCAAACAAACAAAAGCAACCCCCAAAGCCCCAAAATAACAACCAGAACCAGAGTTTTCTAGTTTAATGGAAGCAGTACCAGACCAACAGACTGGCAATGAGAAATGGCTGTTAGGTGGATAAATAAGACAGAAAGTAACTAAATAATAGTCACTGGGGAATGCAGAAACTGAGGCATCACAACACAACTGGATTATTGTGGCAACCTGTTAAGTTGTGTCCAGGAAGATTGCAATCCAGGTTTCCTTGTAGCCCATGCTATCTGTGTGCTGGTTTGCTCACCTATGCTATTTCTTACTCTCCTTTCCTTGCTCTGATAGTGCCCTTCCTTTGCTCTGATTACACCCTTTTCTGGTAACAGTGCTCCATTTCCACCTGCATTTGGAGAGAGCCATGGGATCCATCGCTATAGCAATAAAGATTTTAGCAAAATCAGTCACTTTTCAACAATAATGCAAAAGTGGCACTTTGTCAAGCAGTTGTGTCTGTTTGGTGAGATGCATGGCCCTTTTTGCTACAAATTTTTTCTCGTGTCTCTATTTCTTACTTACAGGCCCATAACAACTCTTAACTCTTTCCAGGGGGAATCTGCACCTACCATGCAAAAATGGGCAACCTCCAGGTCTACGAGGCAGACCCATGCAGCAGAGACTACAACTACGTCAACAGCGTGATTAGGCGAGCCCAGTACTTTAAGAGAAATGGGTTCTAGGTCATAAAGCCGCCCTGCCACCGAGCCTCCCCTCTGCAGACTGGCCCAGCAGTGATCGTAGTACCCAGAGCAGTTCCCCAGGTCTCTTGGCAGAATCGATGCTGGTGGCATTGCCAATGCCACCTTGCTCGCTCCAGCAAATCCCTGATGGGTGAGCTCCAGCACAGCCTTCCAGGAGAACCCCAGGGATGAGATCCCACAAGCTCAGGGCCTTTGAAAGGCAAATGGGGACAGACCAGCAATGTTTAAATTTTGAGTGAAGAAGGTGACTCTTCCTGTTCAAAGCTGAACTCTGGGGCTGTTTGTGCATCTTCCAGACATGCACACAAACAGCTCTCCCTGGGCATCAGCTGTCCTCTTCCCATCTGCATCCATCTCCTTCCCTCTCCATGGCCAATGCAGGGGATGAATACCCTAAATTTTCCTTCCTTTGCTGCTGCTGGCTAAGGGGTAATGAAGAGACGTCTCAGCGGGCCTTGGGTCTCTGCTGTAGCTGAGTGTTCCTGTAGCCAGCCTTGAGGGGGACAATACTAAAACATGCTTTGGTTGGTCTCCTGAGTCCATGGCCAAGGTGCAACTGGGGACCTCACCAGGGCATCTGTGTGGAAAATACTGCAAATGCCACAGCAGGCAAAATGCCTTTCCATCAGAGTGCAGCCCTTGGAGCAGGAGTCAGCCCTGCATGTACCCACGCCAGGAGCTGTATCACAGCAATAGTTTTGGTAAAAAACCCCACAACTTTTCCCGCTTTAGCTTCGGCAAATTTATGTTGAGTTTCCTCCAAATTTAAAAGCACTTCAGCATCTGTCCCTCTGCCAGGAATCCCAGTTTCCAATAGAAGTGAATGAGCTCTGGTCTGTTTGAAAGTGGATGGGTCTCTCGGTGCCAGTTCATTAATTATGGAATAATAATGAGAATAAGATAGAAAATAAAGATAAGTGTTAAATCCCAATGTTTATTTTTTTTCAGCTTCATGGGGCTCAGTGGGTAGCAATCTACAAATTGATTAAATAACCCCATTCAGTACACTTGGAATGGGTCAGTTTGAGAAGAGGGAGAGGATAATGGTGCTGCAGACTGGATAGGTCAGAAGAGCTGGGCCTGAGCCCAGCTGCTGACCCAAACATAACAATAGGAATGTTCACATTTAGCCTTTCAAATTACCATTTTGGAAGTGTTAGGGCACTTTTCTTCCAGCTGCCACCAGTCCTGATACAGAAGTGCTGTGGCAGGCAATCCCTGCCTAGCAGCAAGGGGCAGACAGTGCTGTGCATGTGCCTGGGGTGCCAGGCAGGGTCAGCACAGGTAGCATGAGAGCTGGTTTGGAGACAGCTTTTGCAAGCAGAGCCATTTTAATGCTGTGCCTCTTGTCTTGCCAGTCACTCATCTGCTTACCGTCATGGCATGGACTCTGCATGATTAATGTACGTTAAAAGCAAATTAATTTTCTCACCTCTGGAGACCAAAAAGAACTCTAGGTGGTCTCAAATGTTACTGATTTTTTTTTCTAAGACTACCATAAACAGTTCAGTGTTGAACAACCACGGGTATTGAACTATATTTAATTTAGTCTTTAGTAATTTCAGTGTTATTAATAATTTACTAAAATCATTACTTTGTAATACAAACTTAAGAAATGTATCACATGGGTGTCTACTTAACATAACTTATGTAAAATTCATAGGATGAAGCCTTTGGTGCATTATGTTATGCAAACCTCTATGTTACATAAACCTCTTATATAAAGCCTATGAATGAATTTTTGGTAGATCAGTATAAACTTCTAACAGGACAGGGAATCTCATTGCTGCCGGTGTGTACAAAGCTGGGGGTTGAGTTACAAGGGTGAACAAGAGTGGAGCTTTCTTTGGTTGCCTTCATGTAATCCTCAATCGCTGCCAGCAAGCTCCTTGTCACAACTACTGGTGCTGCCAAAGCTGTAGATCTCTGAGCTCCTCAGGAGTCCAATTTGTGCAAGTGTTACCTATGAAGCTGCTGCTTCGTGTTGTGATAGCAACACCCAAGGGCCTGCAAACCTGCCTGCAGTGTTGTGCAGTATCACCACAAAGGACTATTTATATTTTTAGGTCTATTTAAAATTCCAAATCATGGAAATTCCATATTTTGTTTCAAATGTTGTTTTAGGGTGTCAGCACTTTGCAGTGAATACAGAAACCCTCCTGCAGAAAATTATTAAAAGCTTGATAAATTGGTAGGAGGGAATAAATAGAGGAAAATGTAACAGTAACATGCTGCCTTAAGATCTGAGAAAAAGGTTTCCTGACAAATAATGAGTTCAAATTGTTGTTCCCTTCTGATCTTTTTCTGGTCACCCTTGTCCATATTACTGGAAGTTCCTTTTCCGCCTGATGTAGACAGGGTAGCTGTAGTTGCACTCTTGGTCACCCTTTTGACTTGTGGCCTGTTGAAAAAAAACCCCTAAAACAACAAACATCCTGCAAAGCAAATGATCTAATACCAAGTAACATATCAGAAAAAGCAGCAGCACAGGCAAGGAAAGAGAAAAGCCGAATCAGAGGGGGAAAAAGGTCCAGGGAATCAAAGACCAAGACACTTGCCTGAAACACTGGAGAAGATGCTAGCGTACAGGATTGAATTGTTCCTTCAAGAGATCCTGTGGGACAACAACAAAGCAGCAAGAAACAGTCAGGAGGGTTCTGGCAGCCTGGCTTGGCAAGGAAAACCACCTCAGACCAATTAAAATCTTTATCTAACTGGGTAAGTGGCCAAGAGAGAAGCCATGGTTGTTTCATATCATGAGGTCATTAAGGCTTTCAGCAGAAACATGAAGTGCCCTTGTGCGTGAAGGGCCTTAAAATAAGTAGAAAAAGCACTGGTTATCAGAAGCTTCTGGCCAAACAGGTGAGACTTTTCAAGTGGAGCTACACAAGTCTGTTCTACACCAGCTTCTCTGAAATTTACACTCAGAAAATGAATGGAAGATGTGAGCTATTGAACCATGGGCTACATGGAAAGGGAACATGAGCACTTCCATTGTGGCTAGAAACTGTGAAAACCAGTTAGGAACCAGAGCACAGAAACCAATTAAACACAAGTGCAAAACACTCAAGGAGGCCAAGCAGGCATGTAACAGATGGATGACCATCCCACAGAAAGGGCTGGGGATTCTAGTGGGAAGCAAAGATGTTGATGCCAGTGGAGGAGAGAGGAGAAATCCAAAAGAAGGAATATCCCATCTGGGGGTTATCTCTGTTATAGCACTGTGTGTGAAGCAGCTGGGGTAACTCTTCTCTCAACTGTTCAGCTGTCAATCAGTGAGGCTTGGCAACAGTGTTTGAGCCTGTTGCACCAACAAAAATGTACTCATGACAATCACAAGCCTGATGGAAAGTACAGCCTGTAGAAATAAGGAACTGGATTTTTTTTCCCCCTGAAAAGAGAAAAAGCATACAGTTATGATTTTCTAATATGCAAAAGAAATGAAGGGTAATGACCTACCATCCTTCCCTTCCCCTTTAGGGTAAGACAAACAGTGGTGAGTTTGACAGCAGATTTGTGTTGGATACTTCAAAAAACTTTCAGGATCATGAAGCATTGCAACATTTCCTGGGTGTTTTAAACAACATCCAAGACCAATATGTAAAAGTAGTTGTACATCATACATAATCACAGAATGGTTTGAGTCTAAAAGGACCTTAAAGATCAACAAGTTCCAACTTCCCTGCCATAGGCAGGGACATTTTCCACTAGACCAAGTTGCTCAGGGCTCCAGCCAACCTGGCCTTGAACACTTCCAAGGAGGGGGCATCCACAACTTCTCTGGACAACTTATTCCAGTGACTCACCATACCCACAGTAAAGAATTTCTTCTTAATATCTAATCTAAACCCGCTCTCTTTCCAGTCTTTATAGTGAGAGGAAATGCAATAGATTTTGTTTAAGGGCCTTTCCAGGCTAACACTGCTAAATCAAAATCAGCAGTCAGCAAATGGAAAACAAATTACAGTCAGGGAAGAAAAACCTTCTCTGTTGGAGTCCTGTGATTTGGTTTTACAACTGATGTTACTACTGGGAAATCTATTTAAATATGCTTCTTACAATAAAGAGCAAGTGTGAGGTGGAGTCTTTCTCTCTCATCAACTTTGTAAGCTGCAGGGGGCATGGGCTGATCCCTCCACGGCTCAGGCAGGAATCTGCCTGGAGTCTGGAGCTGCAATGACTGGCTTTCATAAAAACCAGGCACAGGGACCAATTAAACAACCTCTTTCAGCAGTGACTGAAGCAGCAGGAAGACACTGTCAAAACCAAGTCCCTGTTGGGTCAGAGCCCTAAGCTATGCAGGAGAACAGATTGTTCCGATGGCTGATTCCAAATGCTGCAGCTGGATCTGTTTGAGCCACATCCATGTCTCTCTCTCTGAGATATAAAGAAAAAAAAGGGAAACATCAGCACATCAAGGCAGTGCTCAATAACTGTATTTGTTCTGCTTTGTTACTCACTGCAAAACTGGGCTGGGATTTCCCAGCCAGCAACCTGTCCCCAGGACGGGGCCTCTTATATTGCCCAGGACGGGCACCAGCCTCTGGTCCCAGGGACCACTATGGAGCCAGTGCTGCAGCGAGGGGTAACTGTTTCTCATGCTTGCCTCAGTTTATTTCATTGCCTTCACTGACATGGAATACTCCCATATTGGATGCACATGGCCTGCTTTTTCTCATTTCAGTGTTAAAAGAGATCATGCTGTAGCATTGTAGCCTCAGAACATTTTCCCACTAACATCCCTCAAAAACACCCCTCGTGCCTCTCTCTAGCATTTGTTTCTGTGGGTTCCTCAACCAGCTTGTCCTAGAAGCAGGGATTTATTGCAACCAAAATTTGTGCTTCTGCAACTCATCCTGATGAGGTACTGATCCAGCCAATGTGCAGACTCCCACTCATGCCACCATTCCACATTTACTTCTCCTCTGGCCTCACTGACCACTCTCAGGGAACTCAAAAAGGGTAGTACAGTCCTACTACAGCATTTTTATCAGTAACAAGTGAGATTTCCACCCACAGGTTTTAAGGGTGCTTCTCTTTTCCTGTAATATTTTTATGCTGTATCATTTTTATGCCTCACATACAGCATCACTCCACCACCTCTACATCCTACTCAGTCATTCCTGTGAGGCTGGCAGTGCTGTATCTCATTGGTTTTCTAGCTACCACTAAGTCTCTGAGACACTTTCTGTCTCAGGGTTGTCATTTGGTCCAGGCATTTGGGTTCTGGCTTGATTTTGAAGTCTCTAGCAATTTTACAAAAATACTTGTAAGTTTGCCTTTGCTTCACTGTTTAATACTACATGTATTAAATCCACATGCCAAATCCTTGCCACTGTATTTTGTCTATTTTGTCTTTCTCAGGTATTGTGATCATGCTGTTTATTTTCCTCAAGTTTTTTTCAGAGCTGAATTGAGCATCAGCATTGCAGATCACATGAGTTCTGACTGGATACTCCTCTGTGTTTGTCAGCTTTCCCCTGCTTCTAGTGGAAATGTTCCTCTAAAAGCTCTTCAATTTCCAGTGACACAGGTTGTCTATGCTACAGCTTAGGTGCAGCCTGCCCCTTCTATGCTCCATCTCTCAGCCACGTTTTGCCAGTTCCTCACGTCTCAACCATCTACAGGTCCCTGCATTTCCCCATGAGGCCATCTTGCAGCCTCAGGATAAGGGACCTTCTCCCAGCATCCAGAGCATTGTGCTTTCCTAACACACGCTGGGTAACCTCCCAAAGCTTAAATGGGCTTGATTGCTTTGGGAAGCTTGTATCAGCCAAGTTTCTCCCCTAAAAGCATAGCTAGGATCACTCATTTTCTACATACCCTTTATTAAGCTAATTAGCAATTAGGAGAAATGTTCAAGAGCATGAAAAAACCCACATAGTGAGGATGTGGCTGAGACCTGAGACACTACTGCTGCAGCACTTAAGTCTTCCACAAACACTCAATTTCCAAGAACTGGAAAGGTTTCTTGTTCCAAAGCAGGCAAGGAGAGATTTGACTCATTTCTGTCCTTTAAATGAGGTTTTATTTTATTAATTTCTTGCCTATTCAGCCAGCCCTTAGCTGATTCAGATCAAGAAACTGACAAAGTTTTCAAAGGGGTTTGGATGTGTGCACTGTTACAGAGATCAGGAATATAGATTCCTGTCATAATAATAAAAATCCTGGCAACGTATTTTTGTACCTTTCCTCTAAAAGTGAAGACAAACTCCAAAAAGGCACAGCTTTATGGCACCTGAGCCATAAAGAGGACCAGATTTACCCTGAACCATTTAATTGCCAGAGGCAATTCTTCCTTCCTGCCAGACACAGGAGAAAAGAGTGAAGAGCTGGTTCTAGATCTGGTCCAGTGCCCTGCAGCCTGGCTTCTGGCTGAACCAAATTGTCCCTCCTCTGTGACTTTTGTGATCAATGAAGAGCTGCTTGCTAATCAATCATGGATACTGATATTGAATGGATCATTGTGGCTCTTGCTGTATGTACTATAGGTGGGTGTCCTACACCTACCACATACACAAAATATTTCAGTAGCAGGGCTGTCAGGTTGCTCTATAAGGAGGCTAAAGAGCTAGCAGAGTATAAAGAAAGTCCCAAGGAATTCAGGTGAAACTGTCTAGGTATGGCAAAGGAGGTTTGTATTCAGAATATGGGCAGGGAATGAAGTTCTTCATGGTCGGAGTACCTCAATTACTGTGATGTAGAAGAAGCAAATTAGTAAATCCTTTGTTTCTGCCCCAGCAATAAAGGAATAGTAGCACAGACCATTTGGAGATTACTGGTTTGTGAATCACCTTTGGTGATATTTTGAATTTTTTAAATATCACTTGTTTTGAGCCACATCTGTTCTATTTTCCTTCCTGCCAGATGCACTTTCCTCTGTTTCAACCTTCTTTATGCTCAGTCATAACTGAACATGAAGAGCCACATGCATGAGCTGCTGTCACTTTTTGCAGCTGGTTCTCTATGGGAGGTATCAACAGTACAGGAAAAACTTAGAGAATCGAATCTCAGTGCAATGACACGGGACGAATTCCCCCACTAAAAATGTAGAAGAGCTGCTGAAAGAGCAAAACAGCATTTCACACCCATAAAATCTACCGCGGGGGAGGAGCGGGTCAGGATGGATTCTGCCGCGGGGAGTTCTGCCATCCAGTGGCTGTTTTCCTTACTGCTGCACAGCTACCGTAGCTTTGAAATTCACACCACCTGCTAATTTGGGGTTGTTGACCTTTGTTGTGTCTGTGCAAGAGGAGATAACAACAGGGGGGCCTGGCATAGTCTCTGCATATCCGAGTTCACAGCAATTGCAGCTCTGGTCATGTTATCGTTCCTGGATCTTTGCCTGCAAAAATTCGATTAAATCCAGAAGTGCAGGTTCCCATTTTCCTGCTGTCAGCATGTTATTGCTTCCAACAACTGAAGGGGAGCAGTGGTTTTCAGATAAGGTTCCTCCTAGCTCCAGACTGTTAGCAACGGGACTTTAAATTAAATTAGGAGGTATTTAATTTTTTAAATCATAATTGTGTTTGTGTTGTAGAACAGAATCCCTGTTGTGTTTGGGAGGATGCACAAGTTGTTAGGCATTTCTGTTTCTTGTAAGACCAGCAGGAGTGGGAAGTACACTGAGCCAGTTGTTCCAGAACACTGCCAGGAGACAGAAAGCCCATTTGTCTCCAGGAAGTGCATTGAGAAAGTGGGGAGACATCCTGCAGCACACGTCAGGTCTGTGATCTTTGTCTAATATTCTTGTAGATGATTCACTGTACCTAAGTCTGGTTTCCATTAGGTGTTAGCATTGTTCCTCTCAGTTGATGTTTGTGTGTTTTCCCTCCTGCAATGGTGTGTTAAGACAACAGATAAATGCAGATAAATTACAAGTCAAACAATCTGCAAGTCAGATAAATTGTAATGAGTGTAATTGAAGGCTGTTTCTCTTTGCTTTTCTTGTAGCTATGGAAAAGCAAGCTGGAGCTAGTAAATAGTGTAGGATTTCACTTGACTTTCATCAATCTTCTTTTTTTTTTTTTTTAAATTTTGGAATAGAAAACCTGCCTTTTTGAGATGCCTTCTTCCATTGGCCATGCAGGCAGCCTAAGCTTAGGCTAAGACAGCTAAGTTTTACATAATTAGGGGAATGAATTGGGCACAAAGCACCATTTCACCTCACAAGGTACATGTGAGCTAGCATGCCCAAGAATCCTCTCCAGAGCAGGCCATACATATCATGACTGCATCTGCTAACACAAACACCGGCACTAGTATCAAAAGGATGCCATGGGTTTCAGTCATGGATCTGAAAGCATTTTAACAGCATGAGTCACACATTGCATTGGCCTGACATCAGGTTGTAAATCCTGCTCTGTACTGGTTTCAGCTGAAAGCAGCACGTGCTCTTACACTGTTCAGAGCGTTAGGGGAATATACTGAATGTTGACACAACTGGAGCTTTGGAGGCAACTGTGAAACCAGACGGTCTGAGCTGTGTAAGTAGGCACTAATTCAATTCTTCATTCCCCCCTTACACCCATGCACAAGCTTGTGCCTATTATGGATCCTGGTCTCTGATTGTCAGACATTGCCAAGCAAGCAGATTTTTACACAATCAACAAAGATCCTACTTGGGCACATAAGTTTATGTTGGGAATGGGGTTGCCTTTGAGATGACATTTAAGACCATCACAGAAAAAATGAAAGTCTGCTGGGTGCATCCAACCCCTGAACCTGATTTTCTCTCTCCATTAAGAGACTTTCCCTCAAAACCCGAACTTCTGAACATTTCTCCACTATAGCCCTCTGGAAGCCGACAGCTGGCCAGAAAGTTTCTCAGACATTGACTTGGACAACATTGTCATATACCCATGAGAAACGCAGCATCAACAAGAAGCAAGAACCACAAACAACAGATGGAGAAAAACACAGCTGCTCTAGGGCGGCTGTTATTCACTTAGATTTGTTTTAGATGGGTGTTAGTAGCACATAGCCAATAGTATGAGGGGTATTAATATAGAAGCCAATGAAGACACAGCACGAGTGCCAAAGACTCTACAAAAGACGCCTTGTAAAATAAGATGCTTTTTGCCTTTCCTGAAGTTGTCAGTGTATAATCTGTATGTGTTGTAGCCTGACTCTACAGCGACATAGGGACATAAAAGGGACTAAATCTGGGACTAATCCACCCAAAGACCTAGATTTAAAACAATACTCACCTCATTCAATCTGCATGCTAGAGAACTGCCTTCTAAATCTGAAAAATAAAGTCTTTTATATCATCCGTGTACTGGTTTCTAAGGCACCCTTCAGTAAAATTAGTCAATTCTATCTTTGTTTTGCTCTAAACAGATTCAGAAGGATTCAATATATCAGCTCAGCCATAATGACCTTCAGAAAAACTGGGTTTGGGTTCTAAAAATGAAAGCAAAGTCATTCATATCATGTTGTAGGAGTTCCTGCCTCAGAGAAGACAGCAGAAGAACAACATGGAGAAATACCATACCAAGATGGCAAAAGCTGGCAATGGTGAGGGTCTTGCTCCAGCTGTGACTGATGGCTAGTATGACCTTTTAAGGGCTAGGACAGTGCTGACGGATGGCCTGGGTGACCATGGGAATGCATTTGGCTTAATGCAGCTATGGTCAACCTTCTTAAAAACATAAATCTCATCCTTCATTTGAAGCAGTCAGAAGAGTGGCAGGGGCCCTGTTGAAAGACAACCCCCTAAACCTTTTCAGCCAACTCTTTGGCCAGGCTAAAGCCAATGCTGGCCAGGCTGTCAGCTCCCTGCACCAGGGAAGGACTGTGGTAAGTATCAGTACATGAGCAGACTGCTTTTACACTTGTGAGACTGATGATTGCTTCCCAGCACTCCCTCGGGATTTAAAAGATTAATTGTTCCTATTTCACATTTAGATAATAAGTCTTTCAAAAAGCACCTTTTTAAACTGGGTATGCTGTAGGCTGCAGCTACTACCATAAGGTTAATTACACTTTCTGCACCACAGGGGCCTGGCTAGTGGGGGATCTTGCTTCATTATTCATGCCCATATTTGTGCCTAATTTGTTTGCCAAGTTGTATCCTTATCTGTAAAAATCTCTAAACATTTGCTGCACGCATGGGATCTGCTTTAGTAACAGCTCCAGCCCCCTCAGACTTGTGCTTTACTACCTCATGGATAAAGGGAGAAGGGCTGCAGCAGAGAGCCAGGGGAGATCCCTACAGGAAATGGATTTTCCCACCCTTGATTCAGCTGGGAGGAATAGGAGCAGTCACCTTATATCTGGAAACACTGTGAAGCAGCAGCAATCCTGCTTTCTGCATACTGTCACCTTTGCAAAAGCAGCTATGTTGCTTTTTTAAAGCAATGACAGACAAGGAAGTAGGGCAAACATTCCTCTTCAGTGCCCCAATGGCTGCCCTTCACACATCTGCTGTCTTTGCCTGCGCTGTGAGAAGCACTTGTGTCCTCTCTCTACAGCCACAAAAGAGGTAAATCCTGAGATTAAGGATCAAAATGAACACAAACAGCCTGCAAACAACAAAGGGCTCTGGATAAATAGTGGGGTTTCTAGTGTGGTGATATTGCTGTCTCATTTTCAGGCTGGCAAATAGTACCATAAGATTGGCAAGCCATGGGATACTGAAGAGCACTTACCACAAAACACAAAGATCCAGAAAAAAATTAGCTTCACAAAGGAACAGCACCTCAGAGGTTAAGTTTTGTCAGCTTTGAAACACTTCAGACATGTAAAGTCACGCAACAATAATGCTGTAAGCACTGCTGAAAACTAAACACATCCCGGTCCCTGTGTTCATATGGAATAATATTCCTTGGTATGCACTAAAAGGAATAGAGGAATAAGATTTGGTAAGCATTCCAGCAGGTTTTTTTTGAAACCTGGCAAATACCATGACGTTTTTCAGCTGCAAGGAGTAATGGTGAGCTCTCCCCGTCCTCTCTCCATTCATTTTGTGGTTCTACATCCACCTACAAAAAGCAACCTACCCTGGTTGCCTATCCTGGCAACTGTAAAGTATTATTTACTGATGAGGTAGCACACCTCTGTTTATGTGTTTCTTTCCCCCTCATTCCAGGTGGGATCTAAGCCTATAATGCAGGAGTTAACACTGTCCAGACGTATGACAAAATGGATATTGGCAAAACACACAACTGTGCCAAAAATGTGGATGTGAGAGCCAGGTTTTATAAGAGAAATGGATACTGAGACATCTAAATAATGATTAGATTTGAGGCCCTGATTGCATACTTTGCTTCTAATTAAAAACATTCTGGATTTATCCTTCCGCAGAAACAGTAAGAATGGGGGAGGACAATGAAGCCAGGAATGAGTAAAAGCTTACAATGAGGTTTTTTTTCAGCTAAGGCTAAAAAAATTACCTAAAAGATAACACAGTTAATAGTCCAAACTGTAACTTATCTTCTGCCATTTATTTTTCATCTTACTTCTTGAGACTATTCAGAGTTTTTATCTGTGCCTCTGGTTTCTCAAGCAGCAGATTAATACTGCAAGAAAACTATAACACTATTTAACAAGATTTTATCTCCCTTATATTTTATCTGTCCATACACATGTCTAACAGCTGTGCAAAACAGCAGTGCTGGCTGTCGAGGGAGGCTGAGCTGTCCCTGTCAGAGGCTTTCAAGACCCACCTGGACAAAGCACTGAGCAACCTCATCTGACCTCAGTACTGGCCCTGTGTTGAGCAGGAAGTTGGACTAGAGACCAAAAAGGTACCTGAATTTTGCAATCATCTGAAGTCAGTCTGTTTGCTCCCTACACAAAAAGGCAGTATCTCTTACCAGTGCTTCATAAAGCTCTACATGGAGCATCACAAAGCTCCATTACTGAAAGGATGTGGAAACACGCTGTGTTTGTGCACCCTGCTGCTGGTTCAGGTTATAGGGCTGAGAGCAAATCTTTAGAGAATGTATGCTTATACAGAGAAGGTTTGGGACAGCAGACTAACCGTACAAAAATGGCGGCCCTTGGGGGCAATACCATTTCAGAAACACCCAAACGTACCCATTAACTTAAAAATTTAAAAAAAAAATACGATTTTCCTTTTCATTGGAACTGTCATCTTGTCAATCAAACATCTCTGTAAACATCTCTTGTACCTGGATCTTACCCAGAAATAACAGGTACTGTGTATTTTCCCTTCTATGTGGGTCTGCTTTAGCTTAGATAGAAAGTTTATCAGACACTTTTAAAGCTGTGAACAGTACCAAGCAAGCCTTTTCATTAACACAGTCCCTCCAGGATACCCTGCAGCACTTCTGCAGGCTGCAGCTTCAAGAGATGCATGTGCATATCCACAGGCAGAGCGCGTGGGATGGAGCTGACAGAGCCCTCTGCTGGAGGCTCACCAGGCTGCAGTGCCGCGGACACGAACCCCCTGAAAGCACCTGGCAAGGCTGAGCCAGACTGGCTCCGCAGCTCTGGGACACCGATCCTGGCACAAGTCTTATTATTTACCATCGACCAGCAGCAAGATCAATTTGCCTAATTTTTTGTGTCCTAGTACTTGCACCATCTGTTTACAGAATGCCCTGTGTCTTGGATGCACTACACATCCTTCAAAAGGGCTCAAATTCCAGGTTGTACTTCTCTGTGGGAATATGATCAACACCTCATAAAGACTGCAGTTATAACACGCTGCAGCACAAGATGCTGTGCCGATGCTGGAAGAAAGAAGGGAGGTGAGAAAAGCAACTTTTATTTATCTGCTTCACATTTTCCATGCTATTTTATTTCAGCTCAAGTTCTCATTTCTGCCTTCAGCTTGGCCATAAGGGGCCATTACACTCCTCAATGCCACTACTACAGCCTATGCTTTCCCCTCTGCACAGTGCCTCCAGCTTTTGTTCCTGTACTGATATATCTCTTCTTTTGAACTCCTACAGGTGTTTACTCTTCTCTGCAAGCAGGCAAAAAGGATAAACACTAGTTTTCAGCAATTGCATCCCTCTGATGTTCTCACAACATGCAGTCATTAAGATTAACTCCTCTTCAGTGCGTCTAATGTGGGAGAGGTTCACAATGTGTTTAACTACAGAATTTATCCTGTCTGGAATGCAAACGGTTTTATCATTTGATACAGCAGCAGCTTGCTAACTTTGGCAGCAGTTCTTAAAACTGTAAATAAAACTACACAGAGTAGTACTTTATCAGCTTGCTGCCCATAATTCTAACTCATATCAGAGGTATGCTTCAGGGTCTCTATATATTTTTAACGTCTGCAATTTTAGAACAGGAAAGGCACTAACTTTCACATACACTGCAGCTCTTAGGCTATTCTTATTGAACACTTAGGACCAGGGAATACATATGAAGACAGCAGGTGTCCTGAAGGACAAATTAGACAACCAACCAAGATGTGAATAACTCAATTTGGGAGTAACAGGAGAGTTCATGTACTTTTTAAGCTACAGAAGAAGCCAGATGACAGATTGTTCACTAGGGAACGAGTGTGAGATCTGAATAACCACAGTAAACCACTCTCTGTGGCTAGCCAGTCAATTCTCATGTGACTACTGAACAGAGGGCTTTTCAATTCCAATTCCAATTCCCCCCACGGTGCAATAAAAGTCCTGCAGTATTGCTGTAGATCTTTACTGTTAGCTGCAAAATGTCCTCCCATCATTAGCTAGATCTATTCTATTCACTTCTCTGCTTACTTGACTTTATTTATGAAGTTCTCTTACAGTTAGCCATAAATTGCAACAATCCAGCCACGAAATTAAAACATGAAGACAGAGAGCCTATAATTCATTTAATACTTGAGGTAACTATTAACAATATTGAATTTCACATCTGTACACCTGCAACCCTTCTTTAAGCATCAGTGTCACCTTTGCCACTCATTCCAGAGTAAGAATTGTTACGTTTCACACACAAACTATTAACTGGGGTTTTAAAGTATGTCTTTTATAAAATTTAAATCCAACCAGCACACCTTATGACTTAATTTCTTTCTGCTCCACAGGTTGCAGGCGCTTTTTAATGACAAGCTCTCCCCTGGTTGTCAGAAAGGTGCTGGACAGTTCCTCTTCTGTTGGCAGCCCATGGGGTAGTTTCAGTGGCTGTATTCTACAGGCAAAAGAGTTTGATTAGTGAAGTCCTGTGCCTAAAAGAGAATTACATCAAATGTTCCAAATAAACAAATAGTTAACAAACCTTATCAGATGTTTAATAACTTTCAGTCTGGAATTCACAGAGGGGATATTTTTGTGCAGTCTTGGCTGATGTGCCTACATAAGGGATAAAACAAATTTTACAACTGTGTTTGCCAAATCCTAAATCTTTGCTCACTGAACTCTGCACACTACCAGAAGAAAAATAAATCACATTTACAAATATAAGATTTAGAGAAGTGTCATGCATCAAGAACATACATAAAAATTGGCAATCAAAAACTTGATCCCAGTAAAATTACAATTTCAGCTTTATTCCTATTCCATTATAAATGTATTTTTCTTCCAACTGTTAAAAATACTATAAATGTAAACACAAGAGTTTAGGGGCAAAATGGCTTCCTTCAGGTATATCTTAAATTGATCAAGCACACATTTGTTTCTCTGTAAGATAACAGTGACTACACAAATCTTTGCACAATATGCAGTTGGCCTGAAAAACTTGGATAAACACATCTTTGACATAGACTTTTAAAGTCTTGAATTTGGAAGCCTTTTCATTAATAAACGAGTTTTATTTGCCTTCCTACAATTTCTGAATTATATGACCCACAGACAACTGAGTTAAAAGTATTTACAAACCTATTTCTGTTATTTTAGAAGAATTCTCAGGGTAAAGTTCTTCTCAGGCAATGCAGCACAACACCACACAGAGACACACTGAATTCCCACTAAAAGCACATTTGCCACAAACATTCCTCTCAGATCTTAAACACATCATCAGCTTCTCAGATTGCTTTATGGCTGCTATAAATGTAATTTGTGACTGCAAAATTGAGGTCCTTAAAAAACCCACCACCTCAGTGCTACATTTCTGACATGCAGGAGTATAAAGAACCACAGTCATACTTTATCCAGTCCCAGATCACGTATTATCTTCTTTTCCCAATATGGGCGACCAACGACACTTTTTATTCTAGTAATAACGTGGATTTTGTGGGGCTCCTCAGGGTCACCTCCATACTTTTCATGATCTCCAGGCCGTGGCTGAAATACCTAGAATAAAAAGTTCACAAAACCAGACTTTTTTTTCCCTAAACATCTGTTCACCATTACTACAGTTAACTACTTTCTGAAACATACTTCAACCTTGGTAAAAATTCTTACGTATTTTTCTTTTCAGGAGGTCAAAGCACCAATAAAGTGATCTCAAATTTAGCTTTTATAATATGAAGTCAAACACACTTTTATAATGGGTTTGCTGATAATTACAATAACTTTTGAGCCTGGCCACACAGCTGCACATAAATACATGGACAACACCCTCCACCAGCACGTAATTCGCGTGCATTTTATCAGGGAGCCTGTGCTCAGCCTCTGGATAGCAAGTTTTTCCACAGGCTTTAAGAATGCTTTTAAGGAAAAGCGTCAAGTTAACACCAGATGGTATCTTGCAAAAATAAACTGAAACGGTAAATGTAAAAATGTAAAGTGCAAGGCAAGCACATACCGAGTCTGGAATTCTCGACCTGGTAAAGAGACAACGAACCCACGTCGGGGACGCCATCCCCTCCAGCCTCTTCCCCAGCATCTGCAAAGAGAGGAGGGCATAACTTGTCGGCACTTTCCTTACAGCTCTGAATACTCGCGAACAGATGACACAGCTACGAGTCCCAGCCTCACCTGCATCCCCACCTTGCCAGCGGCTGGGGAGCTTCGGCCAGGATCCCCACGAGACCCCGCTTGGATCCCCGCGCCCGGAACCTCACCTGGATCCCNGCCTGCAAGGCCCAGGCCTGCCCGGCCCGCCGCGCTCGCCATCTCGGTGTGCACCCTTCATCCCGGCCGGACACAGGTGCCGCGGCACTTCAGTTCCGAGAGGGCGGAAGGACAACGGTGAGACACCTCCCCTCGGTTCCCCCGCCCAGTCCCGCTCCCCGTCCCGCTCCCGGCGCCATCCCGGTCCGTGTCCCCGTCCCGGTCCCTGTCCCTGTCCATGTCGCGGGCGGGGAGCCATGGCACTGCCGCGCTGGAGCG
>VZTR01005740.1:265468-291983 GCA_013400775.1 Chaetops frenatus | reverse complement strand
GAGCTGGACGTGGCGTCCCGGTTCCAGGAGTCGCTGGTGTGTTACCAGGAGGGCATCGACCTCCTGCTGCAGGTGGTGAAAGGTACCGGGCTGGGCACCGCCGTCGGGGCTCGGGGCGGCCCTGGGGACACACGATCAGGGCTGGACCTCGGCGTCCCATAGGGCGGGAGGGAGGGGGGAGCTGGCGGCCTCCTCCCGGGAGAGCCGGGCCAGGCAGGGCTGGGGAGGGCCGGCCCCTGTATTTAACTGGCCCGTGACTTTCTGTGGTTCACAGCCACGACAGATGAGGCGAAAAAGCACCGCTACCGGCAGAAGATATCCGAGTACATGACCAGAGCCGAGGACATTAAAAAACACATTGAGAAAGAGAAACAAGGTATAAATACCTAAATGGGGCGTACCAAGAGGAGGGAGTCAGGCCCTTCCCGGTGGTGCCAATCACCAGGACACGAGGCAAGGGGCAGAAGCCGATGGACAGGAAGTTCCACTTAAATATGAGGAAGAACTTCTTTACTGTGCGGGTGACCGAGCACTGGAACAGATTGCCCAGAGAGGGTGTGGAGTCGCTCTCTCTGGGGATATTCAAGAACCGTCTGGACACAGTCCTGTGTGCTCTGGGATGACCCTGATTGAGCAGGGAGGTTGGACCAGATGTCCCACTGTGGTCCCTTCCAACCTGACCCATTCTCTGAGTCCCTGAGCTGTGATGTACCTGACATACCTGTTTGCTTTTAATTGTCTGTTGTATGTGAATGTTTGATGGGCAAGGTGGTTTAACGTGGAAATTATGTCCTGACTTTTACTTTAAAAGAGACTTACTTTCTTTTCAGATGGCAAATACCATAAGCAAATCAGGATAGAAGAAAACGCAACAGGTTTTGGCTATGAAAAGCTTTTCCAGGAGTACCTCACTGAGATTGTTTCTGAAGTCTGGGTGGAGGACCCCTACATTCGGCAGGTTCATCAGGCAAGTAGATATTCGGTGTAACTGATACAGATGTTGCCACTAGGGAAATTCCAAGATACTAAATTAAAAACAACTTTTTCAGTTGTATAACTTCCTACGATTCTGCGAGATGCTAGTTAAGGGGCCGTGCAAGGTGAAAACAATCCACCTCCTCACTTCCTATGATGAGGTAAGTGACTAGATTTTGGTTTCTATTGCCCTGTACTTAGATGATGTCACATGCAAAACAAATATAAAAATACAGACTTGTTCCTGCTTACCAGAACCTGTTAGGCTCTGATGCTTTCATCAGAAAACACAGATTAAGAAAAAAATAAGATTGTGATAGTTGAACATAACTAATTCTGTAATCTCAGAGTTTTCTGGTAACTCTAAATTCTGGGTAAGCAGAATCTTAAATTGAAATCGCTGTGAAAAGTTTTGTTGTGAAAAATGTCATAAAAACCAAAGCATCTGTTGAGACAGGGGGTTTTTTGCTCTTCCAGCACCTGTATTTGTCATTATAGAGGCTTTCATGAGCTGAAATCTTTCAAACTGTCACTGCACTTATTTAAACTATTACTGCACTTCTTTTGGCTCAAGTAGTACGTATCTAGTTTCACAGGGGTGAGAGTGAGCTCCTCCTCCACATCCCTTAGCAAATATACCTGTAGTCTGTCTGCTTTTTATCCTGTCTTTGAAACTGTAAATCTGCTTTCATCCAAGTTACTTTCTTTTGGCTTACTTTGATACCAAAAAGGTTTTGTTTGTGAGTTTAATAAGAGGTGACCAGAAGTAGAGTATATCGTTTAAAAAAAACCAAAACCCCATCACAAATTTTTTTTTTTTTTTGATAGGGTAGTGGGAGGAGTCAGCAGATGAGTGCCTTGGGAGAAATAAAACAGTCATTGAGTAATTATGGAGTAACACTGAATATTGACTTTTCATCTTCAATACATGATCGAGAAATCAGGTGGGTGATATAAAAACTGTGTAAATGTCAGTTATTTGAAGTCAAGCTATTTAACCCTGAATTTCGAGATAATTACAGCTGTGGTTAACAAAGTAAAAGGCAGAGGCCCTCACTGGATGAATTCAGCTCTTCATAATTTCCTATTTTATAATTATGAATATGATATTAGTTGTCTCTATACAGAATGGTGTCTTCTGTGGTTCACACAGGTATTGGTGACACTAGGAAATAATTGTGATTGAAACAAGGAGCTGGTGCATCATGTGGACGTAACGTTTTTATTCAGTGTACTCATAGTATTCAAATTTGTGCATTTTTAAAACAGATTCAACAATGGGTGGATGATTAAGATTGGAAGGGGTCTTGATTATTTTAAGAAACCACAGGTAAGGATGCTTTGACTTCCTTAACTAACTTAAAATGAGCTCTTCTCTAGTATATGCTCACCATGTAAATTCTGTTCATTTCTGCAGGGTCATTTCAGCATTGGATACTGTGACTTCGATTTGAGACCTTGTCGTGAAACAACAGTGGATGCCTTTCATACTAAACACACAAAGAAAATGTGATCAGAAATGACTGCTTTTAATAAGTGTTTTCATAAGCATAAACATGTAAGACTGGAAGATGTTGCTTGAGACCAGCTAGCTGCCCACAGAAGCAAGTCTTCTAAGTACTTAGTGCAGCACAGCTTTTATAATCTGTAGGTTTAAGAATATTTGAGACTTTCCAGTCAGAGAAAAGACAACTGCGTGATTCTTTCATTGTACTTCTTCTGTAATCCTAATTAATACATTCCATGTCTAAATTTTATCTTGATTTCATAACGGACCCTCAATATTCTCTCAAAGGCCTCTTTACTGCCATTTCTATTTTTACTGTTGATTTTGTCTTGAGTCAGTTTTGGATTTTATATCTTTAACTGACCACCTCACAATCATTGGAAGCTGGCGTGCCACATGTCCTCTTTTACAAGCGGTCTTATTTATTTCCTTTAATTCCTGTATTCTAGTCATGACTACTATTTTGCTGGGTTTTGGTCAATCCTGTAATACTTTATTTCCCAGACTTTACTAATGATCCAAAATTTAACATTCAATTTTCCAAGCTCTTTGCCTACAAACGTGGTAGTATTCAGTACAGTCATTTTAGCATTGTCTTATGTGTCTCTGCATAATAGATTTTGGACTGGGAAGGCTGCAAACAGCTGTATTCTCTTCCCTGTCACTCCTATGTGTTCTTTTATTCCGTGATACATGGCCACATATACCTGATGCCCATCCTTTGCATTAAGTGTGGAAAGAACATGTGATCCTCTCTCAATCTCACTCTCCGACTTTAAAGTCCAATGACTCGCTTTTCATGCCACTCTCAACTGCAGTAAGATATTTCCCAACTACTAAGGTAGTTCCTTAAAAAGAATAAATTTATATTTAAGTTTTTTCAGAAGTTGGATACCTTGAGTATCTCAGTTGGTCAGAGCATGGTATGAATAATGCCAAGGTCACGTGTTTGATCCCTGTAAGGGCCATTCACCTAAGAGCTGGACTGTGATTCTAAGCAATATGCTATTGAGAATAAAGACAAAGTCTTCCCTTGTCATTCCCTTACACTTTTGAAACCACTGTACACTTTTGAAGGTATTACCTGAGCTGCCGCTTTTTCTTCCTAAATAAGAGTTCTTTGTTAGCAGGAATCTGCCTAAGTCATACACTCTGACATGAAAAACAGGCAGTGGCCTCTTTTTCAGGTCCTATCAAAATCTTTTCAGCCTCAGGGCTGACATGTGCCTTACACTTTCTGCCTTGCAATTAAGTAGGCCTCTATATTCTAGTAGCATGTTTATTGCTAGTACTTCTTCTGTCTCCTGTATTCTTTTTTCTGATGGTTGGTGTATTCCATTTTTTTTTTTTCCTTAATGTGCTTTATTATTCATTTTCTGTCATCTAGTGCTGCTATTCTTTTCCTCTTGCCTCTAACAACAAATCTATTCCACAGGAATCAATAAGAAATGGAGCTGGTCTTTGCCTTGTTTTCTGGGTACAATTTGACAGTGGTCTGCCTTCTTTATTCTTTCTCATAATTATGTTTCAGCTTTCTAGTGTTCCATGAGTAAAATGAATATTGTATGTACCAGAGAGCATGTACATTCCATAGGAGCTCCCTGGCTTGCTGCTGTGATACTAAGTTTCTACTCACTGTTGTGAATTTTATTCAGTTGTGCATAATACGGGCCTATTTTTAATAGGAATAAAGATTATTTTTTATTATTTGTAGCTTCAGTCATCTTTTTGATTTCTTCACTACATTGGGAAACTCAAGGAAGCTGGGTAACACCTCATAGATCCCGCCACGTTCTGGAGAAAGCTTACTGAAAATACAGTAGTTTCCCAAATGTGAAGCTTTTTGTCTTTTAATCTAGTCCAGCAATTTCAAACACAGAGAATGACAGAATTATCTAGGCTGGAGAAGACCTTTGAGATCATCAAGTCCAACCTATGACCTAGCATAACCTTGCCAACTAGACCGTGGCACTGAGTGGCACATCCAGTCTCCTTAAACACCTCCAGGGACGGTGACTCCACCACCTCTCTGGGCAGCCATTCCAATGCCCAATCACTCTTTCTATATAGAATAATTTCCTAATGTCCAGCCCAAACTTCCCCTGGTGCTGCTTAAGGCTGTGTCCTCTTGACCTATCACAGGCTGCCTGGGAGAAGAGCCCAATCTCCACCTGGCTGCAACCTCCTTTCAGGTATCAATAAACAGCCCATGTTCTGACCTGATCAGACTTGCATTACACTACTCTTAAACAACAGTGAAATTCATCTTGAGCTTTTCTTTTACAGTTTTACTATCTATTGAGCTACTATTTTTATTCAACATTAAAGCTCCCTTTGAGTTCATTATTGCCTTTTACAGGAAAATTTTCTGCTAGGTAGTAACATAAGCAACAAGAAACATAAGGAATACAAAATACGTATTTGTATTTCCAAATGTTTAGCTTTGATACCAGTACCCATGGCAGTGGGGACTCCCAGCTTTGTGCCAGGCAGTGCAAGAACAGAGGAGGCACATGTGGCCTCTGTCCCACTTAGCCTCTCCAGCCCTCACCACATAAACCCCCACATTAGACTTCCTAATCCTTCTCCTGCTCTTGCACATGCACGGACAAAAGCCCCAACCCAGGGTGGAACTACACTGATTCACTACCCAGTGGTGAGCTGAGCTCCCCTCGGTGCTTGTACAGCAGAGGCACAGGGGCACCAGCACTCTGCAAGAAATAGGACTTTGAGACAGAAAACAGGGAACAACCCTCTCCACACAGCTCAGGGGCTGAGACACGGCCTTTGGGCTACTGTCCACAAGGAGCAGGATGCAGGCTGGGGCATCCAGTGCAGCAGCACAGCACCAGTTTTACACCTACCCCATCCCATCTGTGTCAGCCATTTCTACCTTCTCTGCTACAGGCCCAGTTTGGGATGCTCCCATCATTTTTCCACTTTCAAGCAGCAATGATGTCTTGTCAGCAGTGGTTTCAATCCTGCAGTTTGGGAACATCAGGTGCAGGCAGTGTATAATTTAATTGCAATATTAAACAAAAGCACAAGATTGAACAGTTTGTTTTCTACAAGCTAGTTTTTTTTCTCTTATGACTGCATGTTTTAATTTTGTTTTCAATACATTCAATAAAAAAGCAGCAGAAGTTTAACCTACATTTTCAAAATGCAAGTCACATTAACCTTATCATATTCTCACACAGCAGACTCCACCTGCTGTGCAACTCATCATCTTGTGGACACACTCTTAGCAATGTTGTCACTAGTGTAGTGGTTTCATTTGGGCAAAACTTACTGCCAGTAAGACTCTTGACCAGTTCACTGTATAGTCCTGATGGCAGCCACTGCTCTGGCAGATCAAAGTTACAGACTTCAATCCTTCCATGCTTTACATCCATATTTACTTTAATGTCAAGAACAGAATCTTTATAGACCATGTTAAGACAAGTGCTAATGCTGAATTTTGGTGTCTTTCCATATACCCATTCCCAGGTTTGTAGTTCTTTAGTTTTTTTACTAATTCCAGGAAGCAGAGTCTCATCAGCTGGATTTATTAAGGTGATATGGTGATCTATCTGGTGTTGTATAGCATATTCTTTAGCAATGGCATGCAGGAGCATCTCAGAAGTTAAACTAGGATCCTCTTCGAAGAGATTTTTCACTGAGGCAGGCACACTAGGAGTGGCATTGCTCTTTAGCCCTTTATAAGGACTTTTTAGCACGGAAGATAAAACAAACTTATCTGCATTACAGAGTAAGGTACAGTGGTGATAGGCACTTGTCCTTCCCAACTTTGCAGCAGTGCCTGAGATTTTGTATTGCCTGTCCAGCAAGATGTCATATCTGTCAGTGACATGCACGTCTAACTGGGGTCGCAAGGCTTTCAGTGCCTTCACAACGAGCTTCAGGTTTTCCATTCGTTCATATTTTTTTCTGGTTGTGAAGAAAGTCAAATTGATATTACCTAAGTCATGGTAAACTGTCCCTCCTCCACTTCTTCTCCTAGCCAGTTTTATATTTTTTTGCCTCAGTAGCCTAAGGTTGCATTCCTGCCAAGGATTCTGATGTCTCCCTATTACCACCGCAGGGGAATTTCTCCAAAGGAAAAGGACCTGTTGCTTCTCTAAATCCATGTGGTCATGGATCCAGTCTTCCACAGCTAGATTTTGGTAAACATCATTAGAAACAGACTGGATAATGAGGCCTCCACTAGCTGTGCTCCAGAAGCAAGCTTTTGGAGTCCTGAGGATGCAGGACAGCCAAAGGCAATTCTTTAATGACTGAAGTACCATGTTTTTAATAACTGGACAGCGGATGGAAGGAATGCCTGCCCTGCTGATGCTGAATACGGCAGGAGCGCAGCCGGTTTCTGCAACAGAACTGAAATGCCAGTGGCGGGCATGAGACAGTCATACTCTTCCCACAGCAGCAGGCGAGTTCCGAGGCATGGTGTTCCTCCGGGGATGCCGCTCAGACCCTGGCGGGAGCCTCACTGAACACCCGGGGCTGTCAGAGCAGCTGCTCCTCGAAGTCGCTGGTGCCTGAAAGACCAAAAGAAGAAACGGAATGGGTATTTTCCCCTCACTCAACGCAGCCTCGCTAAGCGGTTTCACTTCGCGTAGTACAGCTTTGTTAGAGTTTTCCGCCTTTTTGCCCAGGGGGTTCCTGGCGCGGCGTCCCCTCAGCCCCTGGCGCCGCGTCGTCCCCTCCCCGCTCAGCCCCGCCGGGCGCCCTGCGCTACTCACGGCGGGGAGCGGAGCGGCCCCAGCGCCCGACCGTGTCCCTGTGGGCTCCTCGGAGCCGGCGGCCTCGGGAGCGCCTTCCGCTTCCCGGGTGAGAGGTGCTGGGGGCGGGCGCTGCGCCTGCCGTGCGGCCGGGGAGTGCTGAGGGCGGCGGGTGGGAGCGGGCCCTGGTGCTCGGTGGGTGCCGGGGTCCCGCCTGTCCCAGCGCAGCCGCGGCACTGGGCGGGGGAGGGAGAGGGGAAGAGCCAGAATGACCAGGTCACAGAATCACAGAACCGGTCAGGTTGGAAGGGACCACAGTGGGTCATCTGGTCCAACCTCCTGCTCAAACAGGATAGTCCCAGAGCACATGGCGCAAGACTGCATCCAGACAGTTCTTGAATATCCCCGGTGAAGAAGACTCCGCACGCTTTCTGGGCAGTCTGTTCCAGTGCTCGGTCACCCGCACAGTAAAGAGGGTCTTCCTCATGTTCAGGTAGCATTTCCTGTGCATCAGTTTGTGGCTATTGCCTCGCATCCTGTTGCTTGGCACCACCAGGAAAAGCCTGGCTTCCTGCTCTTCACACCTTCGTTTCAGATACTTACGGGCATTGCCCACAATGTATACGGGGTCATGGCAACAATAGGCCGGTGCACAATGCATAAAGTGGATGATTTTTCTTACAAGACTCAGATGTGCAGTTCCTCACTGCAGGATATTCTGGATGCTATAAGCTTTTATGAGTTAACACAAATGCATGGAGTCCTGCGAAATACACAGAAACTCTGTATGGTGCTCCTGAAGATACAGAAGCTAAATGTTGATAGCATAATTCATTAACAAGTTGGAAAGTGATCAAAAACTAGATGTATTGCCTGCAGCAGATTGTCTTCAGATTTGCATTTAAGTCATCCTTAAAGTCTACCAGAGGTTAGCTATAATTCTTTTTCAAAAGAATTATATTGTCTGTGCTTAAGCTTACACTGTGGGACAATGTTCAGTGCTACGTGAATTTTTTTATCCACAGTGGTATTCCTATGGGCAAATATGTGCTGTATTTCTCTTGTTCATGGATATATATTTCTAAAAGATACGCTGCATGCCCTTGTCTTCCATTCTGCCTTAAAAGAACTGTGTGGGTGCAGTAGGGCAAGTAAAAAGTAAGAAACCATCACAACATATGTGCTGGTGTTGTTTCGTGAGAGAAAAACAGACTCTAAAAGGAGCTTGATGTGATGTGTGCCCCAGCATCTGGAATGTTGTATTGTCACATTGAAAAAAAAAATTGGGAATTATTTTAAGCAATTTAAAATGGGCATAACTTTTTGCTGTATTAGACGAGTGATAATTTTTCACTGGTGTGAGCTTTTCTGTAATGTACAGGGTAAAAAGCATGTTGACTGACCATATAAATGTGCTGGAAATAAACTTTGAAGGCAGTTGACAAAATGCAAAACTGAACCCGTGCATTCTAGCACTGGTCAGAAGTACGGAAATGCATCTTGTGAGACAACTGATGTTACTAAAACCCAAAGAAGATGTGGGACCACTTGTTTCCATTTTGTCACTTGATTCTTGCACGTTTGCAATGTGTCATTTTGCCACGGGGTGTCCCTAAAAACTTACTGTGAGCTGTTGCAGTCTGTGTTTTTCTAATCAAAAACTGTTTTCATAGTTAGAACCATAATTTGCTAAAAAATGTAAAATGTGCAGAATACTAGGTGGACAGATAAAAATGTCATGGGTCCGTTTCTGATAAGCTGAAGGATGAAACACACATGCAAAATAAATGCCTTCCTATTTTTGAAGACAAATCCAGCAAGATAATTAGAAATATTCTGACAACAAGCAAAAAGTATGAATTTGTAAATGCACACCATGATTTATTTATCTCTTCTGGATTGGGCATTTAAAATTCTTTATGTTCCAAATACTATTGTATAAATCACATATCTGTAAAATACAGCAATTATAATTTTAACTTTGAAAACAACCTTGTGTATGAATTTAATTTCTTCTTTGATCAACAAAGCATTGTTTGGTATACAAAAGGCAATGCAACTGCTCTGCACAACATTAACCAGCATTAAGATATGAAAGATAACTTGCCATATGTCCCCTAGAGGATATCTTAGACATACTAGAACAAAACCAATTAAAATGTGTCATTTTACTCCTAAAATGAATTTTCTTTAAGAATAATATTGTTAAAGTTATAAAAACATGAAATGCCCTTTTCACATCTCTTTTGGAGATAAACATGACAATGCAGAGTCTCCTCTTTCACCATACCAAAATCTAAAAGTCAGATTTACAAGAGATCCAGGATGGGGAGAGGGAGAAGAAAAAGTCTTGTTTCTTTAGCTCTGTTTCTGGAAGTTAAAATCTTCCAATGTCTTTTCTGGCTTTACATGGGGATCGTACTTCAGAGGTGTTACACACTCCTGAGATCTGAAAAGGCAAGCTGTATCCATGAGTGCTTAATAGTGGCTCCTTGCCAAAAAACCATGTTATTCACCGTGCACTGTCTCCAGAATATAAAACCTGTGCTAGTGGCTAGCAGGGAAGAGAGGACGTTTTGTCTGGTTTCTCAGCTTGACATTGGGACTACTTGAAGCAGTCTCTTTCAAAGGCTGTTTATATCCTTGCCATGAGCTGCCAGGGGGAGTCACAGGGTTCACATGGCCTCCTTACCCTTTTTGCATCACTTTCTTCAAAGGCACCAGTCTGTTTGTCCCTGTCTGTGCTATTCCAAGATGAAGTACAGCCAGAGGTACTGTAAATAAGAACTCCTATCTTGGGAGATAAAAAAACATAAGAAATAATTTCTCTCAAATTATTTTATTGGTGGAATAAAGAAAAGCTTAACTAGCCTCATAATACTCTGATGTTTTAACTTCACAATGTTTGTAAACCAGTAAGATGTTAGTCCTGGCATAAAAAATCAAGAGTGAGTTCAGACTGGGGTTTATCATATGAGCATAGCTAATGTTTGGCACTGTCAAGAAACAAGCGTAGTGCTAAGGGTAGTATTTATTCTGGATGATACAATTGGCACATAGTCTTACAAATGGATACACAAATTAGATGGACTTTGGATAGAAGATAAGGTTTAAGTAAAGGAAGCTATTTCCACGAGATTAAGAAAGTCTTATCTAACACTTGTTTTGTTCCTGTCAGGCCAGAGAGATTGTGTGGCAATAGCTGGAGTTTTCATCTGAAGAAGTGTCTCCTTGGATATTAGTTTCTGGGAGAGACGAACCTAATTAGAGTAGAGGTGTTCAGCTGAGCTCCCTGAGTTCACTATCAGTCCCACCTGATCAGCTGTGGCATTTTCAGAATACCCATCTCTCTTCTGGGGCTGAACTGACAAGACTTGGCTGCTTGGCTTTGTCTCTGAAATCTTCTGACCTGTAAGCATTGCTCATGCTGCCTTTCCCTGCCTTTTGCTGAGGCTTTTTCATTAATCTCAGGCAAGGCCTATGCTCCATGTGTGAGCCCAGGAGGTTTGGGTTAAAGGTGCTCTAAAAAAATTCTTTAAAAGAATTTCACTCAAAACAACTATGGGTGGTGGTATTGCACGTGTCTGAGTGTGCCAATTTATGATCCATCCCCCTGTTTCCCAAAAACCTATGAGAATTTAACTTTTGTTTGAGGAAGTAATCTTTTTTATCTGTCAAGGTGTGGACAGTGTTGTGTCACTTAAGGAGAAGCTTGGCTTAACTCTCTCCCCCAACAAAAAAGCTCTTCAGAATGATGGAGCAGCAGCTGGTCACTTAGTATTCATTTGTACTTAAAACCGAAAAGGAATTTGAGCACATTTCCTTGACTTTAGTAATTTTTATTGAAAAACTGTGCTCTACATCATAAACCTGATACTGAAAGTTGAATTTCCATAGATAAGAGTTGTTCAAAAACCTTCCAAGATGAAACCAAGTAGAAAAATAATTAAAATTTTGATGAAAGCAGTGGTCATAAATATTTATATCAGAATTAATGGGAAAGGGGGTTTACTGATAATTTTGTACAAGATATTAAAATGCATATTTTTAAATATGATTTTTAGGAATATTTCTAACCTCTCATTTTGTTTTCCCTATAGAATTGCAGTCATATACATCTATAGGGACAACAGATATTATGATCATCTTGGAAAGCAACAGTAAAGAAAATAAAAGTGCAGAGACTGCATGCTTGCTAGAAAGTTGTGTAGGTAAGCTGTTGTGCTGGTACTGAGCCAGAAGTCAGTATGTCCATTACAGCTGCTTGGCTTCTGTCCTACAGAGCTCCCAGCTCAAGGGAATCACAAAGCCATAGAATGGGTTGGAAGGAACCTTAAAGACCACCTAGTTCCAACTCCCCTTTGATGGGCAGGAACACCTTCCACTAGACCAGGTTGCTCAGACTTCCATCCAGCCTGATGTTGAACGACTCCAGGTGTAGGGACTCCACAGCCTTTTTAGGCAGCCTTTTCCAGTGCTTCATCACCCTCCTAGAGAAAAAGTGAATTCATCTTGAAAATAAATAATTCCTCCCCATGATCTAATTTAAACCTTCCCTCCTTCAGCTTAAGGTCGTTCCCCCTTGTCCTATCACTACATGCCCTTGTGAAAAGTCCCTCTCCAGCCTTCTCGTAGCTCCCTTTAGGTATTGGAGAGTCTCCCTGGAGCCTTCTCTTCTCCAGGCTGAACAACCCCAGCTCTCTCAGCCTGTCTTTGTAGGAGAGCTGCTCCAGCCCTCTGATCAGCTTAGTGGCCTTCCTCTGGACTTGTTCCAACAGGTAAATGTCTTTCTTGAACTAGAGGCTGCAGAGCTGGATGCAGCACTCCTGGTAGAGTCTCATGAGGGCAAAGTAAAGAGGGAGAATCACGTCCTTTGCCCTGCTGGGCACACCTCTTTTGCTGCAGCCCAGGATGTGGTTGGCCTTCTGGTCTGCAAGGGCTCGTTGCCAGCTCATGTTAAACTTCTTGCCCACCAGCACCCACCCCTAAGTCCTTCTCCTCAGGGCAGCTCTCCATCCATTCTCCTTCCAGCTTGTATCCATGTCACTGACAGATGTTAAATAGCACCAGCCCAATATCAACCCCTGAAGAGCACCACTGGTGTCCACCTGGACATTGAGCCATTGGCCAGTTTGAGTACAACCATACATTTAATTCATTATCCACGGAACAGTCCATCTGTGAAGTCCATGCTTCTCCTGATTAGAGACAAGGACATTGTGCAGGACAGTGCCAAATGCCTTGCACAAGCCCAGCTAGATGATAGCAGTTGCTTTTCCCTCACCCCTTTACACCACTGCTGTAACCCCCTTGTAGAAGGCCACCAAATTTGTCAGGCATGATTTGCCATACTGAAATCATGTTGACTGCCACTAATTACCTCCTTATTTTCCATGTGTCATAGTATAGTTTCCAAAGGGATCTGCTCCATGAGCTTGACATGTACCAAGGCAAGAGTAACTGGCTTGTATTTGCCTGGGTCTTCCATATTTCTTTTCAAATCAGTGGTGAAATGTGTCACAGCAGTAAATTCTTACCACTATATGGCAACTGTAGCATTAAGTATATATTTTAGGATATATAAATACTATCATGTTTTCCAAAAAGTGCTTTTTCACTAGTTGGTAAAAGTAGTATTGTGAGTGAGCAAATACTGTGTGTAAATTCTATGTGTAAATTTGAGTCCTCAATGCTCAATGAGGTACTGAAGGTGCCAATTGCTTTGTTGCTCTGATCTGTTCCCTTCCCTAGGAGTAGGGCAATACATACAACTGCAGAACTTGAGAGTGCCTCTTTCAGAGAGAACAGTATATTAGGATGGAATTCACCCAATCCAATTGATATGACATGAATGACAATGATTGTAACAGATATCTAGGCTGTCTTTATCATCAAAGGTACTCCTAGGACATGATTAATTTTAGTATGAATGCCAAAAATTAATTGTAGGAACCACTTTTTAGAAATTACTCTTTGTAGAGACTCGAAATTAGTTTACTCTTTAATTAGTTTACTCTTAAACAAGTGGGATTTTATGTGCAATTTTGAATTTCAGAATTGCAGTTTATCTTCAGAATCTGTTTTAGGCCCTTAAATAAATTTCTGGATTTCAACAATATTTACTTTCACATTACTTTATTTCCATTGCAAAAATTCACCTTTCATGGACTTTAAACAAACATGGTGGCCTGCTTTCTTTCATATTTAAAAAAATCATTAGATATTCCAGTACAAATCAAAGATTTAAACAGGTAAATTTCAAGTTAATTAACATTTAGCTTTTATGTCCTTTTCTTTCTTGTTAGATCCACATTAGAAGGACATTCAGTCATATTCTGCAATATAACAAAAAAGAGAAAATACAGACATTCAGAAGGTACTTTAAAGTATTATATAGATATTTATTTATCCATTTTATATTGAAGTCTCAATAATTACAAAAGTTTTATTTCAGTGAATGCATTCTCTCATTTATGCTAATGCAGGTTATTTTACAAACAATCTGAAATAAAGCAAGGGAGGTCACCTTCAAGGCCTGATGCCTTTATTAAGTCACTGGACAAGGGCAGAGACTGCTGTAAATGTGAGACTGACATTTGATGAATGTATTAAGAAACATGTTCTCAAGCCCTAAGTGAACTTCTACTTGGGGCAGCATGTCAAAAAAAAAAACTTCCACCATCCAGGAGAGCTTGGGAAATCACTTTGGAAGAGGAGGAATGTGTTTTTTAGAATGTCAGTTTATCTCCTGGTAAACTACTAAAGCTGTAACAACCAGGAAGAAAAACTAATTGATTGTAAATAGAAGAATGCATAAGATGGGAATGGGCTGAGTATGTCTATATTCTCAATCTTTATGAACAGGTAATTTTATTTATATTTGTATGATTAATCGAAATAACAAGGTAATGTGCAAGAAAAAAATATTTTGGCTTGGTATGAAAAAAGAAAGAATGCAAAGTATTTGTTTAAAAAGTATAAAAAAAAGTTACGGAAATTCTGTGATTTGAATCTGTCAGTTCAATACAAGTTTTTAAGTGCTGTTCTGACTTAAAAATGCTTTCCTGAATCAAAGAATATGTGCACAAATGATTACTTCATCTTCAGTATTACAGTTTCCGGCATGGTCTGCATTACCAGCTACAGGACCCAGTAATATATTGATTATCTATTCCATGTTTCTGTTATGCTGCTCTTTTTACAAGCAGGCACAGGAGAATTCCCAGCTTCGTCAGAGAGTTATAAAATGCCCCAGGACCTGTAAAAGCACTGTGACAGCTCTAACTGTATTAAGATGTGGAGACAGAAAGGGATACAGCACTGTCAGACTTCCAAAGGATGCCTGCAGAATGTGATAGACTCAGGGCGCAGTTACAGGTTTGATTCTGTCCCATCTCACCTCAGCCCCACCCCACAGGCTATTTAAACATGAAAACTACTTAGCAGTGTAATTAAAGTTGCTAAGGATTTCTGTTCTGGTCCTGAGAACTAATTGCTTTACGCGTCTGTGGTGAGTTGAGACTTGTTCTAGATGTGATTTTGTTGTTGCTGTTGATACAGATTTCCCAAGAAACTGCGTTTAATGAAAAGGCTCATTTAGAACAGAGAATTGAAGAGCTTGAAACTACTATTCATAATGTAAGGGAAAATAATCATTTATGAAATTGTAAATATAACACAGGTGATGTTCATGGTTAATCCTGCAGGACCAACCTGACTGCTATCAGGAAACAACAGGCTGAGAGCAGTGGATGTTATTTACTAAGACTATTTCCCATCTACTCTGCTCTGGTAAGACACGACCTGGATGATTGTGTCCAGCTCTGGGGTCTCCAACATAATAAAGAGATGGACCTGTTGGAGTAAGTCCAGAGGAGGCCATGAAGATGATCAGAGTGGGCTGGAGCACTATGAAGACAGGCTATGAAGACAGGCTGAGAGAGTTGGAGTTGTTCAGCCTGGAGAAGGGAAGACTTGGAGGAGATTTTGTAGCACCTTCCAGTACTTAAAAAGGACTAAGAAGAGAGCTGCAGAGGGACTTTTCACAAGAACATGTAGTGACAGGACAAGGGACAACAGTTTTAAACTGGAAACTGACAGGTTTAGAATAGATACAAGTTAGAAATTTTTGACTGTGAGAGTGGTGAGGCCCTGGAAGAGATTGCCTGGAGAAGTGGGTGTCCCATCCCTGGAAGTGTTCAAGACCAGTCTGGATGGAGCACTCAGCAACCTGGTATAATGAAAGATGTCCCTGCCAATTGCAGGTAGTGTGGAACCAGATGGTCTCTAAAGTCCCTTCCAACTAGAACCATTCTGTGATGCTGTGATTTTAAGACTGTACCAAGCTTTTGACACTGTTACCCACAGTGTTCTTATATCCAGGTTAGGGCAGACTTGTTCTGCTTGGAGTAGAAGTGGCTTAAGAGGATCGTAAGTCCTACCTGCCAGTAGTCATCAGGAAGTCAGAAACAGGCTTTTTACTGCAGTGCTTGGTGGAAAGATGAGCAACAGTGGACATCTGTTGAAACCAGAAGGGTTCAGGCTGAATACAAGGAAATAGTTGCTTCTCACGAGAGCAGTTGAGCAGTGCCCAGCCTTAGAGATTTTCAAGACTGGAGTGGACAAAGACCTGAGCAGCCTGACCTCAGAGCTGGCCCTGCTTTCAGCAGGGGTTTAGACTAGAGACCTGGAGTTCATTCAAATCTGAATCTTACGACTGTGTATTACTAAGACCTGATGTTTCCAAGTGAAATGTAATTGCACTGTTCTGGCGAGTCGTATTTAATATGGTCTAAATTAATTGTGTGTGCAATTGTTTGCTAACACATGGCACTAAAACAGAAAATGAAAACATTAATAAAATGGATATAAATCCTAAATTTACTTACAGTCTTGATAGAACTTGATTTTTAAATAAATTAACATTCATTTCTGCAGTATATCTTTCTCCTAGATCTTGTGGTTATAAATTCTGGTTTATCTTCTTTTTCCCCCTCAGCCCTCTAAAATCCTACCAAGCCTATAAATATAATACCACAGTTTATAATATTAAACTGAGTGCATTTGATATGAAGAATACACTGTAGGCTGAAATAACTCTGAGTAGTAAATTAAGTTTAATCACATGCCTACGTATGACATGTAGTGAGTATTAGGAGCCCTGCTTTAGGTTCATCATCTTATTTCTTCAGTTCTTTTGGTACCCTTTGAGGGCGATACATCAACATGAAATTTATGACACTAGTATTGAAAAAGCTACTGTGTACCAGAGGCTTACTGACTTGCTCTTTAGAGGCCTGACCTTTGATTATAGGAACACAGAAGTTAGTACTGAAAGATCTGGTAAATGAGGATAGGGATAAGGTGAGAATTTTTGTTCTTTAAAAGAGGTGTTTCAAATAATTTAGAAAGGACAGTCCTTCAAATGTTAAGTGTAAGCATTTTAATAAAAAGATAAAGGTTTCTTTAAACTGAGGATTTCAAACCAGCTTTGCTGTAGTCTGTGCAAGAGGCTTTGGATCTGTTCTTTGTTCTAGCTACAGCCCTGAAGGCCTCAAGGTGGTAACTCACTCACATAGTGCTTTATGCAAGTGTTTTACAGTGATTTCTCTAGCTATGGCATAGGTGTGTAACTCAATAGAGGCCTAAAGACATTATTGGTCATGTTGTGTCCCAAACCATGATTTCTCCCTTCATACACTCATAATAATATTTTCTTTTATGTTATTTTGCACTGAAAACTTTTAATGTAGCTCAGTGACAAACATTTTTGCCCTTGGGCACAATTAGCAACCGAAAATTTGCATGAATAAGTGAAAATGTTCCCAGAGATCTGAAAGATGGGAAATTGGTTTACCTTCAAAAGAAGTGAAAGTCACATTTCAGGTCTTTGCCAGTTATCTTCAGTAAAGTGAGTCAGGCCTTGAGTAAATGAGATGCTTGGACATTTCTTCTTCAGCAGAAGATTTGTGCTAAAAACAGAGTAAAAATTGAAATAAGTTCTATTAATCAACTCTTTTTTTCCCCTTAGCTTTTAATATTTGATTATATTTGTAGTTAGATAGTGAACAGTTAGAACAGATGTCCAAAGCAGCACTAATGAAAGACACCATTGATTTTCTGGAAACTGAGATGAAAAGATTGACAAGAAAAGTACTGGATTCTGAAACTGAGCTAAGTTGACAGGAAGCTGAATGTGTTTCTTTTAGGTAAGCAAAAGTATGTAATTACATTAATTTGACTTGTAGCATCAGCCCATGTTCACTGGTTTTCATAACTCTTGTATGGCTCAAAGAGAAAGGAGTTTATGAAAGCTTATGAGCTATCCTTCTTTTTGGAATGAAATTGTTTTCCTCAGGGCTTATTTATATGTAAATGTTCTTGTCTTATTGATATGATGATATGGTGGAAAACATCTTCAGTGAAAAAATAAAATTAATTTAATTTAGAGTTAGGAGCTTTCTATTAGAAACTATGGGGATTGATGGATTTTGGTAAATTGCATGTGAATAATTTTCTTTTCTTTTNTTAAAAACAGCCAAACGTGTAAACTAGTGAATGTCATGTTGTTAGCTTTAAAGATCCATTTCTTAGTCTTGGAGCCTTTTCATGAGAGGAAATAAAACTGAATCATTGCATAGGGCTTATGGTCTGCTGCTCAACTGGAGATCCTGGCCATGCTCAGAAACATAGTAGGACTAAGACTCAATCAAAGCCTTTAGGGAATAAAACATAGTCAGTGAGTGCTGCTTTATAACAAATTGTCAGATTTATGAACACTGTTGAATTGTTGAAAACTTGTTGCTGCTACTTAAAGATCTTTTTCTTTATACGCCCAAACCAGACTGATAATTGTTTTCAGTTTCTTGAACAGTGTGAGAATCATTAATATTGCTGCATTTGAACAGATAACTTGGTTATAACTTGAAAGAGGTCAGGCATTCCAATGGATGTCCCAGAGGATGATTTTAATTTTAATTATTTTTGTGACTTTTCTATAATCACCTGTTGCAAAAATTCTTCTTAATTTTCTGTAATCCTTTACAGGATTATTCAGAGTTTAATATACTCAGATAAAAGTTAGCATTAAGAATATATCCCAAATAGTCTAAAATAGACAAAATAATCTCAATTTTTTCCTACTTTTTGCAATTTTAGTGATCTTTCCAAAAGCAAAAAAAATATAATATACCAGTGTCTGAATTCTCCTGTTTAATGCTTCTGCTTTTCCAGTTTATTGAATGAAAAGACAGAACAGAATCTTTCTGAGATACAGTGAAGCCTTGTGAAGAAAAAACTTGAAATGCAACTTAGCCAAGAGAAAATTATGCATTTAGATGAAAAAAACTGGTGAGTGACAGATCCAATTTTTATAATAAAATTCAATAGGCTAAATTTCATATTCTGCGCTCTACTTTTTTTTATGGGTCGAAAGAAAAAGTGTTGAATGCAAATAAATATACTTCTGAAAGTTTTAATATTTTGATTGCGAAACTCTTGGTTTTTTTCATTATTGAAAGGTTTTTTGCATTTTAAAATTATGTGACAGAGCTCTGGCAAGTGTAAGTTTCAGTGACAATGCATGCTGCCAGCTGAAGAGTGTGTGCTGGTACCAGTGTGCAGTGTCTGAGCATGTCAGTTATATTTGTGATTCACTAAGGCAGTGGCAGCACCTCTCAGGACTGTACAAATACTGATGGTGGAAATAAGGAAAACGTGCTTTATATTATATTGCAGTATACATCCTGTACTGTGTGTTGCACCTTTTTCATATTATGGGAGTAAAGGAGATGGATTCAAGGAGAAAATTATTTCAGGTTTCAAGATCCTGATTTCAGAGTTGGAGCATTCCACAAAGTAAGGACGAAAATGCCAGATCATTATAAAATTTTGATTGATTTATAGCTTTACATAAAAAATGGAATCATAGGATGTGCTAATGTGTTACAGCTTTGATTCATGACTTGAAAAACACTGGAAAAGCTGTAATTTATATTTGGTTGGTCAGTATTGTCATGCCTGAATAATTTATTATTTGCGGCTTAGAAAATCTGCTGAAGAATTATCCATCTGTGAGAAGGTTATCACCAGTTTGCATCAACAGCTGCAAGAAACCAACAGACAACTCAGACTAACAATAACAAAATCATTAGCTTAGATTACAAGAGCATCTTTCCAATATTAAGCAAGAAATTCAGGTATATTTGTAAAGAGAACCCTTGACTAGAAAGAAAAAACAGTGTCTTTTTGAAATAGCACTGAGAATTGAAGTAAATCTAGTCCAGAGACTGGTTTTTAAGTTCGTGCTTCAAACTCAAATTTTCCCTTTATTGCTCAGCTCACTTGTATAAAGAGGACCAGCTATTCTTAGGCAATGGTTTGGATATTTGTCTTGAGAAACAGCTAATTAGTAGTATTTTCTCCTGCTCTTGAAGTAAGAACAATGAGGCAGCTATAATTATCACTTACATGGAAAAGTACTATGAAGGAAGCAGCAAGTATTTCTTTTACTGTGCTGTGACTGGCCAAGACTACTTAGAAGTTTATGACCTTGACTTGCTAATAATTCAAAGCAGTAAACATTTTAATGAGGTTCTAATCTTTTTATTAAAATTATTGTATTTATTTTTCTTCAAGAGCAGCTTTTGGATAAAAGATACTTGAAATAGTGGGATATAACGTAGTCTTATATTATCTACTGTGTTGTTTATCTGTGCAGTTCCTAGTGAAAGTAGTTAAAATATTTCAAGTGTCATCTCATGCACAGACAATACTCCAGCACTGATATGTTTTCCAAGCAGCTAGAAATTTAGCTTAATACCTGTAGTAGTTCATCACTGTAATGGTCTGGGTTTTCTTCTTTTTCTTCAGCTTCTTGCCTTCATTTAGGTTTTCTGGTACTTGATTTGTGCACTTACTCTACTGCTCACTTGACTCATCTTCCTCTAGAAGTGCTACTCAGTTTTGAAGGAGCAAATTAACTGCACCTGATGTCAGGTATATAAAAGTTTTAAGTCATTAAGACTCCCTTTTAAGTGAAGAAAAGTCCTCTAGGAGATTCATCCCATCCTAGTTTTTAAGTGATTAATTTTACCTCTCTTCCTTTATTGTAGAGGTAGTATAGCTAATAACTTTAGATCAGATGTTTAATTCTTAGACTAAAATTTAGGTGAGACCACTTGCATTCTAAATAACTTTTCTCCCATACATACTAATTTTTTCTCTTAAGTGCCCTCCTAGAAAAGGTGAGGTTGGTAGTGGCTTTGAGTGCCAAAGGTTCACCAGGATATCAGTTCTTCACCTTCTCTTGGAATGACGCCTGATAAGGATGATGCCAGCTAGTACAAAACGCAGCCTCCTGTTGCTCCCAGCTACTTTTGAAAAATTCACAGTTTTCTTTGCAACACCTCAATGCTTGTAGAAGCAGTTGGAAACAAAAAAATCTTAGTCTCACAGGATGAACTACTTCTTAGTAGGATTGCCTCTAGAGTAGGTATTGATTCCTTTTGGCTCTTCCATTAATTAAGGTGATACTCCACGTATTTAAAGTATTATCATTTCTTTGCTTGGGCTTACTGGTAATGTTCACAAATTTCCAGGACACCTTTCTCAGCAATTCACAGCCTTCTTCCAACAGGAATAGAGCCTTCCCCACACCACCACCACCTCTGTTCCCTACATATCTCCCCCTAGCTCTTGCAGCTGAGTTCTCCTAGTAATTTTGCACTGAAGGTTCTGAACTGTGCAGTCCAAGACAGCCTTTCTGCAGTTTTTTTTCCTTCTTCTGTTCTCTTTCTCAAGCAATTGTTGTCAGAAATTCTGTGTCTGTTCTCCTAATACTTGTGGCTTTATTTCTTCTGATAAGGAGATAACCACTTAGTTAATTAGGATATGAGGAATTTATTAACAATTAAATTACTTAATTTTTTATCTGTTGTCTGCTTTTTAAAATGTAGGCTTTTAAAAAACTGTAGAGTTAAAAAAAAGATGGAACTGATTGAGCTCTGCTGGTTGGTGGGACAGGCTGTTTTTTATGACAAACTAGCTGCTAAATAAACCATCTGTATTTTTCTTTTAAACAGCTACATTCCTTTACATTTTTCTTCTTTCTAAGAAGATTTAACGTTATTCATAAATAAAAAAAAATTTCACAAATGAAAAACTTGTTTTATAGAAATGCATGAGTTACATTTTACATACCCTTTAAAAACTACTTAATAAAGCCATAGACCTTAGATACACAGTAATTCTTTTTTTTTTTTTTTTTTTTTTTTTTTTTTTTTTTTTTTTTTTTTTTTTGTGATAAAACCCAATTTTATAATTTTTTGGANNNTTGAGGTACAAGCAGCATACTTAAACCTTATGGAAGAAGCATTTTTTCATAAGTACTACATAAAAACTAGCAAAGTACCAAACTGAGCTTGATGATATGAAGTTGAAAGCCCAGGATTCAAATGGAGATATTTTCAGGCTGAAGCATGTGCTGAAGTCTAAAGTGAGTATACAAATTAAAACTGTTGGATTTTAACTAAAAAAGAAATTTTTAGGTATCTCCATAGAAGAATTTGCTTCCCAGACAAAACTTATTTGCATTCTCTTAATTTGATTTTAGTAGTTTGAACATTTTCATAGCTGTTTTTGCAGTACAAAATTAATGTAGAATATTTCATTGTGGTTATATATATATATATATACATGCACATGTGTGTTTATTAAACTTAAAAAATCAGATAGGGAATAATACAGAGACTTGGAACTCTTTTGTCTTTTTTACTTTGTGGGATTAAAGTAAAAAGAAATATTACTGCACTATATTGCTATACCTTGTATGTCTACTGTTAACCTAGCCATTCTTAACAGATGTCTATTGATCAATAAAATGTCGTCATCTTGAACAAAACTCTGGTTCTTGAGAAGTTTCTCAATGTTTTCACTAAATGGTAAAATTTTCAGTAGAAAGAGTATATCCAATACCATATCTGTAGATCTATAAATATCCCTATTTTGTGGAGATTACTGTAAATTATTAAATAAACAAGCTTTATCTGTTAGGAGAGAAAACTGCAAGTTCTTGGAGAATTACCACAAAGCCTGTGAGCAAGGAGAAAGTTGGGTAGCAAAATGCTATGAAGCAGAAACAGGCTTTTCCTGGTAGACTGGCACTGTTCATTGCAGTCTGAGAGCCACAGTTGGAAAGGGAAAAGAGAGTCCCTTGAAACACAGATGGAGCAAGTGAGTTGAAATAATTCTTTCCATAGTTCACCCTTGAAATGGCCTGGTAATATTTTAAAAGTATGTTTAATACCACTTCTATTTCAGGAAGATTTTCCACCATGAACTGTATGATTTTTACTTTATATAATAATATGATTAAAATTCCACTAGTCCCAATTGGGGAAAAAAATCTTAAAAAAAACCCAGAAACAAACACAAATTTCAAGGAAAACAAAAAAATTAAATGCTCTCATGTTTGGAATCACTGAAGGCATAAAGCCATACACAACTCCACATCATACCTGAAACATCAAGTGCTTTGTCACCTGTCATGTTCCAGTCTCTGCTGTCCTTACTTTGAACTTCTCAGCCTTCTTTCCACTGCTTTAGATGTCACAAAGAGCCTCTTCCCACTTGAAAATCTGAAGAACTTAAAGGAAAATTCATAGCTTGGCTTTGGAAATATGTTGTGAGTGTATAAATGTGGTTTGGAGGTTCTCCAGTTTTTGTTGCAGATCATCTCTGCTTCCTGAATATCCCATAAGCTGCTGAGGGCTGCTCAAGAACATGAGATACTCTAGAGGAACCAAACTGTTGCTGTTCAGAAAGTGGATGAAAACAGAGAACCCACAGTAACAAAGCAGCAGTAACAAAACAACACAGGACGAAGGTGTGGCAGATTTTGACATTCCTTTAAGATACAATAAAACAGGTACATGGTTTCAGTTTGTCCAACAAGCCTGAAACCAGCAGACATTTAATGCTTCTAATTCCTTCCCACATGTCTGCTATTAAGTTGAGGAATAAACAGGTCTCTTCATGAACACTAGGGCAACATAGTGGGTCAGAATTCCAAATGTCATATTCCAGTCCCTACAGTTACATGCAGGGCACATATCTAAAACACAGAAGCTTGTATTCAAAACTCTTAATGTGCTCAGCAGTGCTCTGTATTCCTTGTGGTTTTTTATAGGTGAGACAGAGCTAGAATTAATGTGCTGTGCTCCCATATAATATCTTTGGATGTCATTTCTAGTAAATCTTTCCAGCAAATCACAGTGCCGTACCTCTCACTTTGCTCTGTTGACCTCCCACACTAATTCTGCCACCCACTGAAACTTAAGGAGTTGAAATTGACTGACCAGGAATGTAAGTATCACTGAGCAAAGTACCAGCATTTTTCAAAACGGAAAAACCTAGGTTATGCCAATTTCAAATGTATAAAATTCTTAATGTTTTTAGTCAGACCTGCTGCTGCTGCCTTGTGGACTCCTCTTTAATGGGACTCTCTCATCTCTTAGTCATGCCTGAATTTACAGGTAACAGCAGTATAAATATGACTGACAGAATCTCAACATTCACAGGTCATCTGCATACAAAACCAAATTAGATTGCTAAAATGAGAAGATCTCATCTGGAAATAAAATGCAGTCCATGGCAGAATTTTCAACCTTATTAACTTGGCAGAAGTAGAATTTTAGGAATAGAGTTTAAAATGCCAGTAACTAATTTTGCTGTGAGAAGCAAGAACTCCTCTAGTTTTCATATACAGGAGTTATTTAAAGAAATAACTTTAAAGTTTATTGTAGAATAAATTACTGCAGCCTCTCCAAATTTGCCACAATTACACAGAGATATTTTGTAGGATTTTGGAAGCTGTTTTAATTTTTTTAGTAGAGTTTGATATTGCTTTACTGTAGCATTAAACAACAGAAGCAGCATACAAGTCTCCTATTTCTGCCTTAAGCAATTCTCTTGTGAAAATGGGTGGAGACTCAAAACGTGCATTGGGAGAGAGTCTCTGTACTTGCAAATGTCACATCTTCACCAGAACTTTTCATTAAACTAGATGCAATGAAAGAACGATTAAATTAGCATTTAATTTCCACAGCAGAGAAGGTAAAAAGGGTATGTGAAATATATTAGAAAAATAAGTTTATGATAATGTTATACCTGAGGGATCCAAATATACTTTAGAATCATGAATGATCCCTTTTTCAATTTCTTAGATGTTTAATTTGGCATTTCTCAGGGGCTTACTCCTCAAAGGGAATGTGTTGTATACTCTTTGAAAAGGACACTGCTCCACTGCTTTACAGCACCTTAATATGAATACTCAAAAGTCAGGGCTTAAAATTACTGTTGTTTTCATGAAAGATATCTTGGGTTTTACATCTAGTCATTAGGTAAGCAGAGTAGCTAGAGTAGTTTATTAGCAACAAAACTTGACATGGGCTTTAAAATGATTGACAGTTTCAGGAAGTATAATTATCTTTAATATTTTCCTAATTTCCCTTAAAAAATCAGGGGGTTTTGGTGTTAATTTTTACAAAACCTACAAAACAATGTGTGATACACATAAATTTTTAAAAACTCAGCTTGGATCCACACTCAGATTATTCAGGTATCTTTGGTATGATTCTATTATTGACCTGTCCATCCTTTGCTCCAACTGAGATAATTTCTTGTTCTTTACAGGCTTCCAGCAGTTTCTTTATACCTTTATGCCTTTTTGGAAGCACAGTGGGTAAAGCTGCTGTTTGCCAGCTGTTTGTGTGTTCCAGCCTAATGTGTGTGATGTCTTTTGTATCCTTGTGAAATCCTCTATGATTCTTTTGATCAGAAAGTGTTCCAGCGTATGGCATTGATCTGAAACTTTGATGAGATCCAATAGGGCTAAGCCTCCCTGGATCCTTCTGTGAAGGGGATTGCTGGGACCGTGGAGAGCAGCAACAGTTTCGGGAAAGAAAACTGCAGAAGTGCAGTTGGAGAGTTGGAGTAAAGTCAGAAGGTGGGAAATTTTCACTAATTTTTCGGTATCTTTCAACCAGTAGTCTTTCATCAGCCGTGTACAACCTTCAGATAAGGCTGTTACTTTACACAGTATTACAGTGCAGGATCTGCATTATTAGATTGCAACATATTTATATTCAGAAGTGGAAAGTAACCCTGATTCTGAATAATATTGTTCTTTCAATGTTTCTAATACTGTTTATTTTCCTATATCTTCTTTTTTCTACAGTTTTCAGTATTCTTTTGTTCTGAAATAGAAGTGTAGAATATAAAAACCGTTTCTATGCAAAGGAACTAGATTTTTGAGTGACAGTTCATTAAAAATGGGATCTTTCAGAATGAAGAAACCTTTCAGTTTAGTTTGGTAAAAGAAAAAAAAATTGACTTTGGCTTTGATAAATGGCAAATGCTTTTTTCTTGCTTTTTTTTTTTACCCCTTTTGTTGGCCAATGATCTGAGTTCTTCCAGTATCTTCCTCCTTTGAACACATAAACTGTTGTCTTCCAAAATTTCTAAGGAATGTGCTGGAGAGGTGGAGTGTTTGTTAAGATGTCTCAGTTCATAGATTTCCCATGACCTTTGGCTGAGCATTATTGTGCTTAATGTAAACTAGGCTTGAGCAAAATACAGATAAAAGTTTTGCAGCACTCCAAACAGACTCAGTTAGACAGACTGTAATGCATACATGAAGAGATGAAGGAAAAATAGCATCCAGCTTACGTATGCTAAGATTAAAACAGGCAGTTTTCTTTGTCTCTGTAGCTGACTCAATACTGATTTTCTTCATTTTCAGTCTCTGGAATTATTTTTTTAATGTGTGTGTGTAGCTGTGCCTCAGGTGTGTCCATCATTCCCCTTGCAGTGGAATATACTAGGTTTTCTGAGTATTCTTTTTTTAGGTTCTTCCAAGATATATAGACATATTTAATCTCTTTGTTTGGATTTTATTCATTTTCCCTTTTCCCCGGTTTATTCTTGATGTTTCTGTAAGTAAAATAAGTGTAATCTCACACTGCTGGTGATGTTGGTACTGGTTTGTAGTATCGGATGTTATTTCCTGGATGCAAACTGTTAATCAATAGTTTCTTGCCTCAACACAATGTGAAACTTCCTTCCTCTTTTTTAATTATTCTGTCTACAAAATCCATTTATCCATATATTTCATAGCATTTTGTCATTTGTATCAAGTACATTTATATTAAGTTACATACATTGGATGAGTTTATAAATCTGACAGAGGATTTTGACTGGGAAAATATAAAACTAATCATCCATCTTGGAGTGAAAGGAAATTTCTTCATTGATC
>VZTR01005740.1:217929-255129 GCA_013400775.1 Chaetops frenatus | reverse complement strand
CGGCGGGCAGGTGGCGGCAGGTCCGGGCCTCGGGTGGGCCCGCGTCGCCCGACTCCGCCGCTCTCCGCCGCCGGCACGGCCGCCCCGGGCTGCCGAGGGCTGCGCCGCCCCACACGGGCTCCAGGTGAGTGAGGGCAGCGAGGCAGCTGCAGGGCAGCGGCTCCCTCGGGCCGAGCCGTCGGGGGAGGCTGGGCGGCGGGCAGGGCTTCGTTTCTTTCCCCGCGTCTTCTCCGGAGGCTGTTTGCGAGCACAGCGACGGCAGACGCTGAATCTGAAGCAAAACAGGCGTTTAATTTAGAGTCCAAAGGTACCTGGTGCGATACCGGTTTCCATGTACTCGAACTGCCCCTTCGCGATCGGCGTTTCCAGGTTTCTCAAAGGTGTGAATTGGATCGAGGTGAACAGGCTTGTGTTCCCACCAGCCCGGCTCCCTGCAGACTCCCTGCAGGAAGACAGGCAGTGTTTTCTTACCCTGAAAGGCTGTGGCTTTTCCTCTCCCATTCCTCAAATACCTCTCAAAATGCTGACTGATCCTCTACTCTGAAGTTAGCCATAAAATGGTGTGACTTTTCACCCACTTTAATATATTTTCAGACACGAGACCTGAAATACCAACCACAAATACATTGTTTTCATTATTGTGCTAACTTCTGTTGACAGACTTTACTGTTCATAGTATATTTAGTGTATTGAATTTTAATTGCCACTGATGGATCTTAGGTTACTGTGTGGGAATCTCTTCAATTCGAAACCTTTTAAGAGCACAATGAAATTTCAGTTGTGAAAACATCACCTTGACAGTTTTGCCATACAATTAGCTGAAAACCAATCCATATATAAAGAGACGTTTATAGGAACACCCCAATAATATAAACACTAATTGTTTGCATATTTTCACGCTAGTTAAAAACTTAGGTTTTTTCTATAGCTATTTCAATTGTATTTAAATTGGAAAAAGTAATGCATGTCTTAGGCTTTATACGCATAGCAATAACAAAACTAGACGCATGTAGTGGACTGTACATTCTATCCTTTGTCTGAAAGTAAATTGTTATTCCAGGTAGACACACAAGATCTTCCAGAAGCTTTTCCTGTTCTCTTATTTTGCCATTATAAATCTTAGGTACCATAACTATCTCCCATAAATCTTTCTTTGGTTGGACATCATGTTCTCTACTCAGTACTGTAAGTTCTTCTGTATTTGTCATCATTAAGGAGTTCATTTGCTTTATCACTCACAGATCATTAGCTTCCAAAAATAGAGACCATGCATCAAAGCCTGTTTGATGCTGATACAAGGCTGTACATCATTTTTGCATCAGAGTAATTTCTCAGTCACCATGCCAATAAACACTGGGGCAACAGTCCTTTTCCATGCAACATGATATGGATTGTTTTTATGTAAATTTTAAGTGGAACTGAGCACTCATCAGCAGTTTCTACAGGGCAAAGATTAGATTACAGAAGGAAAAAAAAGTAACTTTATTACTGGCACTTGCCTTGTAGCTCTTTAATCATTGAAAGAAGGCGGTTTCAGGGTAGGAGTTGGCTTATCATTAAAGGAAAGGGAGCAGGTGCATTTAGGCTTATCCAGTGATGAGGTAGGAACTGTCTGTGGTTGTTTATAGTGGTGGGTAATTAGTTTGTCTATGTACGGACGTCAGAGTTTATAGAAAGTTAGAAGGTCATGTTTCTTTGCTTTCACAAAGACCTTGTGAACTTAAATTCGGCTGTGTTTTTAATTAAAAATGTTTTCTTTAGCATGTGCTTCTGGGTGTATAGGGTCTAATTCTTGTCTTGGAAAAAAACCAGCTAACCTGGCAATGTTGCTTCTAAGGCAGTGGAAGGGAATAGGAGTGTGTGCTGCCTGCCACTGACCTCTACAGAGGAAAGGGTTCTGCTCACACTCGGCCTGTGGTGGTACTGACAGCCTCTGCTGTCCTCTCTGCCATGCAGGACATTAACAGCTGTACAGTACTTGGCTGGCAGCCTCAGTATTTATAGTTGTGATGAAAGAGTAGCAAAAAGGAGGAAAGAAGCTCCTTAATAACAAGGACTGTCACTGAACCGTTACCAAGGAACTGAAAATAGGATTGAATTATGGAAACGTCTCAGGCAAATACTTATTGCAGTAGCAAAGTTGTGTTTCAGATTCACCAGGACAAAAATGAAATCATTGATGTCTAAAGACGAGTTCTCCCTGCTTTGTGTGGAGATTTAATAAATGGTCATTGCCTCACAGCCCAGCTGTTCCACTCTTGATTTCAGATGTGTGTTTTCAGCACAACCAGTCTTTGACTGGAGAGTATAACCAATACACGTTGTAGGTGGGGATCTGCAGAGCACTCACTGTACAGAAAGTGAAGGTGACTCTGAAGTCTGTTGTTACTGATGTCACAGGTCTCTTGTCCAGTGCCCTGCACAGCTGGAATGTAGCAGTTCTCTTGTCCTCTGAGGTCTTGCTTCATAACAGCAAGCTCAGGATTTGGCCCATTAAACGTAGTATATACCCAGCTATGCACAGTTCATTTATCTTTTTGTTACAGAAGCCTAGAAGTGCCTTTCTGCAATTGTAGGTGCTGATGAACTGAATATGGCTAGTTTGTTTAAGTCCAAAATACTAAAGGACATCCACTTGGACATGGAAATCTTTGTTGGAAGGCAGTAGAAGGAAGGCTCTACATGCCAGGATTGTAACATGCTGCTTCATTTCCCAGCTGTGCATACACTGGAAGAGAGTTAACAATCACAAGAGAGATGGAAATTCAGTCATAAAATGTAATATATCCAAGGTATTAAAAATACAGTCTTCTCTTACTGCAAGATTTATGATTCTGTATTATTAAAGAGAGAGTCTATGCAAAAAGGTCAGGAAAGGAGACCATTTACTTACCCACTTTATTGCAGTGAAATATCCATTCATGGACATTGTCACTTAAGGAAGATAGCTTTATCTGTACCAAAGCATTTCTGTGCATTGCTGCTCATCCTCAAGTCAGCAGAACTCCCTCAGAATTATTTTGGTTTGATAAGCTTGGGTCCTCTCAGTTTGTGTTTTTGAGTTGGCCAATAACAAATCCCTCCCCAGTGCCTTCTCAGTGTGGTACTGCAGCCTCTCTCCTTCCAGCACTACACATGAAGAGGGTTGAGCAAAGACAGGCTCATTAAATCTGTGTCATCTTGTAAAGTCATTAATGGAATGATCTTCCTGATACAGTATCAAATTTGATTCTGTTTTTGAAGGTCGATGTGGGTAAAATAGTGCAATATAAGAGGCAAGGGGGTGTCTGGCTGCTCTGAAATACATGTAAAATAGAAAATTTTAAAACTAAACATAAAAGTAATTATATCAGTGCAGGAATTCTGGAGTGCTCCATTTTTTAGTGTCTAAAAGGGTGCACATAGTGGGTTGTAGAATTCTGAGTATAAAATGCCTACATCTGTTTGATGAGTTATAACAGGATGAAACTAAAAGCCTTGGCAGCTCAAAGGCAAGCAACTGGGTCTGTTGGCCCCTGGGAAAATACAGTCAGGGGTCTGGGAGAAGAGTGCAAATGTATTAGTAGATGTTCCTGGGAAAATGATCAGCATTGATGCTTCTAGCAAAGCTCAGACTTATATAATCATTGTCTCAATTTCAAGGGGACCATTTTACTGCGTTCGTACCTCTTGCAAGTTCTATTATTCCTGATGCCTGTGCTCCATATAGCTTCAAAGGGAGTCAACAGAATTCTTCTTGGCAGTAGTAACTCATTCAGTAGTTGCAGGAATGTAACAGAAAAGTGTCTTGGAACCTTTTAAACAGCAGATGGTGTATCTGCTTTTGTACAGCACTTTTGAAATACACCTTGGGAGCAAATTTCATTGTACACGTTGGTGATGCCTTAAATTCTGAAAAATTTTGAAATAGTTCAAGAGGAAGATTGAATCAATGACTCCTAGAAATATGCATCAAAATAGGTATAAGAGATGAAGTGGAACTTTATAGCAGTTTATCACCATTGACTCTTCATAACCTTGAATGACTCTCATGAAGTGTAACTACAAGAGTATTTGCTTAGGACAAATGATTTTTTAGCCAGTCTGTTGATGTTCAAAGAAAATGAGATAAAACAGGACACAGATTTCTTTGGTATTTCTTCCAGTGCATTTTGTTTCTCAGAATTCTCAGGCCTGTGGTTCTCCATGCTCCCAGCTGCTTCAGAGCAGACTTCATCAGTCAGCTCCAGGAATATGGAAAACCTACACGTGTATAAGCTGGCACATACATTCAGTGGTGTCCTCTGCCAGCTGGTTTTCTGGTAAAGTTTGTTGCTAAGTTAAGACAGAAATAGCTTTGAAAAGAGTCCTTCAAGGAAAATTTCTTGACAGTACTACAGCACAACTTTTATGGAAACACTAAATGATTTTAGGGATAATATCTGACTTTACAGGTGAGACACTCCTGAGAGTACACAGTTATAAAAAGTGCTTTACCTTGCACTGCTGAGATACAGTCCCCATAAACAGTTTGTTTGTTCTATGGATAAAAATACACAATAGCTCTGCTTTTTTTTTTTAACAGAAAAGAAGTATATTTTTTTTTAAACTCAATTTATTTTTAATGATATTGTTTAATATTGCATCCACGACAAGCTAAAAACTCAGTGTGTTTTGTTTTATTTGTGCTTTATCTGCAGCACATAAAAGTTCTGGGTAAGGGAGACAGGTTGCACTTTTACTCCTTTGTATCTTAAAGTGGTGAGTGAGATGGGAAGATTACACTGTTCTCATTCTCCATGTCATTCTTCTTTGATCACATCAGCTTTGGCAAATCTGCTATTTAAAGAAAGTGGAATATAACAAAGGAACTGCTAAATCTTCTAACTCATTGTCTAATACAATGCAATCAGCTGCCTGTATTTTTGAATTATGGAGTTTGTTTGATTCTACACTTGAGTAGATTTCTTTCCTTCCTAAAATGGAAAATATTCTAGAACTGAACAAAAAAACTATAAATACAATATAATGTGGACCTTTCAGGACTCAGGGCACCGTATGCCATCAAAATTAGTAGCTCTTTTAATATTAAAGTTGTGTCATTCTTTCCTTAATACTGGGATCAGTATCACTGAGGTTTTTTCACGGTATTGGGGGGTTGGGCAGATGCTGGGGTTGCACTGCATCAGCTGACCATGGAAACATGCAAGAGTTTCCATAGGTACTTGGACAAATTGGAGGTTGAGAAGGGACAGACACATAATCTGTCTCTCTGTCCTTCTAACTAGTTCCATTCCTAGAAGAACCAATTGCTAATTTCTGCAGCTACAGGCCATTTGAGTTGGTGTAGTGCTTAATGCATCACCACTGAGTTGACAGTTTCATAGCTATGAACACTGTGCTATGGCTAGGTCTCGGTGGGTAAGGCTACAGGATGGAGAGATTCTAGATCCACATCACTTTGTGTGTTGCTCTGCATGGAAAGCATGTATGTCTGGTCTATTTGAGGTCTGATTTTTACTTAATGATAGGCTAGCTTAAGAAAACTATAGTACAGAAAAACATTGAGAGAGGAAGAGAATGAATGTCATTGCTTAATTGTCCTAATCAGAGTACAGAAGTAAAGCATGACTGAAGTATACATAGGAGTATCTGGTAGGAGTTCTCCCTTAGGCCTCACAGAAACTTCAGATCTGGTTTCCATCCTGTCTTCTGCACTGTAGGCTGGGTGTATAGTGTGTTCAGGCACGCTCTCTGGTGTTTGGGAGTAACCATTCATGCTGGTTTGGTAGATACTCACCTCAGAGTCACCTGTTCCTTTCAGACCTTTTGAAAGCAGTCTTCATTAGACAACATCAGAGTAGCCAAAACTGGGGAGACTTCTTGGTGGGGCTGGAAATCACAGGGAAAAGATGCCGAAACATTTTATCTGACATTTTTCTTGCTGGGTGGGGTGATGTTGAAAGTTTTAGCAAAGAACAAACAATGCAATTTTTAGCATTTAAATGCAAATCAAAACTGTGCAAAGATAGTGTAGTGTTCAGAAAGACTATAGGTGGCAGCATCATAATAAAATAGAGTTTATTTGATGTCTTTAACCAAACAGAAATCAGCCCTTAGTTTCTTTAACAGCATGTCATGAACAAATGTATAAGACTGTGTGAAACAAAAAGAGCAGATGAGAAACCTGGAGTTGATCATTTAAGCAAACAGTTAAAATATATCAATCTTAAATCTGTGTGATGTCAGTTTTTGTAAACATGAATGAACATGCAGACTTGCAGAGATCCTTCTCCATATCTTGCTTGGTGCATTCAAGCTAGCAGTGGTGGCTGAATTTTGCCACACTGGCACATAATCCAAGCAAGAAAAAGAAAATGCTATTCTGATAACCACTGCTGTCTCAGAATTTTAAAAATGAGTATTTGAAGAAAGACATGTTAGTGTATTTCAGTAAAGTATCCTGAATTTTCCTAGGTGGCTAATGTCTTTGGGGCATTGAAGGTGGATGAACTAAAGGTTGATTTTTTTAAGGAGAGGAGTACTCAACTGTTCATGAAAATGAAGTCCATTTCAGGTATTTTAGATTTAGCTTCCAAACATGAATACTTCTAAGTTAACTCTGAAAAAGATATCCCTTGTTAAAATAAGGACGATAACATTTTTAAAATTTTGTCCCTCTTACTTGCCATTAAGGATTATAGGAACAATTAATGAGGAGCATTTTTGTGTGTCAATGTGTGCTATAATTTTCTCCTAGTATTGGTTTATGGGAGAAATGAGAATTCTTTCCCCTGCAGCTCAGGGAGAACTGTCAGACTTATTTGGCTGGCAAAGATTCATTTTATTTCTTGTCCTAATGCATTCCCTTCGAATCACTCAGTCCAAAATTATCAAAGTGAAGTCATAGACTGTATCTGGTCCATGAGTTTCTTGTTCCTCAACAGCCTGCTTTATGAGATATTGTAGAGGTTACTGCTCTCAAGTATTCAATTAAATATGTACTTCTCTCAAAAGTTATTTGATACAGAATCATAAGAGCACAGGTATAGATTTTTTTCTAATTTAATCTTGTAGCCTAGCTCTTTTTCAAATCTTATTGTGAGATGAAAGTATGGCCCAGACTGTATATTCAGTTTGTCTAATTGCTAGTGAACCCACGGATGAAGAGTGCTGTGTTTCTTTTTTGGTTTATTTTTTTTAAGTGAGGTGCTAACTGTACATCAGTGTTTTAAATTGATTGTGCCAATTAGAGTTCTGAGTAACTTGCATCAGTGAAGAGGTGCTGGGGGGGTAAAAAAGTCAAGTGTCACTGTGAAAATTATTTGTTCTTTCTAATGACTTAAGGCTCCCTTTTTTGATTACTTCTACAAAACCTCTTTGACCAAATGCCAAACCCGTGTGAATTAAACTACATAACTATTTCTGCCTGTCTTGTGTTTCATACTATCAGATAGTGTTGAAATTTACCTGAGCAGATTCCACAGGACTTCAATTCATTTGCCCAGAGATAGACATGAAGCAAGATTGCAAATCTGAAATATGCAGGTGAAACTCTTCTTTTCTTTTACCCAGGAAAAGGAGGAAAACACTTGCCTGTAGTATTACTCCTGTATTTCTTTCTTTTATAAGCCAGTGTAATGGATTAGAGACATTGTACATTAATGTAAAGGGATAACAAAGGCATCGCACTCAACACAGAGGCTTTTAACACCTTCAGGGATAAAATCCCAGTCAACTGCAATAGGAATGAGACACCTAACCTGAAAATCCCACTGTGCATCTGATTGGATAATGATTCCTATTCACCGCAAGAAGTGATGCTTCCCATCTCTAGGTATTTAATGGCTGTGAAAACTGGACCCTCAACAACTGTTTATCTAAAGAGTGGGTGCTCATAGGGAGTACTTCTGAACTAGTGAGCAATGGGTGTTCCATGTCTGTAGTATAGCTCTGTCTGGGTACTAGCTGTTTATGTGTCATTTTTGCCCTCTTTCCTTGTTTATGTGCCTTGATTTCAAGGGAAGGAAATTTGGTTCTATGAACAAAGAAGGCAGCTGTGATGTACTTTGGACATGCCCCAGATCTGAATAGTTCGGGTAGATGGACAGGGAAGATGCATGTAAACTACTGAGCAGTGCAGGAAATGTTCCTGAGTCAGGCTGTCATTGATCTTGGGTTGTTAGAATGGCCCTGGACACAGTTCTGCTTGGATAGGCTGGTGATGGTTTTCAACAAGCAGAGTGGATGTAGTCAACCTCTTCTGAAGATCATGAGAGTTTACCAGTCTGGTTTCAAGCACTGTCTCCAGTGCCACAGAACAGTCCTGAGAGTGTTTCACTTACAAGAGCAGATGCAGCCCAAAGCAGAGGCTCCTGGATATGGGCTAGGCTGCATCAACCACACCAAGAAAAGTGATTTTGTCCTTACCTGGCAGGTGTCAGTGGGTGAGCATTTAGGGATATTGAAGGGGAGGGGAAATTGCGTCTTTTGTTTTGATGATTTTTTTAAAGCAGTTCTACTTCTTATGCTAGTCTGTGGACTTTTTATAGCATGGTATGAATGATTTGTGTTTGATCCCACAGCTAGAGAGAGCACTTCCAGTCTGAGGGCAGTGGAGGTCATTTATGTGTTGCTGTGAAAGGCTGTGGGAGCAAATGCCAATTTTCTCAGTCACAGCTCACACTTCCCTTAACACTTCGGAGCTAGAGGTAAGGTCAGTGGGCAGCGGGGTGCTGACAAGAGTAGGAGTTCACTGGAACAAATGAGTATTTACCCAGCTAACACTTATTTCTATCATTTTTTTGCCGTAAGATTATAGCCCCTAACTCAAAGATGGTCTAGTACAACACTGTTCCAACAGCTGCTGTAAGCAGAAGATATTCTGGGTATAATCGGGCTCTGTACACTGGTGACTGATCACACAAATCTGATAAATTCTTATGACAGGATCTGTGGCTTTGAGGTTCATTGTAGAAGCCAGATTGTGCCTTATTTGCTGTTAAGGCTTAATAGAATTGCCCATTGATTTCTCTGCAGCCACGTCCCCCAAGGGATTTATTCATTCAGGGATTAAAATTGTTCCACGGTTGTCTGATTTGTTTAAAGCACATGCATTTCTCTTAATTGGAGACAGTGACCTCAAAAATAGCCAAAACCTTCCATTATCCTTATGTGGAAAAAAAAGGTGCATAAAAAAAAAAAAAGTAATATTCTAATTTATGAATGTTCCTACATCTCTACTTTTGTACTCCCTGCTTCTGCTTACTTGAGTCAAAAATGAGTCGAAATATCTGTCTGATGAATTTGTTTGGAGTGGAAGGAAGCCAAGAATTATTTTAACAAATGTTTTAGCTTGACACTGGAGGCTTAGTTTGCCAAGCTGGAAAAGTGAATAACTAGGCAGTTTTTGTGAGGCTTATATAGGGTGTGGGTCATCTTGAATGTCAGTTCCAATCTGTGTTACGTATTTGTAGAGGAGCATATATCGTGAATGAATTGACATGTTCTCCTCATAAGTTTCATGTTTCTCTGAAACAGCAGATTAGTTTTAAGAAACTGTGGCACTTAGTGCAGTCAGCTGAGAAGCTGAAAGGACTTCAGGAAATCGGCTCCTTCTATATGCTGGACAAAATTTCTGAGGTACCTGCAAGTGTGTCTGAAGGAGCTTCGTGTTGGAGGCCATGATGGTGTGAAGGGAACGTGTCTGGTAAGATGGGGTGCAGAACACAGTGAGGAGCACGATGGCTCCTGGTAAAGGTGGATGGAGTTCAGCACAGGAGAAGGGAGTTTTCTAGCACAGCTCTTGTGAGCATGGGGTCCCATGGGCTGGTGTGGTGCAGAGCTGTTGTCCTGTCGGTGGCCTCTTGGCTCACTTGCTTCTTTTGACAAGGGTGCCAGTGTTAGTTTTTGCCATAGCTGTGAAAGAAATCAACAAAATCCACCTGAAAGTTGATCTGCTGCTGCTTCTTCCACTTTTGTGTGGGCATTTGAGAATACAGTGTAGTGTGTATGGATAAAGCCATATGTGGGCAAGACAGAACAAGGATCTGCTGCAAGGTCAGAATTGGGTTGTGTCCCAGGATTCACTAGAGATCTGAAGCTGCCAAACTGAGGTCAAAACCAGGGTTTTAGCTAATGTTAATCTGATGATCAAGCCCAATCTAATCCTGGTAATTAAAAAAATCCCCATACAAACCTTGGTTCCATGGATGAACTAGAATTCAGTGAAGAAAAGGGAGGCTTCTCTGAGCATCACTCCCTACTTTGTTCTGTCACCAGTGAAGTGTTGCAGTGTCATTAGCCCTTTTTAGGAATTTTTTTTCAATAGCTATTCTTGCCTTCCCTTGGACTTTCTGCTGCCTCTACTACTGTTTTTCCTGCAGAGTTTCTCCTTTCTTGCTTTATTCTTTTACTCAGAAACCTCTCTGCCATACAAATATTTGCAGTTGTGATAGCAGTCTTAAGGGACATCTCTTCTGCCCCAGAACATTGGTTGCTTCTTTGGACTTTGCCATGCATCTATAGATGATAGTTCTGTTGCTTTCATTACATTCTTGGATAAGGAAGGTCTGTTGCATTTTACACTTACTTTGAATTGCTTCAGTAATGCTTAACCCAGTTGCAACAATGGGTTATTAACTAGAATTTATCAGCGGAAGATGATAGGAGAAAAAGAAGTATATTTCTTTCCTAGAAGCAAGCTGAAATCATGGATTTGTAATAATATACTACTGCATATCTGATATTTCAGGACCCCCAAGTGAGCTTCAACTCTTGAACAGGCAAAGTTCAAAGTTTTATGGGACTGAAGGTTAGTCCATTTCAGAGATATCTGAACCAAGTAAACTGTCTGGCTTCTCTAACATTTGCAATGAGTCTGCACTATATGGAAGGATAATGGTAGCTGTTTTGACAAAATTATGCTCTTTAAACTGGTTACCAGCTCTTGTGTAACTCTAGACTGTTAGCACAAGCATATATGAGTGTTTCTATTTAGACTCTGATGGAGTGCTTTAAGGAAGTGCTTTTTGCTCTAGAGTAGTTTCCATGACCTTTCTCATGGTGAGAGGCATTTTTTTAGCAAAAGCTAATCCTGTGAATCTGATATGAGATGACCCTGTGAGCAGAGAGCACTGTCAATTGTCATGTGTGCACAAAAGATTTTTGGTCGGTTTTCTTGAAACTTTCTCTGCAATTCTTACAGTGAGCCTGATGTAGCAAGTTTCTTAGTCAAAGCAAACTACTGACAATTAGACTGTAACTTTTAAACCAAATTCTGTAGTTTTTACTTAAGTTTCTTCAACAGGCTGGTTTAATAACCAGCTCAGCTGCTTTGCAGTCCTATTCTGAATGAAAATCACAAGCTGTAGCTTAATCACAAGATAAGAGAACTACATGTGCAGATAGGTAGATCTCAACTTCCGTAATGAACTCATAAGTACTTTGGATTTGTGGATGATGTGTAGGAATCTCCAGCAAGGGCTTCCTGATTCCATTTCCACAAAACAAACTTGCAAATTCTGCTGAAAAGTATTTAATTTTTTTTTCAACCACATCTGCTGTATTGTTAGCTGTATTTCCATCATATTAAGTTTCATTTTCTCCTAGCTTTTTGTATCTGACTAGTTGTTATTTTAATAGCCTCTATTTCTGAAACATAGGGCAAAATAAAAGTGACCAATCTAGTTTTCTTCAAAGTATTTATAAGTGATTACACCATTTTATTTTCTCCATCCAATCTTCAGTATGGAATGTGGCTGGAATTTACAATAGCACTGAGCATCATCCTATCTGTGTTTATTTGCCTATTTGAATTAGAGTAAAGCTGAGTGCTTCTATTAGCTCAGCCCAAGAGTCTGTTGTGATGTTATTAAAACTTTTTACTCCACAACAGTCTGTACAGTTTGTTGTGGTCTGGAGACAATATCTGCTTTAAAAGGTTAGGGTAAGGAAGCAAAAGCCATTTGCTAGTGAAGGTAAGAGCACCTCTGTGATAGGAACATACAAATGGTCCTACTTACATGAGAAGGTTTCTAATCAAAATTATCTTCAACTTTTAGTTAGTCTTCGTGATGTTTCTTGTTAAACCCTCAGCCACTTTTCTTAGGAGCAGCAGATTGCCAAATAACAGGTGAAACCACTTCAGTTTCTAAATGTCTTTATTAATTATATTGGATGTGTAATGCCTGATAAGGTGTTGTGTGTTAAACCAGAATGCCCTGGCAATCTTGTGCAGACTGCTTGTAAAGAATAGGATTTACTTTGCTGAGTCAAAGCACAAAATTGAGTGTGTCAGAAACAAAGTTCATTGTGCAGCCATAACCTGCCTCTTGTATGTGGGGTGGACTCCAATTACATCACAAGTAATTCATCCTTTTGCTCCCCCACTCAAAGGTCCTAAAAGTTACACCACCTTCCAAAGTTATGAGAGACTGAATATAATGAAGGAAATAAATACAAATATCACTGTTATCTCTAATAAAATATCACTGGCTTGCTGTGAAAACCTGAAGGGAAGTTAATAAAAAAATAAAAACATTGTGTGCTGCATAAATCAATGCTGATTTCATGTAGCTGTAAAAGTGAAGGTGTAAATTGTTTACATGCAACTGTCAATTCTAAGACTTTCAAAACCAACTAAAGTAGAAAACTACTTTTTCCTGGGCTTACCTGTCATTGGAAAAAATAAAAGGTACTTAAGTCCCATTTTCTTAAAGGCGCTGTAGAATTTTACATCTTATTCCAGATTAGGAAAGTAGTTTGCTCTGCTGTGTAACTGTCAAATCATATAATATTTAGTAACTAGATCACACCCAACTTACTTTAAAACAGACTATTTAAAAACATACCATGTAGTTAATATAGCATGGAAACCAAAGATATATTTAAAATGAAGAAGAAACTTTTCTGCTCCCGTTTGGATGTTCAGATGACTTTCTGGGTATATTAAGGCTTAGTTTTCTTCAGTTTTCTCTCTATTCCTCTTTTTTTTTTTTATTTCAGTCTTTCCTTCTTCTAGTAAAACCCAAGGAAAACCTGGGCCAGAAATAAGTTGGGGAATTGGACCATGTGCAAAGATCTGCCAGAATCACACATCTAAAACTAAAAATTGTGGCAGGGGCAGAAGAATATAAAAATGAGATTATTAAAAGAAACTGTATTTGTAGAAATTTTTCATCCTTTTGCTTCAGAGGTTATGTACAGCAGCATGGAAGATGGTACCTATTTCTTCTGTTCTGTCTGACTTCCTGCCTGGCAGGCACCCAGAATCCAGTCTGGATGGTCTCAATTCAGTGCTGGCAGTAGCATTGCCCTCCCGCTCCAGTGATGGCTGTAAGGAAATGAAGAGAGGTGGCAGTTCTCTGGGTGTTGTTTGGGGAACACAGAGCAGTTGGGAACTCAAGTGATTGCCCTTTGAATCATTAGAGTAGTGCAGCAGGCACGTGTGTGAGGACACTGGTATCACTGTGTTGCACAGAGATTTTTAGCTTTTTAATTCTTCTGAAATCATTTATACTTCCTCTGGACATTATCCTTCAATAGTAATAGAACTTTTATGACTAGTCATGAAATAGTAAAAACTGTTAAACCCAGCCTAGAGCAGATGCAAGTGCATCATCATAAATGTATTCGGAACATACTCATACACACAGAGAGAAATGAGCTATGCTGGTACTTCACAATGCTAGGTTAAAGGTTGGACTCAGTGGCCTCTAAGATGTTTTCCAGCCTAAATGGTTCTAAGATTTGTGCCTAAATACTGTATACCGAGAGCTGTATAGAAGGCCATTGTTTCTTTTTGTAGTCTGCACGTCCCGACCAACACAGTGTATGTCTTGGGTACTGTACTGTATTATGTATGTAATAATGGGTTGTTTGTAAGGCCACTGGGCATGTTTTCATCAACTTCAGCCTAGGTGGAACAAGAGCTGTGAACATTCAGAGACATGGACTGCAGTGCAAGCTAGACAAGCCCTCTAAAAACTGAAGGTGCCATGATATTCTCTTTTCCTCATTGCTCATGGTACACATGTCCCCAGCCTAAATAATCTCACTAGATAGTGTGAGTTATTTAGCCCTCAAAGGGGAAAAGAATTCTTTGTTCACCATCTCACAGCTCCTTTTCTCAGGAGATCCTCTCTTAGTTACCATGGATATGCAAACTGTTGGTACAGTCTTCCTATCCTTTATTCATACACCTACTAACATCTGTACCAGTGCAGCTTACAAATATAGACCTGGCTTGTGCTGGATTGGGCTAATTCTGAAGCTGTTTTACACATTCCTTTGACACATTGGTTTTGGCTGGTCGCTCTACCTTTTTCAGCAGATGTAGCATTTCATAACTTGTCACTGAATTTTTATCCTTCCATTCATGGTGGTGACAACCAGAAATCTGATTGTGAACCACTAACGTGAAGCATATAAAGCAGCTTGGGAATTTCAAGAAATCTGTTTCTCAGCACTCCTCCCTTGAACACTGGGTGGTGTACGAAGTATCAGGTTACACGGAGACCTGCAGCAGGTGGGTCAGTTCCATACAGTTCAGCAGCAAAGGAATTTGCATTGCAAAAGAAGTTATGCATCTTATTCTTCAGTGACACTCGAGCCTAATTGTGCTTGATTTGACACTCACTGGCTAATTAAGGAATCTTTTGGCTTCGATGGGCATTGGATCAGCGCTGCTGGGACCAAGGGCACTGAACCACTGTGTTAGGTTTATTAGCTTTGCAACTGAGGTAGGAAGCTATGGAAAACTGGGACCAGATCTGTAGTATCAGCATTTATCTAAACATGAAGAGATCAGGACACTGAAAAGCTCACACTGTTCCTACTTACTTGACTATGTAATGCATGGAGAAAGTGGAGAGTAGACAGGCTACTGGATATCAGCTGAGCCACCAAAACCACAGAGGAAACAGAAAAAAGGCAAGTGTATTTGCAAATTTAGGTATACAGAGAAGCATCAAAGTAGGAGTTCTCAAGCTTTTGTTCACCTACGCTGTTTGGATAAACTGTTGGTCTTTTGTGGCATTCAGATATGAAATATAATTAATACTTTTTCATGACACTTTTTCTGTCTTTACCTTTAAAAGAAAGCCACAATAGTAATGACAGGGTTAGAAAATGTGTTTGCTGAGAATGTTGCTGTGGCTATGATTTGTCCAGAGCCATTTGAGATCTTCAGAAGTATGAATAGCATCGAGCTTTTTACTGCTCTTTTTATTTAATTGTATTCTTACAGTATTCAAAGGACTCAGCCAGCACAAGAAGCTATTGTGCTTGAAACTGTGCAAACACTCAAGAGGCAGAATCGTCTCAAAAAAATTCTGAGTTTAACGTAACAAGACAGGTAAAACATGCGCATTCAGGCAACTCAGTATTACCTTTCTGTTAGGCATTTAGGTGGGGTCATAACAAGACTTTTTGGCACCTTTCCCTTCCTCCTCCTCTAGTGCTGCTTCTGTCCTCCTCCTGACACCCTTCCCAGCCGGCTGCTGTTGCAGTTTTGCAAGCCCTTGTTCTGGCACTGTCCCTGTAGGGCAGCCCAGGCTGGGTACCCTGCAGGGTGCAGGCTTGGATATGTGGATATGGCCCCATATCCACATCAGTTATTTCACCAGAGTCCTCATACATCTTCACTGAAAAGAGCAAGGCAGTTGCTGAAGACTCTGGAAAATGATTCAAAAGTTCCAAGCCAAGTTTTTCCACATAGCATTTGTTTCTTTGGAAGTCCTCATGCAATTATCTGCCTCTAGCTGATGCACAATTTGATGTCTTCTCTTTGTACAAGAACACACAATGCCAGCTGCTGGGGCTGCAAATCTGCTTCCAAGAAATAGCTGCAACACTTCCCACCATTGAGACCATGTGGTTTAGTTCTTCTTGGTACCTGTCTTTCACTTAGGCTTTGTACTTTGTTCCCATTCAAAACCTACACTAATGGGTCTCAAAGGGACAAGAAGAAAATTCTTGTTGGTGGAGCAAGGCATTACCCAGACCTGCCAGTCTGCCTGCCATACTATTTTGGATGCCAAGTTGACAGCAAGAATGAATTTATGCAATGAGATTGAAAAGGAAGTGTATCATTCAGCTGTTTGGACCAGCATGTTTGGACCAGATGGCAAATGTAAAGGAAAAAAAATCCATCTAGGAGCCAATCCAGAGAACAGACATTAAATAAAGCCATCTGGCAAACATGAAGGGAAAGAAGATGATGAGACCAAGTTCTGCTTTAAATATCTGCTCACATTGAGAGGAAGTTGGTGGGAACTCATACCATAGGAGAGCAGACTTTGAGCCTATAAGGGGTACTGTGAATGTCAAAGCTTGTGGCAGTGTTGAGTACCTATAAGAAGGACCCCAAACTATCAAGCAGGCAAAGCCTAAGAAGCAGCATTCCTGCCTGTGTGACATCCTGGTGATACTCCACATAGAATACTGAATACAAAACTGCTTGATCCCCCACGATGGGATTGAAAAGACCACACCTAGAAACCTTGTTTGTAGAGAGGGACTAGAAAGATAAGCATGGAAGTAAGCAGAGAGGGTGATCTAATGTAAGTTGTGAAAGCCCCATCCCTGGAAGTGTTCAAGGCCGGACTGGATGGGGCTTTGAGCAGCCTGATCTAGTGGATCAGCCCACGGCAGCGGGGTTGGAACTAGATGATCTTTAGGGTCCCTTCCAGCCCATGCTATTCTATGATATCACAAATTCTGAAAGACATTGATAAATCTATTTTTATGCTAATGCCATAGCATTTTGTTACCTTGCCATACTACATTAATTCCTGGAGAAGAAAATTGTATGTTGTTTTGCACTCAGGCTTTTAAGTAAAATTTCAAAGGAGAAAAAATCCATTGAAAAGGGAATTGGTATCTTACATAAGTGCCCAGCCTTTCTTTTGGGAACTTGCTCTCAGGGAATGTGATTTCAGAGCCCAAAAGTCTAGCAGATGTTATTACTGTTTCTGTTTTACAGGTCAGTGCTTTTGGTTTTTATGCTCTGAGAAATGCCTACAGCTGCTAGCCTGTCTTTTACATTATAAAAAAATGTCAATTCTGTATTGTATTCTTAATTTATACATGAGTTATTTTTTCTGGTAAAATGGAGATACTGTTAAATGTTACAAAAACATCTAGTAACCAACAGTTTTGTTGACAGACTGTGTCGTCTTCTTATTTCCATAAAGGGCAACAGTGGATAATTTTGCAGTGAATTTTGTTCTTGATATCCAGGTCCGTGGCATTAAACAGAACAAATAATTGCACCACTTAACTGCAATAAAAGGAAAAGATTTCAATATTGTAACCTAATTTTTCAATGCCTCTGTTGATAATAAGGTTCACATGAGTGATGATGTAGTAGCAATATATTGTGCATTAACTGTTGGTTTTGGACATTAACATGGGAAAAGGTTGCCAATTCTCACTGAACAAAATTTTCAAATATCTATTTCCTTTCCATCTCATCTGTGTTGTTACTGTATCTGTTACTGATTAGTTACTGTATCTGAGAAAGTTTTCATCAGCAATTTCAGCATCTAATAGCCAGACTAACAAAAAGGCAGTATTTCTGTCCCTCTGCTCAGATGAATAATTCATTGCCCTGCATTTTTTGTGTAAAGTAAATTTCAACTCTTTCTTTTGTAAAGATGATTTACAAGAGGTTCTGGACACATAGAAATTAATTTGCTGCCTTCAGGCACGTCATTATCTTTACTTAGAGGGAAGTAACAGTTTATTTCTGTTAAATTTTGGTTAGAGAATTTACTGTACCTAGTGTTAGAGGGATGGTATCCTTTAATTGAAGTTGGAGTTTGGCAGGTTTTTTCAGTGCTGTTCTGCTGCTATTCTCCCCAGCTCAGTTGAACAATGGGCTGGAGAGATGCTGGCAGTGTTGCTTGGTTACAATTCATCAGCGTGAATCAGTGCTTCACGCAGCTCCTTCTGCGGCTGAACAAACGGGAGACTTCTGGGCACTGTGTTACTGATGTGAGCAGATTACGGACCATCTCAATTACTGTAACACTACACCTTTGCAAAGGGATTTGGACAGCAGTGTTTGGCTTTCAGTGGTTAAAGTCAGGCAATTTGGAGCTGTCTGTTTTACATGGCTTTATAAGTATATAGCCAAGTAAAGCAAATTTTTAACAATGTGTTTTGTTGCAAGGTGAGTTTGACAAGTTTGGCACTTTGGCATCCTTCTGTATTCATAAGGAAGATTAAATTCTTCATTAAGTATGTTCCCCTGGAATAGACATGCCATTTGCTGAAACCTGCTTGCAGGCAAAGTGAAACATGTAGGAGGAACTGCTACCTTCCTCTTATTGCATTTAACCAAATCTTAAGCTGGCATAAAATGAAGCTGGTGGAATTATGCCATTTTAGACAATAGACGATGTGACAGGTTATTTTTAACGCCATGGAGTGGGTTTTCTCTACCCTACTTAGATCCATTTTACTGCTTACCTGTTCTTGCTGTTCAAGACATGACTGGAGGAAATGTTAAAAGAGAGGAGAGGTGTCCAGTTTGTGTTCTCTGTGGAATCATCATTTCCAACAGCATTGTTCCTATCTACATATTTTTTCTAACTTTTACATGAATCCTGAGAGGATTTCCTTCTTCCTCTCTCTTTTGGGCTCAGTAGTACTCCATTTCTTCTAAAATCTATTATTCTTGTGTCTTTTAATTTCTCTTTGCCTCTATTAAGGGCCTCACAACTAAAAGCTTATATTTGCCACACCTTTCATCTTGCCAAGCTTTCTCTATTTTCTCCAATACCTGCTATTTAATGCAGCTTATTGCACGGCTGAACATTGAGACCATTTGGAAGAATTTGTAGGAAAAGATGCACTGAAGTGCCATCCACTTTGGTTTGCAAAAGCTAAATCTGTAGTAAAAAAATGAGTCTAGAGCTATCTAAACCACAAATATTTCTATAAGTAGATTCTCTGCACTATTTTGCCTCTTGGTGATGGTATCTCTAAGATAGCCTTTTATCAGAAAATTGTTTCAGAGTATCTGCACTGCTTAAAAATCAGTTGCACTGCACAGACCTGTGATTTCTGATTTGTGCTGTGTTGTTATGTGATCAGTTTTTCTTTAGCAGCAGGTGAGTATATATTTAATATCTTAAATTTTCAGTATATTTCCTCCAAATGCCTACTGGTTATCTATAGGGTTTTTTATATTTTGACTCTGTTTAAAACGTGGATTAATTTAACGCTGCTGAATTCAGACTGTGACATCTGTAACTATTTTGTCTGGAAATTTAGGCACTTGTGGGATAGGATGTAACTCGGTGCTCTTCCTGTTTCTGCAATAAAATGAGAAAGGGGAATGGATGAAAGAAGTATAATTTTCCTATCAATATAATGAGCTTTGGCTCTTTTTCAGAAAGGTACTTGAAGCACCATACTACCCATCTGGTTTTGGGCAGTTATAATTGCTGCAAGGATAGACTGATTCTCTGGATAAATAGGGACATCTATGGGGAGGGAGAGATCTCAAGCATAGCTAAGAGTGCTTCCTGACCTCAAGCCTGTGCTGAACACAGATTTATCGGGCCACTGAACCTGGCTACATTAAATGGAGAGCTTTTTGGGGTTACACTGTGGTCATTAGGAGTAAGCATTAGGTGTGCCATTGCACAGCTGAGCTGGGCTAGTGATCTGCAAAGACACTTGTGTGCCTTTCCCTTCCATTAAAGCACTGCTTTGTTTCTACCAGATAAAAGGCTATTGTGGAGTAATTCCCTTTTAAGGTCATAGCTGGACTTCTCTAGACATGCAGGCCAGTTGTCCTGTCCCTGAGACCCTTTCTTTAGAAGAGCAGTTGCGCTCGTGGTTGTTGGGTGGCAGGTACACCCACAGCAAACCTCTCATGCAGAGGTACAGGAGCTACTCCCCTGGCTGAGCTGGAGTCCTCACAGGTATTCCTGTCTGGGACTGGCAGAATCTGCTTGAGCAAGCTGCTGACGTGTGAGAATGTGCTCAGATGTGATGGGGAAGCAGCTGGCTGGAATGAAAGGACTTGTTTCTGCACCGATACCCCTCAGCTCTCCCAGCCTCATGGGCCCCTCCAGCCTGTGGGAGCCATGCCACACGTGGTGTACACAGCATTGCTTTCATGCCATTTTTGCCAAGATGTTCCTTGGAGCCAGTAGAAAGCAAATGGGCATCTTTTCCAGATAATTGGGTCTTTGACATTTGTGTTATGCTGCATATGAGGAGGCATAATTTCCTTTTGCTATGCAGGATGATAGGGTCGGGTATACCCCATCCAAGGGACCCAGAGGCACTTCAGCTCTTCAGGTCTGGCTCAGCTCTTACTTTTTATCTTTTAGAAAATACATCCTGAGGAATTTGCAAGCTAAATAGAGGAATTAATACAATGGCATGGCAATAACTAAAAATATTTACATGGCCAGAAAATGCAGAGCTCTTGTGTCATCATAAACTTCCCTGGTTTGCTTCCTTTCAGTTTTCTATGCTGAGTTTGACTTTAGATTATGCCTCATAGTATATGTGTATGGGATAACATTGATTTTTTTTATTTTCAGGTGCTAAATATTCTCTCATTGCATCTGTTAATGTTGAGGCTGTGCACAGGGTGGGTGGTTTCTTCTGCTTTATTTAAAATTAACAGGTTTGAAATAGATCTTATTTTAAAGTTAAAAACTTTCTGGTTTCATTGGCATGAAGAGCAGAAAATATCACCCTCCATTTTTGGATGTATGCTTCCTATTTTCAAAACAGGTGCCTTTTGATCATAAAAATAGCTCAGCAGCTGTCCCTTTGTCCTGGGTGCTATGCCGTGGCCTTTACAAAACCAGGAGTAACTTTTTGGCACGGCCCTTCCTTGCCAGGAAGGACCCAGCTAAGCTTCCTGAGTAACATCAGCCTCCGCTAAGAATTCAGGTCAGGATCTCCCTGCTTGTTACCTAGCAACTGGGGGATACTGGTGCTTTCTCCTCTGACCGGCTCCTTCCGCCTTAGATACAGGGATCACTTGGGGAAAGGATCAGGGCAGTGCTAATAACTCATGCTTTGGGAAGGCAGAGTAGCCCCGTGCTGGGTATCTGATGAGACTTAAGCCGCACTGTCCAAGTCGAACTGAATTGAGACTTTCAGAATTCTTTGTGCAAACTTGAAAGTGCCTCTGCTGGTTTTGCTACCACTTAAATGTCTGGCAAGGTGACAGATCCCTTCTGAAACACCAGTAGCCTTTTGTGGTGCATTGAATCTGGCAAACAGGAACCTACACAGGTAAGCAGCTGAAGAAAGTTTATGTCTGAGGTACTTTAAAGGTTGTTTTCCTACAGGTGAAATGTGTTTCTTGGTTACACAGGTGCACAACATTCAATTCTGGGACTATTGACCTGCCTTTGTACTTACTAAAGTTTCATTGAATCGTAAGTAAAAAAGTCAAGTAGAAAGACGAACTGTCTTCCCTTGTTCTTTGTGGTGTGTGTTTATATATAAATTATTGAAAACAACCTTTAAACTTCTCTAGTTAATTTTTTGTAGAACTGGCTAATGAAAAATCTTTAAGTGATCAAGAGTTATCGGTTGCCATGCTCTCACTGCAACTCACTGCTTGTAGCATATTTGCAAAATAGAAAGCAGCAAGTCCCTCTGGCTATGTATTGTTTGCAGAGGCCAGCAATCATTGCCTCTGGTTGGTAACACAATGGGATTTCTTACTGCTTTTTGTTTCCCTTTGATAGATTACAAGTAGAAACCCTTTGTCAAATGTAAAAATTAAAGCGATGTACCATTCTAAGAAAAATACCAAAAAATTGGTCTTCCTTGTAATGTAGCTTCTCTTCTCTACTCATGGATAGTAGAATCAAACCAGAGTATGTTCATATCTAGTGCTGGCACAGGGCTGGCATGATAGTTTTCTGAAGAGGACCACTGCTAACAGAAAATAGTTTTCATATTTTGAAACATGGATTCATGTTATTTTTAAAAATTTAATTTTAATTTAAAAATCATGTTACTTTTAAAAATTAAGGTGCATAGAAGCTGTTTAACTTGCCTTTTTCAGAAGTCTATAAGCAGTACATTCCATCTCTTCAGAAATATGAATTGGTACAGCTCCAATTAACTTGTGCAAAAACCTGCCAAGTGACATCAGCCAAAGATCTGACTGCACATCCCTGGGACAGGTACACTGCAAGCATGTTTATATGGCTTATGCACAGAAGGTTGTAGTGGTGGATTCTGAATAGGGATATAAAAGACCAGATTGTTTTTAAGCAATATGTTTTAATTATCTCTGATATGAAGCTGTTTGAGTGCTGATCTAAGGCTGCTGATTTCTTCAGAGGGGTTCTCTGCAGCTTCAATTGATATTTTTCCACATTTAGTATTCAGAAAAACAATTCCCAGAGTCTCACATTGCATACCTGATACATAGCTGCTTTTCAAGTGTACATGTCCAGTTTGGTATCCGAGACTTTTTGTCTCTATCATACTTACGTGAAAGCTCATACATTCATTCCTAGGACTTGCAGGTTGTGTGTTCATAAGAAGAGAGAAAAAAATATACCAGGGCAGTATCTTCATGCAGTTCAGGATGTCCTTTATTACCAAAAGCCCTCCCAAGTGTGTAACTTCATACTACTGTCTGATTAGGTGATGTAGGACAGAGTAGGAAAAATATCTGTTTGAGGAGGTGCTTCACGTTTCATTTAATTGTTCTGGTCTCTAGGTCAACAACTTTCAGGAGACAGTTAACAGCAGAAACCTCTTTAGTAGCTTTGATCTAGCTCTTCCAGTAAAATAGCAGAACATAGCATGGGACCTGAGAGATTAAGTCACCCAGAACTCCCTGATCTTTCCTCTGTTCTCAAAGCCTGGTAGTGTCCTCTTAGTAACGTTCCTCTGGCAGAGCTGGGAGCTCTGCTAGATATCTCATTCCCTACCCATTGCTATGACTCACAAAATATTTTTAAAATGTTTAAAAAAAGGAGGCCCCTAAGCAAAGAGAATCGGAATTTCCTCAGGCTTCAGCTAGTATATTTGCCAACTGCATGTAAAAGGCTAAATATTTTCCCATTATACCAAAACCAGAGACGCTGTGTAGATACACAGATGGCTGGGCCCATGCTAATTCAGCCAAGGGAGCGTATGCTGGCACTTTGGGGTTTGAAAAGAAGCTGGAATGGGTCCTGTGGTCTGGTATTGGCAGCCAGCATCAGCATCTGGGTGGTTGGATGTAGGAAAGAGCCAAGTCTGGAAAGGTTATTGAAACACTGGCCTTGCATGAACAGCATTTCTTGATCGTAAATAGTTCCAACATGTGCTTGGGCTCTGCAGTAGAGGGCAGTCTAGAGGAGGCAGGTGAATGCTTTCTCTCTATTTATCTGCCAACATGTGCAAGCCTAACTAGGAGCTGGGAAGCTTAAATCCAAGAGTGATCTTTGTGTCATTTAGCTATAGAAGCTGCCTGGGGTCCAGTGTCAGGTCCTGGGCATCTGGCTGCCAGAAGAGGTGAGCTTGGAGTAGGGCAGGTGCAGAAAAGGGTTAGTAAGATGCCAGGGTAATAGAGAGCTTACATCTGTGAGGAAATTAAGGTGCCATAGCTTGTTTGGCTTTGCAGATGAAGGTGGAAAGGGGAGATGGACATCCTCTCTAAATACCTGTGGCAAAAGAAAAAAGTTGCTTCAAGGAAAGTAGTACATTAGCACAAAAATAAACAGGTATACACCAGTCATTTAGTCTGGGATTTTCTAACTATCAGAGTTACCAAGTTCTGGAATAGCATTTGAATTTGAATAGTTTTCAAATTAAGATTTTAATCAGCCTGTGAAGGGATTATATCGAGTGTTTGCCAGCAACAAGAGACTGAATGCTCAGGAAATTTCTTCTGGTAGTAAGTTCCCAAGTTTTATTCTGAAATACCTATATGAAGCTCAAAGATAAAAGTGTACTAAAACATTCCTCAGGATTTCACTGAGGAGTTTTCACCATGAGAGAACTGGAAAAGTCCAGGCAGTGCATGGAGCTCCTGCAACGAGAAGGGCCTGATAGGTGGGATGAATCTGATAGTGATAGGTCTTCCAAAACCACAGAGCTAAAGAGCCTTTGTGAGTAAAATGACTCATCACTGACTTTGGGCCTGCCCAAGGGATCAGCAAAGGCCAGGAAGTGCTGGGACCTTTCTAAGGTGCAGTGAGACTGGTTACTTTGGACTTGAGTTTTTGATTTTTTTGCTGTAACTAGCTCCCTACACACAGAATTTTCAGCTACCTCCCTGGGAAAGCAAGCAAAACACAGCAGTTTGAGGCAGGTAGCTCCCTCCCCAGGAATGATGGGATGACCCTGGAGGTCTGTGCCATGCCTGAGAGACAAATTGTTCCTGACTGAAACCACCTCCGGGGTTTTACTCTGCACCACTGCCTTGGTAGGAATTATTGCAGACCCACAGGAGGTGGGAGAAAAGCCCACACAAGTAGGTTTTGTTTGCACAGTTTTGCTTTTTGAGCTTTGATTAGGAATACTGCTCTGCCACTCTCTCTCCTCCAAAAGTGGTGTCCCTTTTGCTGCCCATGGGGATATTGTCTGCTTCTTGTTTCTCTTCCTATATCTGGGCTCTTTCTAGTGTATGAATGTCATTGGCATTTAATTTATGAATGCTGCAGTGTATTTTGTTGTGCTTATTTAAATCAGGCAGAGATCAAGGATTGTACAGTCACATGTAAAGGTGATGGCAGATGAATGCTCTTTATGTCATGCTGGATTTCTGCTGCACACTTGCATTCATATTTGCCAAACTACAGGCAGGAAATTTTTGAATTAATGGCAAATATTTCCCAACAGTAGTTACTTAAGTGCCTGCACATGTTAAATTAACCATAATAATCTTGTCATAGTCATGAATTAATTACCTGCATCTCATTGGGCTTTTGAGAATTGAAGTAAAACATTTGTGGTATATTCAAAGAAGGGAGCCTGGGGACAAATGGGATGTCTCCAAATGGCTTTACATTCCCATCCCCACCATCCTATCCTCCATGCCAAGTAAGCCCCAAAGGCCATACAGTAACCTGAAAACTGGGTTTAGAAAGGGCAGAAAGGAAGAGATCTCCTCTGCAGAGGGATGTCTCTTTCAGGGAAAGTGATTTAGACTTATTAATTCCTGAAATGTCTTCCTCTCTCCATTGCCGAGAGGTAGATGCTGCCAGAGGCAAATGTGCACGCAGGAGATTTCTGGCAGAGATCTTACGCAGTGAGGAGTTTAACAATGAAGGTGCTTATCATGTCAGAGGAGGATGGGGAGAACTTCTATCCTAGTGGCAGAAAGGAGAAGAGACTGAGGACAGGTGGTGATGTGGGAAAAAGGGAGATAAGTGTATTCCCCACCCGTGGTCCGTGGAACCTGAGGAGCATGTTCAAGTTCTCTTTACCTCCTGAGTTCCACTAGGCCACAAGGTGCCATGGGGACCTGGGCCCTAGGCCAGAGAGGGCACCTCAGTCTATGCTACTGGCTCCAGCAAAGCTGGACCAAGGGACAGGTCTGGAGCTGAGCATCATTTCTGCATGACAGACTCACTCTGGTCCCTGCTCTGAGAGCTGCTGCTGGAAGAGCAGCGGGAGTAGAACTTAACCTCTCTTGTGAGGAGAGACTGTGGGAGCTGGGCCTATTTCTTCTAAAGAAGAGAAGACTGCAAGGAGATCTCATTAATGGATATAAATGTCTCAAAGGTGGGTGTCAGGAGGATGGTGCCAGACTCTTTCCAGTGGTGCCCAGTGACAGGATAAGAGCAATGGCTATAAACTAAAACACAAAGACTTTCACCTCAACATGAAGAAGTTCTTTATGTTTGAGGATGACAATACAGTGGAACAAGTTGTCTAGGGAGGTTGTGGAGTTTTTCCTCTCTGGAGACATTCAAAAACCCACCTGGATATGTTCCTATGTCACCTGCTTCAGGTGACCCTACCTCAGCAGGGAGCTTGGGCCAGATGATCTGCAGAGGTCCCTTCCAACCCTAGCAATTCTGTGATTCTGTGATATGCTTTCTACTTCCTAGGAATGAGTGGGCTTGTGCAGGTGGTATAGGGCACACTAGAGACTTGGCTCTGGATTTCTGACAAGGTGGCAGCAAAAATTATTAGGCTGCATTCAGGGTTTTGACTTTCAAAAGTCTGCAGGTCTGAAGCAGCAGCTGAAGGTGATACATACAAAATGACTTGCCAGAGGTTGTATTTGCTGAGATTATTGCTGCAGGGAGGGAGTGAAGGAGAAAACAAGAATCTGAGCAAGTGGCAGTTATTTCTATTTGCTCATATCCTTGCTTTGGAGCAGAGTGTTGTTTGGAGCATAGACCTGCAAGCAAATGAGATAAGAGCTACAGAAAAATATTTCCTCTCTTTCAAATATAAAGTAACAATTATGTCTTGAATGGATAGTAAGAATGAAAAGTTTGCAAGTTCATGTCATGAAGGGAGTAAATGACAAAAAGCTAGGGCTCTTACATTTGTGAAATCCTGACTTTTTCTTATAGACTGTGGAGAAAGGTTCCAAGCAAAGATGAAAAGATTCAGCCGTGATGTTTATTGTGGCATGGACACAAAGCAACTTTCCAGTCTTTTTGTGTAGGAAATTATTTGGGTTATGAAGTCCAACTTAACAGGACTCCTACCTGAAACATCTGAGGAAGTAATGTATTATGGGGACCTTGTGTTAAAAATTTCATGCTCTTTTAACAGGAAGTGATCCTAATGTTACTGCTATGGAGGAAAGATAAAGGAGCCCATGGCTCATTTGTCTCCCATCAAGGCTCAAGAAAATAATTATCATTTGAGGGCTGAGAGGGCCTAAATTAAGAAGGTTCAAAAGAGGCTAAAGAAGGTCCTTTCCAAATAAAAGCCTGCCACATGTACTACCTCAGAGCAAGCCTTGTACAACCGTTAGACAAGAGGCTGTTCAGCTTTGCATTTGACCTGTGGGGTTTAATGCAACAGGAATGTGGAATGTGTTTACAAGGTAGCAGTTATTGCTGAAATATGTGAGTGCTGTTGCCTGGGGAAATTTCAGAGGATTGGGACTTTGCTGACAGTGGCTGTACCTCTTGAACTGTGTGGATGTTGGGGAGGAAACTGGCCTCAGAGTCTGCAATCTAAAGCAGGAATGCAGGGGAGGATGCTCCCCTTCCCCACCACGTCCCGCTGCTGTCCCGCGGCTTCAGCTGAATCTCGCGCCATTCTCGCCGCTCTTTCGTGCTAGGATGACCCAGGAGGGCGAAGTGCTCCTTGTGCTGGAGACATGGCTTCTTGTTATCCCTGCATCCGAGGGGACTCCAGGTTAGCACATGGCTGCAGCCAGTTCAGCAGAGCGGTGTGGGCTGGAACGAGGTAGAGCTGAGGACCGAGGGCCCCTGATGGCACCTTTCAGGAGCAGGTCCTGGAAATCACCTGCTTATGTTCTGGCTCATCTCAGCTTCTAGGCTGGTATATCTCTGCCTGGGAGGACTCAGGCTTCTCCTAGAAATATCTATTTCATTCTCTTTGCATTTCCTACTTCCTTTTATTTTCTTTTCTCTCTCTATTTTATATGTTCAGTATTAAATCTGTTCTGCATATGGTTCATGGATGATCTCAATAATTATTTCATCCTTCCAGCACAGGAATTCCCAAGGAGGCTGGTAAAGCCCAGCTTAGTGTATTTATTTCATTCACTTTCCTTCTTACTTAAGTTTGCCTAATTTTCATTGCACTAATGGCAAAATATTTGGAAGTAGGCCTAGGAAATAACGATATTCTGTGTTCAGTCGAACCCAACATTTTAAACTATTTGTCATTAACTTTTAAAGAAACTTAATAAAACTGTTGAAATGACGCTGTTGACTATACCACCCATTATGGACCTGTGAAAGTTGGGTCAAGTTCAGCTCTAGATGTTAGCAATTTACCTCCTTGCATGGTGAATTTGGCCCACTGAGTCTTCTTCAGAATAGCAGATAAAGCTGAACAAGGATCTCATTCTGGGTACTGCTAAACACTTTCTGCATCTTAAACTCCCATTAACCTCTGCACTGTACAAGAACACCCTTACATTTGATGGGGCAGCAGGTGCCAGTGAGCCATTGCTCAGGGCTTGCTGTGCTTCCAGGTGAGACTTACTCTTTCTTTACCACAAAAGAAATGTGTGTGTGTGTGTATGTAGGTGAATAGACAATTTATTGTATTCATGGTTCCAAAAAAGCAAGGATCAATGAAAGGCCTGTTATGTTTCCGTGAATTTACAGGCTCTGAGACCTTATAACACTGTTGATATTTCTACTCATTCTGAATACCAAAAGACCTGGTATAATTATTTTTGTGAAATAGCTTCAGGAATGTTCCCAGTGCAGAATTCAACAGTAATTGCAATTGCAACATGTAGAATCAAATGTAATTTTGTTCTAACGAAAAAGAGATGTTTTATTGCTATAGCAAGTATTTTCTATTGCTTTTCAAGGAGAGACACAGTGAATTTTTAATACTTCACTGACCCTTGCTCTGAACAATGTTAGCCTGCTATTGTAAAAAAAAAAGTGAACTTCCTCAGAACATTATTAGCAAAATACTCTATGTGAACATTTGATATTATTTAAGATAAAAATACAGATTGTGCCTCTATCAGTGAAAATGGCTGGTACAAACCTAAAGGTCTGGTAGTGTACTGAGCTGTTTGTGCTCAAAAATACAGCAGAGGATATCTGGTAGGCAGCTAGCTGGGGGAGGTCTTATGTCTTTGTGTAAAACAGCTATGCCTTTATTTTCCCTGCATGCTGAGGAAGAAGGAGAGCCAAATGTGGCTTTTTTACTTTAACAGTTCTCTTTATAATAATGCTTTCCATGTTGGTGGAATAAATCTCCTGACCCCTCCATTAAATCACAAAAAATAAAGAACTAAAAGCAAGAAGGAAGGGGTTACTGCATAGGAATAAGACATTTCACATGGCTTTGCTTTATTCTTTGGCCAATGCAGACTCCTCCCCCCACCCCCCTTCCTGTAATTCTTTTATATGGTTGTTTGCTTTGCTTAGGTTTTGGTTTGTTGGGGGTTTTTGTTTGTTTAAAGAAAGCATGCAAGTCAAGTAAGGCTTTTCCTGTGAACAAAATATGACCTTTGTGAAGGTGTATGCCCTTGAGTATACTCATCTCTCAGGGAAGAAAGTTCCCTTCACCCTTCTGGAACAGCTGATTCCCTGCACTACCCAGGACACCAGACTGGGCAGTCCTACTAATGCCGTCTGACTTCTTACATTTGTGTGTTCTGTAGTAATGCATTCTTTTAAAAAATAAAAAGCTGTCTCCTCAAAAGCTGCTTGGGAGGAAAGCTTATTTTGTGGAGTGTCTCTCACTTCTCTCAGAAATCTTGAGGGAAGGAAGGACTATTAATTCTTGGAGGGAAAAAAGGTAGAAAAGGAAGGTTTCCCCCTCTTCTTCCCATGCCTTGGAAATGCCTTGTTCTTGTAATAGAGAAAGGAATGTGCTCTTGGCTGGGGCATGGCAGAAAGGCCGATGAGAATCTGCACAGCCTTTGGAATAACAGGAATAACAGGAGCAGATGCACAGAGAGTAGTTTGGGCTGGTTAGGCAAAGGAAACATGCACTGCCCAATGACAGTGAAAGACTGAAAACAACTCAATACCCAGAAAACTCTGAAAGGCTTGGGAAAATTTTTCTGTTGTAGCCCATAAAGCCTTACATGCTATTCATGGCAGGCCTAGCCCTGTTTGCACAAAGGCTTGGGCTCGAAGCCCATGCAGCAAACTCTGTCCTATCTCCCTTCTCCAATCTTCCTTTTAGCAGGTATTTTATTACATGACATGCCTTGATGTCTCTTCTCAGTGATCACAGGGATATCCAGCACCACCTTATGTTTACATTGCATGCAACAGGAATTTGAGTGATAGATGCAAGTACCGCAAAGGCAAGGGCTGATGCAGAGAGGCAGTAGTGTGTCTAGTAGTTACACCTTGCTGGTCTGTGTGGCACAGTTTGGTGTTCTCCCACCTCCACCTGTGTTGGGGGTGGAAGGATAGCAAACTCTGGTGCAAGGAACAGCACTGGAAGAGATATGTGCTGGTGCAACTAACTTTTATTAGTTACCTCTGAGAGAAAGGGCAGATCACTCACAGCTAGCTCTTGTCATTATGACAGTGAGTGGGAAGAGGGTCAGAAGATCCCAAACTGGCAGAGTTTTAAAACAGAAGGACACTGACTTTGTGTTCAGGCTGGGTGTTCTCACCTGGATGCTGGCCTAGAACCCATGCAGCCATGGAGAGGATGCTGGCAGCAAAGACATGTGAGCCAGCCTTGCTCTGGGCATGAGGAGTGGCTCACAGGCTCCCACCACACCAACAGGGCTGTGCAATATGCAAATTTTCTTTTAACCTAAGAGCATGCTATAAACATCACATCAGCTGGAGATAAATGTTAGCCACAAGCAAGGAAACAAAACCTTTTATTACCCAATAATGTAGATAAGAAAAGATGCATAAAATGTACCACCTTCAGTGTGAGACTGATGAAAATGGACAGCAAACTATCATTTAGACAGCCAACCATTTGTGAAAATACCACATTTTGATGATTTTCCCATGGACATCAGTGAGTGTAAACAGCAGGTGCTAACTTCTTTGGAATGGACCTGTTATAAACCTCGACAAGCACCTGTGCTAAATTATTAAAACAAGCAAAGAACACATGAAGTCATAGGCTTTGCAAAGTAATGTTTTTTGTTTACTGATTCACACCACTTGAACAAAATGGAAGATGATTGTTTGCCCAACTTCAAAAACAAAAGGCAAAATTATATACAAAGAGTGAAAGGGTGTTTTTCTTCCTGGTTTGGCATGAAGTTTATTTTTGATATTTTGTATAGATTTGATAGAGAAACCAGTGCATTTTTCTCAGAAAATGTCTTCTCTGGGTAAACTATTTTTAATAATTCACAGATGATAAGGATGCATCTAGAATATGTACAGATACTGTAGAGATGCTGCCATATGGTAGAAAGGCAGAGTGACCCTTCAGTTCCTGTGCTGGGACTCTGGATAAAGCTTCTGGGATGGCTGTGTGTATGTAAGCATGCACTCAGGTGCATTTGTTCACTTGATTTAAAAACTGAAGGCCAAATACAAAATGAAAAGTGAAACTCCTTTGACCTAATGAGAGGTCTGGAGCAGGAAGATGTATGGTTTGGAAATGGGGTTGCAGTTGTTGGGCAAGTCTCCTGTCCTTTTTATGAGCGTTTTGGATGTGTTTATACAGACTAATCAGATTCCCTGAGACCTGCACCTGACTCATGTGGACACTCCTAAACACCTGGGCTCATATGTGCTATGCTAGCTCAGGGGGAGCACTTCACTGTGCTTCTTAGACCTCCTGTTGCAGGTGGTTTATGTTAGAAACAAAAGCTCAAGATGATGGATGCCTTTTGCAAATAATTTTATAATTGGACATACTGTGAGAGATTTGGTTTTGGCTAGGCTCAAGCACTATCACTTGGGAGCACAGAAAGCTGTTTGAGAGTTTAGAAGGAAGGGACAATGATCTCGGTTAGCAGGAGGAGGTCTGAGCAGAGAGGTGTGTTGAACAGTAGGGTTTCTTGAGCTGTGTGAATACCTGCCCGCTCTCCTACACTTCCTTCTGCCACACCCCATTGCACAATATTTTCAGCACAAGGTCTCCCCTGGCTGCAGGGATAAACCTTTGCTCGGCAGGCAGGTGATCACAACACACTTTGAACCTGTGCTATGCCAAGGCATGGCACCCTGGGGCTGTGTCCAGGTGGTGCTCTTGCTAAAGCACATGCCGGAGAGCTGGAGCATCTCCAGGGTTGTGAAAGCGCTGCTGACGTGCCTGGGATGGCAGAGGACCATGGCAGGTACTCTGGGCTTGCTGCCTCTGGAAACTTTGAGCCGTCCCGTTTCTGCAGTCCAAGTGACAGGAGAGGAGGCTATGTGGCCTCTGGATGGTACCTTCATTTCAGGTCTGAGTCCTCAGGGAGGGGGAGGATGAGAAAAGTCTGCCTCAGTCTTTGCCCCTGGCATTTAGGATAGTTTTGGGGTGGTTGTTGTCTCAGATGAGTATCTCTGAGTATGTGGGTTTTGTTTATATCCCTAGAATCTCTGCTNCCCCCCCCCCAAATCTTCAAGGCTGTGTAATTCAGTAGGAATGTTAGTGTATGTCATGATGTTCAGAGAAAAGGGCAACTCTTCCTCCCATGTGAAAAAATTTCCCTCGATTCAGGCTTTTTTTAACTCCTCATGTTTCTTTGTCTAATAGAAAAGGGATATTCTTATACAAAAGAGAAATGAAAGGTGTAAATTGCTGCTGTTTGCTTTTTGGATACACAGTTTTAAATGTACTGGCATTTGGAAGGGATAGGAAGGGGAATAAAACACCTCTTGTGTTGTTGTTTTCCATCTCTGTTCTCTGCAGTGGCATGGTCTCAGATGTATTTTTTGTATCACAGCTTATCTAGAAAGGACTAGGAAGGAAGAAGGAAAGTGAAAAAATCTCAGCTGGGAAAAGCTCAATATTGTAAAAAAACTGTTACAAACAGGTAATATTTAGCAATTTGTCATCAGACATTATATTAGGCTTATAAAAGCTCATAATAAATTCATAAACCAAGTACCTCTAGTATTTCATTGTGGAAAGAACCCCTCAGACAATGGGGGTAAAAATAAAAGGGGAAAAGGGTGTGACCCCCAGTGGTGTGGTAAATCTTGCCCTTGCTAACAAGGGAGAAGTGATGCAGGTTGCTTCTCTAGGATGAAAATCCTGCTGAGTTTTCAGATCACAGGATGATTTAATTAAGTAATGGACTTCAGTAAATCCTTGGGAAAACTGGAAATGAGAAAGCTCAGCAGCCAAGCCTCTAGATCCAAGTATAAGTGCACAATGAATACCACCAGTCTCAGTGGGTGCCAATTCAGAGCTGCTGGATTTTGTCAGTATTTTGTTGCACAGCTCCTAAACTTGTAGGCCATTGTAGATTTTACACAAAGCTTTGAGGGCGAAGAAATCTAGCTCCAGAGCAAAAACTCCAATCTCTGTTTACATCAGGGAAATTACAAGCAATTAAAGTCATACCAAGGGTAAACTCTGGATTTTTTTGTTTCTCCTCTTATGTATCCTGTTTTAATCAATCTTTCCTATGATGAATGTACTAATACAGGAGGGTTTGTTACAGATGTTGAGCAAAAAGCTTGAAAGGTTGAAAATCTGCCTAAAGATACCGTTAAAATACATTATACTGAAGGAAACAGGGAAGATATAAATAGCATGTTTCTCCGAGTTTATATATTTGGGAAAGAAAATAAGATTATATCCTGGTGGTGAAAACCCGTGTTTCTCTGACAGTGCAAAGGAAGCATTGGAAAGGAAAATCAGCTTCCCCCATGTTAATAAAAACACCATAGTAAATTTTAAGGTATGTGATTGTCTACATCTAGGTTTGGTGAGACATTAAGCCAGGCAGTGCCTGGCTTGCAGACCATCACAGAGGGATCTCTGGCAGCTGCTGGATGCTCAGCAAGGACCAGTATCACTTCCCACTGTCTTGGGATACTGGTCCTGTGCAAACTATCACTTGGGAAAGTGGTCAAGTAAGTGGCTAAGTGTCAGCTTTAGCATTTGCTCAAAACCGGAATTTGCTAAAGATGAGCATTTTTCTGAAAACCTGAACACCAGCACACTGCCCAGAAGTATTTTTCAAGTTCTTCCATTCCCTTCTGCTGCCTATTGATTCCCCTCCTGTGCTGTTCTCAGGTTAAGGAAGCATGTGTCCATTCATGCCGTGATGGAAACAAAACTCCCCTTGGTAATAGCAGGCACAAAACTCTTCCTGCATCCTTGGTATGGGGCAGGTGGCTGCAGCTCGCTGCCCCTGTCATGGTGTATGTTTGTACAACATAGTGACTGCTGCTAGGGCTGCTGTCACCTCCTCTTCCGTGTCAGCCACCACTGGCCTGGGAAAGTCACACCAAACCCTGGCTTTGGGCTGGCAACTTGTCTTTTGAACTGAAAACTAAATCCTTATAATTGCATGATGAGTTGAGAGGCAGTTTTTATAAAACCCTTACAGTCACCCCACTGCAAACCCAGTATTGCTTACCTGGCCCAAACTTATAGAATTTATTTGCCATAATTTAAAATAAGCATTTCCTTGCTGAGAATAAGAGTCTCTGTGCTCCTGCACAGGAGGTGGAGAACACTAGTACTTGTGCCCAGTGTCTCCTGCACCCAGGTGCCACTGACCCACACTTCAGGTTGCTTCCTGCTTCACTCCAAAGTTATCTTACCTGGACAACCTTCCTCCCTGCACACAGCCCAGGTCTCCTGGGCAGCTCTCCCAGAGCAAAGCAGCCAGCTTTTCCCCCAGGTGACACTGAGCTGTAAGGGGATGACTCCAGCAGCAGTGGTGGGACCTGGTGTTATGGAAATTATGCATGCCAGCCATAATAACTGGGTTTGACTAGGTTTCTGCTGAATCAACAAGCTGAAAGACAGATTCCTCTGTAAAAGTACTTTTTATTAATAGCATTACAGCCTGAGTTGGGCATCTCTCAGGAGGGTCCTTGAAAAAAGAAATCCCTGGATGACTTGCTAAAGCAGTATGTGGAAAAAGAGTATCTTCTAAACAATCTTGGTGTGTTTTGCTGGCAAGTAACAAATCATTTACATGTTGGGCGAATTTAGACCCTCCAGGTAATGTAATTTGTAATCAAGTAATCTGATTTTCTTTTTGTCACTCTGACAGGTGATCCTTAAAATAGTTGCAGATGTCAGAGGCAGCTGGGTCCACAAATATAATTTCTACTATATTTTATTATAATAAATAATAATAAAATATTATTAAGATTCTGGAGAATCATTCCCCTGTACCTCAACAGAACTCATTACAATCTTTCCTAGCAGTCATTGTACATTGCTCTGGTCTCTGTCTACGGTCCTGTACTTTAGCTCAATTTACTTGTCTCCTCACAAGCTCCAATCACACTTTGGGAGTTATCTCTGTCTGATTATAACAATCCCAACTAGGATCGGCCTGAGGCCAGACAGTTCAACTTCCCCTTGCCAGTAGGGTCAACTCCACATGTTTTTTTTCAATTGTTTTATCTTGCTCTTGTGGATGGAACAATTCCTTCTGCATCAGTAGTATTGTACCAGTATTGGCCCAGAATGGGTCATATCCAGAAAAAAAAAAATATAAAATAATGATGCTCATTGACCTGCATCCTCCCTTGACCTAGGAATTTGATTTCCCCACAATAACCAAATCCCCAGGATTCCAGGGATGATGGAATATGAGTACCACATACACACACACATGGTAGCCAAGCACCTCCTTCCTTCTCACAGGGCTCCAACCCTGTACCTTTGCAAGAGACACAGCAGGGGAGGGCTGCCTTCCTTGGGTCTTGGGAGCTTTTCAGCAAGACACACTAATTCTTGTTAGTGAATAATGTTAGGAAACAGCAAAAACATGGTGGGCCTGAGGTATTGCTGCATGAGGACAGAAGGGGAGTGAGGATCTTACTTTAAGATGCACAGCTGGCAAGGAGAGAGCCCATCAAGGTTCACTGTCCTGTTTCCTCTGAGTGAGGAGATTTATGCTACACCCCTGATCATGTGTCCTTCAATGTTTGGGGCATCCAGTGGAAACACTCTTTGTGACCTCAGATGTCACAAAATAAATCACATAAATCTTTGCACACAATTATGGTGGAGCTAACTTTTTTTTTTAAATAGTTTTATTTTCTAGAAATTTGGCTGCCAAGGTTTGGGACAGGAACATAATTCTGGTTTGTCAGGAATATAATATACTATCTGATTAAATTTTGCCAGAGGGAACATGTTTATACTTGCCAGCATGTTTCTAAAAAACCTTGTCACTGTGTGGGGGTTTATCCCCCCGTGGCTTTGCTATTGAAAACTAGTGGAGTATGGCATACAATCATTTGGATAAAAAAAAAAAACATACCCTCACCTGAATGCAGCTGGATGCAGCAGGGTGATGCCAGTGAGCCACAGATGGGGATGTGAGTAATGTCATTCATAATTTATACAGAGACTGTAGGATCCCACTTCTGGATGTGTGTAGGTTATAGATGCTACAGGGCATGCATATAAGAGCTGAAGCTTCAAAGGTATTGATTTACATTCCTGCCATTGTTACTGCAATGTGACAGCAGGAATCTGAGACACCCAGTGTAACAATTGACTAGATATGCCACAGCCCACAATACATATTTATCTGTCACCTCCCAGTGGACATTCACTTTAAAAATAAAGGTAGCCTAGAATCACAGAACTGTTTGTGTTGAAACAGACCTTAAAGAACACCTAGTTCCAACCTCCCTGCCATAGGCTGGGACACCTTCCACTAGACCAGGTTGCTCAAAGCCCCATCCAGCCTGACCTTGAGCACTTCCAGGAGTGGGATATTCACAGCTCCTTTGGGCAACCTGTGCCAGTGCCTCACCACCTTCGTTCATGTTTTTCCTAGGATAGGTTCCTCATTAATTCTCCATACTTAAGGCAGATAGCCTTGACCAAAAGTTGCTCACTCTTGTGTTTGTGTTAATTCTGATTTGGTACCTGGTGGGTGGTGGCAGGGGGTGTTTTACACCCAAGGTGTGGGTCTGTCTGGGTCTATCTGGTGCAGAAGCCCCAGAGCTGCCAGGCAGTAAAGGTGCCTTTGCTATGTCCTGCAGCTGTACGCTGTGGCCCAGCTCAAGTGCCTGTGGGTGGTTCAGGTGATGTGCTGTGTTTTAGATTTGAGTAATAAAGGTCTCATTTCCATTTCTCTAGCTCGTTGAATTTATGAGCCTTTTTTCCTAAATCTCCTGGTACTTCAGTGGATCAAAACAGCCACAATCTACTTGCCCTCCCATCCAGGTTGTGGCATGAGCATCTGCTACCATTACAGCCCAAAGAGTGACTCTACAGCATTTAACTCACTATCCAGTCAATGGCATCCATGACTATTCTCCCTTGACCATGAAATGGTGGCTCTCCAGATGGAGAAAAGAGAGTACAAACAGACTACTGCACCAGAAATATAATTTAAATTACAGATATTGTCTTCAGGCTTTGGGCATGTACAGTTTTGCAATTATTTTTTAGCTTAGGAACCCTAACAATCAAAGTAGTATTTTGCTTTCAAAAAGTTAAGAAGAGGGAAGAAAATAAGGAAAT
>VZTR01005740.1:131473-217876 GCA_013400775.1 Chaetops frenatus | reverse complement strand
GAGCATTTAAGAATTCATCAAATTTAGTCTTCAGACAGAAGTGACTGGTTGACTAAACTGTCATGTACTATTGTCTTCTGAAATTGGAAATAGTCTGTGGAATCCATTATACCGTAGCCTAATAAGTACCATATGGTATTTTAAAATATTTTATGTATATTTATATACACACACACATATATTTAGACATGTATGGAGATATATATTATGTAAGCATACACATAATATTCCATTCTATACTTTTATGTTTTAGCAACTTGCTTGTATGTATGTGTACACATATATAGTGAAGTACTGTCATTTTGTTGATACAACTAACGATTTTTGTACCTCCTTTAGTGATTGCCACATGAGTTCCTCAAGGATAATGGACCCTAAGATGAGAGAGGCTGAAGGAGATGGAGAGGACAATTCAGGTATAATTTCTCCCTTCTTCAGTGTATGAAAAATGCTGTGACTTCTTGAGCTTCTATGCCTTAGCTCTTTCATAGAAGTGGATTTCTTTATTTAGAGACCACATTCTGCCTTTCTCTTCACCTGTTTCCAAGACCTGTTATATGTTTTTAACATTTTCAGAGACTCAAAATAATATTTTTGCAGCATCTTGCGACCAAGCTAACTTTTTTACCCAAAAAGATCCAAGAGTAAGTGAAATGCTGACAGGGATGCCTCACAGTATGGCCATGCCAACTTAAACAGGCCAAGCACAAGTTGTTGGAATTCTTGTGCAAAACACTGACTCAGTTTTAAATAGTTTCCTTCACAGAGCTTGCAACTGATCCTAATTTAAGTCTTCCCTTACTGAGCAGACTAGAATTGCTTTTCAAGGTTATTGCTTGATTCCTAGATGAATACTTTGTGATCCACTGAATCTTGTAATTAGCATTCAAAATATTCTCGATGTATTATAAACCAAACATTTTAAAAGCATTAGCCTCCCAACACTGCACATTCACCTATGTATGCCCTTTCTACATTTAAATTGGTTTTGGTAGCATTGCTCTTATCATCACTATTTAGCTTGTTGAACAAAGGCAGTGGGTTTCCAAGTAATAATTTCTTTTTTGTATCCCAGGCAGTTAAGACCAAATTTTTCCTTCACAGTTTAATTATCTCAAGAGGCAAGTAGAAACTCTATTAGGAACGATTTTACACCATTGGTTATTTCTTATGTCTCATAGACATTGCAATCCATTCTCCAAGATAACAGTAATTTCATATTATCAGTACAGTCTTACAGCACATTAATGCAACAGTAGACTGTGTTGCATTTTCCAGGAAAAAATCCACTTAGGCAAAAAATGATAAAGAAATGTTATTGTTCAAACATTTGCACATGCTGCTGGTTGCATCTTCTTTCTGTTTCTTCACTTAGGAAAGAAAAAATCAAAATTCAAATCTTTCAAAAAGTTTTTTGGTAAAAAGAAAAGGAAAGAGGCATCATCTTCTGGGAGCAGCAATCTGAAGTTGTGCCAGTCAACAAGTGATGTCGCAGCCTCTCATGACATGCGCATTAGTTATGATTCTGAAGATGAACTTGAGTAAGTCTTTGGACTCTGTCTGGTAAACAAATATAAAATTGCTACAAAGTTTGTAGACTAAAGACATCCCAAAATTGCCTCCTCCCCTTGTTCATAATGCTGTATTTCCAAATAGATGCTTTTTCCAGGAAGCACAAATTAAAATGGCTGATGCAAGGCAAATCAGAGGGGGATTGGATGGGATGTAGCAAGAAATATTAATGAAAAAAGCTTTCATTTAATCATAAATAAGCCTTGGGTTATAATTTCAAAAAAAATGTAATTCCCATCTTCAAAAATGAATTAGATACTCAGTTTATATCCTACCACGATTGTCTTATGCCCCTAAAATGTAACTGCTAAGGGTTGTTAGAGAAATTTAGATGTCTAACCATTTATGCCAGGGTTTGAAAGCAAGGAAGGAGTAACGGGATGACTGCAGCTGGAATCAGCAGGATCCAGAGGCTCTGAAGCCTTTTTCCCCTCTGTATACATGGGATTCATCTGACCAAAGGAAAAATGTCTGCATTTGAGTAATAGAACCACAGATTTATAGAACGGTTTGAGTTGGGAGGGTCTTTAGAGATCACCCAGTTCCAACCTCTCTGCCATGGACAGGAATAGTTAGTTACCAGCTGCCTTTTATAACCAGAGAGAAGTCAGCATTTCTAACAAAGTTTGTGTCATCCTTATGCATGAAATAGGCTCTGGAAGTGCCTATATCTCTCCACTGAATGTAAGCAGGAGCCTGGGATAACCAGCTCCAATGTAAATAGCTGAAACTTGATGTCTGAAGTTAGACCAGATGAGTGACTTTCTATATAACTCTTTGCCTCTGAAAACCCTGTGTGTCATCCAGACAGGGCAAAAATGTTACCCACTAGGAAAGGTAACCAAGGGAAACCCAGTCTAAGCATTCAGATATATCTCTGGATGGAGAGATGGACTGAAGAGCCCCTTGGCTAACTAAAAAGCAAGTCTTTGCATTGGTGGATGTTGTGCCTCTCAGAACAAGCCTCCTGGTACTCAAGCAAGAGGCGCTGCTGTGCCCAGGAATGGGAAAGGAATGGGAAAGGAAACCATCCTGGCCATTTCAAACGGCATTATTCGATGTGGCCGCCAGGCAGCGCCAAACAACCAAAAGAAATTATTAACAATGAAATTTTTTCTGTGCGTTTTTGTTTTGTTTGTTTTTTTATTTTATTTTATTTTATTTTTGCTTTAGTGGCATTGGCAATAGTAATGTTAGTTAGTTCAGCTTGAAGCCCTCGGAGTTCTGGGCTGGCAGCACCAGGTGATGTGTAGTGTTGTTGTTTGACAATTTATCTACAAGACATGGATGCTGAGATTTTCTTTCCCCCATGTATGGCTCCACAAGGTCATGTCTGAGTGGGTGCCATCTTTGGCTGTTTTGGCCATATTCCTGTGCTGTAACTTGAAGGCTTGTTACATTATTTTTTCTTAATATGTATTTAGACAGACAAAGACCAGGAAATAATTTGAAAGGAAGGAAAACTATTTTGAATACTCTTAATCTGAGACATATAGGGTACTTCCATTATGTGTCTGGGAGGGATGCATCTGCTAGAAAGAGGAAATGATGATGGAATGCTGGGATAAATTTGCCCATGTAATGACATTGCCTGCGTGGCTGCTGCCCTTGTTAAATGTTGTTGTGGGGGGCACCACTGCAGCCCTGACTGGCACCTACTCTGCAAATTGCTATAGAACTGTCTGACCTTGGATGCATTGCAGAGATCACATCTGCACTTAGATAAATTGTTCTTCTAATGTTTCTAATGCATTAAGCAGAAGTAGCAGGCTTTCCTTCCTTCTGCAGCAAGAATGTAGATCAACTCTTTCCTGCTATTGTTTTATCAAATATATTTATAGCAGCCACTACAAGGAAAATGTTACTGTCTGCTGTGATTGTTTATGTTTGTCCTCAATGTCCCCATGACAGTATCTAGGATCCAGAAATACAGTTATTTTTTCTTTTCTGCTCAATTAACTTGATAGCTATGTGAACCCAAACAATTCTGTATTCTGCACTCATTTACCATTTCACAGCTCCCTGATTTAAAAAATATGAAAAAGGTACTCTAACAAAAAATGCTGTGTGCACACATTTCTTGTCCCTGCTCAGTCAGGGTACAAACTAAGCTGAGGAAAATGAGCACAAGAAACCTTCTAGCAGCTAGATGTCTGTCTGTGGGCCTCCTCTACCATTCCCATAAGGAAACAAGGTGCTCATATCCCACATGCACCATTTGCAAAAGTAGTTACATAACACATGCTTCAGAAGTAGGAAACAGAATATGAGAGAAACTGCCCACAAAGTATCTCCCACTTCCTCTAACTAGGCCACAAAGATTGTCCATGAAAAAATGTATCCCACAGGCTCGTAAGAGAAAATCTGAGGGATCTTGATATAGAGCACAGCACCTTTTAAGGATTTCTGCCAATGATTTGCCAATGATTTCATGTGAGGATTACACTGCCTGAAATGTTTTTGCTAATGATCTATATGGCAGAGACATATTAAAAGCTGTACCACATTTAGATAGTAAAAGGTACTTACTCTTCCTATGGTAATGGTCACTCATTTGCAAGACATGGTCTTACATTAGCAAGAAATCTCAGTAAAGACTCATTTATGTGAACTCCCTTCATTTTGCACCTGGCCTTGCCTGTGGCACTGTGACACCACCCAGCTGCTGGCTTCCACCCAAGGGACAGTAGCTTTTTCCATAAGACATACTCATCTTCTGGGGTTGAACTGTATTTAACCTTGATTCAGTTCGTTAAAATGACAGATAACAGCATTTACAAATTTTCTTTTGGCTTCTAAAGGTGTTACTGAGATTAGCCTGAATGACTGTATCGTCTTCATGGAGAAGTCTGGAATCTTGTTTGTGATGTCTGCTGTGCACACCTGTCTCCCATTCAACATTCAATAGATCACTTGAATTAAGAGAAGTGGCAAAAATTTTGCAGGTTTTCACTCATTTGTTATATTATTCTAGGACACATAAAGGCATTATGGGAAGCAGAGCTTTGTCACATGATAGCATTTTCATCCTTGAGACTGGGCAAGAGCCTGCAAGGCCAGTAAGAGTGTTTTCTCAAGAAAACATTTCTGATCGGATTAGAGCTTTACAGGTAATTTACACAACATAATTTTTTTTCAAATGCAAGAGGTGGAATGTCTTGATATTTTTTGGGTAGTATTTGTGGTTGAAAGTTTGATTAGTAAGTAATATTTGTCTGCAGCTTGTATCAAATGTTGCATTTGTTAATTAGACAGCAGTATCCTGTCTTGGTTCTACATAAATGATAGCTGAAGAATGGGTAGTTTATTTGGCTCCCTAAGAGAATGTGTAAAATCAAGTGTCCTGTGCCCTGGATCATTCAGTTGTGGAGTTAAAATAATGGTAACTCATTGACCTCAGCTGAAAAAATGTTCTGGGGAAACCTCCATCACTATCATAAGCTAATGTATTTTATGCCACACTGAAGCTGAAACTCCAACCTACCATGAAATTGGGACCTCCGCCTCCATTTGGACTTCATGCAAAGCGAACAGAGGATGCTGGGACCAGTTCTGAAGATGATGGATTACCCAGGAGCCCTCCAGAAACTTTTTTGCTTCATGAAAGCCTAAACTCAGGCATGAGAACAAGAGTGAGTAGTTCCAGTGTTGACAAAAAGGAATGTTTAATGACTTGTTTTACCTATATGTGGATGGCAGAATAAAGTATTTGGTTTTATGTATCACTATTTTACACCTGAGAAATTCAGAAATACCTTATTCAAATTGGGAAAACACTCTCTCTCTGTGTAAACAGTTACTTAGAATCTGTGTTCCTGTTAAAATATCAATGTCACACCAGAAAATGCAGAACTAGGAAGAAGAGTATGTGATTGTGTGCATGCATGGCAATGCTGTGTTTTTTATAGAGACTACAAAGAGCTGCCCGGCATAAAAAAAAATAAGGCTGAAAAATCTGTATTCCCCCTTGAGTGTGTGGATAAGAGAGCTCTCTAATGTTCTTCTAGGTTGTCACTGGAAAAAGAAACATAAAATAATCTGATTTTTTTTAAAATGATAGTTCTGTTGACATTATTTCATTCTTTATCTGCATGTCTTACACTTTGTTTGGAGTGTCCTTGCTGATCCTTAAGACTATAGAGAAAAGCAACTTACATTGTCAGTACCTTTGTGCACTGTGTAGATGGTTTCTGCAATTATATCCACCTTGTTTGTCATCTTTTACTGAATCTCTTCCTCATTCCATCCCACAGTTCTCTGACTCTCACAAGCACCTTAGCTCTTTGAGTTTAGCTGGAACAGGCAGTGAAGAAGAAGAACAGGTAACTTCTGCCAAATGTATTAAGGGACAAGCAATTATCCATAGTAGTTTTTATAAGAAGTACAAAAAATATTATTTTGTTGCCTGTCTGCTGCAAAAAACAACTTTGTATGCTTGTAATTGCCTGCCTGTCTGATTGCTGTTTCAACTGTCTGTCTAACATAAAAAACTATGGTTATTTATCAACATAATTCTGATGCAAAGTAATCTCTCATTGTTAATAATTAAGGTCTCTAGATAAGCTCATATCCTTTAGCAAACTTTATAGATTTAATCTCCAAGCACAACCAACTAGATTTGGCTACTGAAGCAGTGTCTGTGTTTTTTAAAGACAGGAAGTTGCAGTAAAGGCTGCTTGAGTTACATGCATGGGGTAAGGAAGAAAGCTTATGGAAGAGATGGGAACAAGCTCTAGATCCTCTGAAATCTGTCCAGACCCTGCTTTAAGTACAAAGTTACCTCACACTGACACAGAAAGTGTTTGCCTGGTGACAGTGGCTGACATTGCTGCTAGGAGTTTGAGTTCAGCCTTCAGTTGGATTCTGGCTGTGAATTTTGCTGAAGTGATGTTTTTCAGAGCTCAAGTATAGGCACATAGATGGCTTTCTTCAATCAGCAGCCAGCCGTTCTGGCTGATTAAAGGGCTGTTTTGAAAAGCTCTGAAGAGTCCCTTTTAGCTGTCGGCAGCTGGAGTCTTGGTGGAAACAACACAGGGGTAGAGGGAAGAGAAATAGGAGGAGAGGTGGAGGGAAATTGCAGAAATGAAATAGAGAAACTAGTCCTGGGCTGACCATTTCTTGGTAATTATGCAAAATGTATTTCAGGATCAGCTGCAGCAGGGCTCAGCTAAGATTTCTGGCCTTACTTCGTAGATTCCACAGGAAGCTGTTTGAAAAAAACTGCTTATATACAGAGCAATATTAATATTTTTAAAATAGAAACAACAGAACACATGAAGAAAGTATTTCTTGAAAGCTGTTATGGGTCTACTGTAATTGTGCCCAGTCGAGATGCATGTTTGCTAAAACAGGATTTATGTCTCCCTGTTGTTCCATTAACATTACTTTCTGACTCACTTGCTGACTCCTGAGTCGTGGCGGTGACTGTGCAGTTGCTTAGCTTTTCCCACATGCCTTATCATTTAGCTCAGAGTTCTCTTCATCCCATGCCAGTTTGAGAGTGCAGCCAGAATGCAGCTCCATCTGAAGGCTTTCCTCCCAAACCACAGGATCTACTACTTGGCATTTCAGAGAAAATAGCCCTGCTTCTAGAGATCAGAGGAGGCCAGTTCACAGGGCTGAGGAATTTTGCACAACACAGCCCTGAGGTTTTGGGCAGCAATGACACCTTTCAAAGTCTTGGCAGCTTTTCTGGATAGAAAAAAAGGAATCACAACTCTCCCATCTGGGCTTTGGGGGTGAGGTTTCTTCCTGGCCCCTCACTTTGTGCCACCCAGCATGACCAGCTGAAGGATGACTGAACCATGTGCACGTGAGATTTGGAGAAAGAGGTCTTGCCAGCTCTTTCCTTCTCCAGTAGGCTTTGTCAAAGCCAGACTTCATGGGACAAACAACTTCTGTAGCCGTTGCAGAGCTGGCATTCACTAAGGCTGCTGAAATTTAAGTATGAAAACAGATTTTGGATTTTCCAGTGTAATGGCCAACACTGAGCACTTCCAAGGAGAAGACATGCAAAGTTCTCAAGGAAACGTGGGAGCCAGAAGAAAGGCAGGCAAATAATGATGTGCTTTGAAAGAGAACATGTGCTGTGTCTTTATCATGGAGCTGAAATGTCAATGTATTCACTGTTGGGTGCTAATGTATAATGCAGCCACCTATAGTTTGTTGTACATTGGTCATGTTTGACTACTAGACTGCAGATATTGTAGAGTTAAAATTAATGAGAGCATCCATTATTCAGCATGTCTGAGCTACCTTCTTTTTCCTTAAGTAGAAAGTATGATTAGAAGGTGTGGATCCATCCTCTGCTAAAATCAATGGGAGTTTTCCCCTGGCCATTAGCAAGCTGTAGCAGGCCCTCACTACACTACAGAGTGTCTTTGGGCTGCAGTGCATATCGCAGAATTCTCCTTGCAGAAAATGCCGATGCTTTTTCCCTCCCAAAATAAAATGAACGTCAGCCTGCCCTGCCCTTCTCCCATCCAACCTCCTTAGTAAAATACCACTTCCAGAAAAAAAAGAAAGAAAGAAGAAGAATGCCCACAGAGAGAGTGTGACAAAGGAGGAAATCTCCACTGATGAAATGAACCGGAATTTCAAGCCTACGAAGGGAGTGCTGTCATGAGTTGTCAATGGTCATGTTAATGCTGTGACATAGTTTGGAAATACCATTTTGCCTATTTGCAAAACTGAATCTGAGAGAAAGGAGGAACTCATTTTAGGGTAATTTTTTATAAATTTTCTAGTATCCTTTTTGCATCATCCCTGGAACTAGGGTGGTTTTTGGTGAAGCTCAGGCAAGCTGAGTTCCAGCTTCATGAAAGTACGACACCCCTTGCAGCATTCAGGAGCTGTTTCTGGATGGGTTATTGACCTCTAGTAGGAATTATTCATTACTTCCTTCCCCAGAATAGTCTACTAATGAAACTTTACATTTCCAGTAAGTGCAGATATAAATATATGAGGTAAAAGCACAAGCTAACTTAAGTGTCAATGCCACTAATTCTGAATTCTTTTGTCTTTGGGAGGGTATTGTAGAGTTGGAAGGGACCTGTTGAGATATAGGAAGCTGAAAATGCTCAGCACAAAACAGCTGTCGGTAGGAGCCTAGACAAAGATGCTGGAGGACAGAACCAGAAAGGAAAATGGCCCTTTAGGTTCTGTAACTGAGTACTCTTCATAAATCTGTCACGCTGACTATGTAATTGTCTGCTTTAGATCTTCCAGTTAGATGGGATTTGCTCCTTTCCACTGGACTGTATATCATAATTATCGTAATATTCAAGCAGCTAAAAATCCAGAATTGCTAACACCAGTACCTCACATGTAACACTAGGAAATGCAATGTCTTTTAAAGAGCTGTCAAAAAGAAAAAAAGGCAAACTTAAAATGGTAATAAACATGGCTACTTATTTGTAGAACTGCTATTTTTTCTGTCTTTGTTTTTTTGTTTGATTCTCCACTCAGAGACTTTTTTTTTTTTTCAGATTACATTGGGTTCTTCTTCTAGATTTCGCTCTACAGATGGTCAGCTGTTCACTAGGCATGGAAGTACCAAAACTGAAACTCCCCGGACATCTGACAGTACCATCTCCCCTACAGCCAGTTTTGACACTCCACCTGAGCTTTCTGCTTTCTTGGATAATTCTGCTGCTAAACATAAACTTTTAATAAAACCCCGGAACCAGAGATCCAGTAGAATAAGAAAATTTTCTCAGGTACATGTGAAAATAAGCAGTGCCACTTTTGGCACAAACCCAGAAAGTCCTTACTGGACTTTGTACTTCAAACTCAGATATTATCAAGTCAGTTTGCAGCATGGATATTTCATCACATTTAAATAGGTGTTATCTGATGAGTATCTGAAGTAGACACTAGGAACAGATTAAATATTATGAGTTTACCTATTTGCTCTAGATGCAGTGGTTTATGCAAAACCTACTTCTTAAATTCACTGTGCAATACAATTTAGTATCCTATTTGTGATGCAGAAGTTGGGCTGACTGCTGAATTTCTTACTTAAAAGATTTTTTTTTAAGTGTTATGATCAACTTGTGTACTTTTCCTAGTCTGGAGTATCCTGTAAAATTTTGAGTCTTTGAGACACTACTCATGGAGGAACTGTTTTAACTTCCGAAATATAATTAGTCTTATATTTTCAAAAAGTACAGAGAGGGTAAGTTTTGGCCTATTAATTGGAGCCAAATTCTGTACATTAAGACTGTTCTAAATTCAGACCTCTCCCTGCCCCAAAACTTGTAAATCCTTTACATGCCCTACAGAGATTTAAAGTAAGTCTTAACAGAAAAAAAAGCCCCAAACCTACAATAAAACGAAAGTGCATACTATTATAAAAAGCTATTAAAAAGTGTATAGTATATAAAAAAATCTTTTTTTCTAAACCATTCTTTTCAACACCATTCATATAATTCTTTGTCATATTTTGTGAAGGGCTTAGCTCAGTTTTTCTTTTCTTTTCTTTTCTTTTCTTTTCTTTTCTTTTCTTTTCTTTCTTTCTCCTTCCTTCCTTCCTTCCTTCCTTCCTTCCTTCCTTCCTTCCTTCCTTCCTTCCTCTCTTTTAAGCACTAAAGTTTTCAGCTTTTACTACAGTATTTGTACTTTATTGTCTGTGGGTTTTTTCAATGTTTTAAATAGAGTAAAACCATTAATTTGGCTTGCTTAATAGCAGAAATATTATTCCCTCTGTCTCAAAATATTACTCACCTGATATTCTGTATTTCTCCAAACCTGTGAGTGACCTTTCAGCTCAGTAGAGCACTGCTGTGAGCAGCACAATGATGAGGCCAGATATTTAGAAAAACACATAAAGCAATAATTCACCCATCAATCCTCCTTTTCCTTTCTAACATGGTTACTGAAATATGATTGCTTTGTCCAGACTCCCCACAAACTTCCAGCTGCCTGAGACTTTCTGGATTCCCACGGAGACTGTTCACATATTTTGATAATACAATTTTTAATATTTTCTTGCCCAACTCTGTCTGCACACCTTGCTTCTGGCTTACTGACGTCTTCTGCTTTTATGCTCTTATGTATCTGTATATGGATTGTGAATGGAGGTGGCATTGCAGCCGGGTTTTTTTGCAATTGCGTTTGCAAAACAAGAAGTCGTAAGCACCCTAAAATATCTTCAAAGTGCAGTTTTTATGTTCTTAGGATTAGGGCCTACATCCAAAGTATATATTTACCCAACAAACTACGGTGAAACAGTGAGCTAATACAGGCACCATATGAAAAGACATATTCAGCAGGTCAGTACTGTGCTTACAAATAATCCTGTGTATTTAGCCAGTCCTCACATCAAGTTTAATCACAAGACTGCACAGATAACTACATATGAATTTGTAAACTTTTTAACTACATATGAATTTAGAAACTTTTATCAAATAGTTTAACTCTTGAAAGAAAAAAGAAGACTTTTACACAAAGGAGGCAATGCTGTAATGCTGTATGACAGTGGAATTAGATAAAAGACTGCCATATGGGGCAGATACTCAGCTGCAATGGAGTGTCATAACTGGATGGATTTGTTAGGCTTTTGCTCTTCTTTCCATGTACCCTTTCCTCTTCAGTCATGCTTTAGGAAGAATGGGCTGTTTTACTTCTAATGCTAGTATGAAGTAGCAAAATACAAAGGGACAGCCTTTTCTCTTTCAAGTGTTGCTTTTTGCCTAAGAGCAGCACAACATAGGCAGTATGCTCTGGAGAATCAATTGCCAAGGACAGTCCAGTGGCCATTGTTCTGATGGACTTCCCATCTACAAAGGCATGACAGCACTAGTTGTGCAGAAGGAAATGTCTGTCATTGATTTTATATTGGTTAAATGCATTATTCCAGGATCTGCTTAATTAAAAAAGCATCCAGTCTGTAGGTTAAGAAAACTGCCAGCTCAGCATTGGAGGCAAGTATTGCCTTCCTCTCTAAGATCTCAGCTGTAAATGTAATTATGAATAAGAAAAAAAGTGAAGCTGTACATGGTAATGGGGCTTTCTGAATTTCTTTTTTACAGAGGACCCAGTCTGAATCTCTGACTGATTTGAGCTGCACCCCAGAAGAAGAAGAAGAGGATGATGCTGTATTCAAACCCAACAATCAAGAACTGCCATGCAGCACAGCTGCAACACAGAATGTGGCTTTCTGGCCAAAGCCCAGAGTGCCTGAGGACCTCCCCCCTGCTTTGAGACCAGTGATGACTCAGCCTGCTTCCGAGTCTGCTGTTGGACAGGAAACCCTGCTACCAGAGAATAAGCCAGAGGACTGCCAGCCAACACTGGAAATGACATGTGAGGAGTCTGAGTCCTCATTGCTGACAGAAGGCAAAGACTCTGCAACTTCTTCCTATTCCAGTTCAGAGAGAGATGTACAACAGCAAGAAGATTCCTCAGAAAAACTGGTTCTGTTGTCTGGGGACATGTCAATCAATATTTTAAATCAAGAAAATAAGGAGCTTCCTACTATATTTCCATTAAATAAATTACCATCTGAAGAAAATATTTCAACTAGTAAGAGTAGTATTGTTTCCTTGGGAAGGTCAGAAGAAAGTAAACAGAAGGATGATCAGGTACCTGTGGAAATGCCCTGTAATAAAGGGGCAAACAAAGACTTTACTCTATTATCAGAGTCCAGCAAGGAGTTTTTCATGGGTTCTTCCCAGCCCACAGACTCATTCCATGTTTCACATCCTGCTTCCTCAGTGCAGATGGGATCATATACTTCCTTCTCTCTAGAGAAAATAAAGACTGCACAGGAGACAACTGTTTCTGGTAAGGAGAACAGTCAGTCACTGGTCCACAAGGAGGAACAACTGGGGAAGAAAGCTGAAAGAACAGTCAATGAACTCAATGCCTTCAAGAAGTTTTCTGTTTCCTCTGCACAGGAGAGACCAAGAACCAGAAGCCTGCATTTCCCAGAAAGATCAGATTTGGAAAATCCATTAAATACTGGATTCTTCCTGTCCAAAGCAAAGGTCTCCTCAAGAAATGAGAAGTGGCAAGATGACTTCCAGAAGGGATCATATCTGGATGAGGAAAAAAGTAGCAATAAAAAGCAGACTTTGCAGCCAGAGTCCTACTCTGAGAACACAGGCCAACCTACAGAAATTTTGGCCGGTTATGTTTCCCCAACTGTTGATGCAGTACCAATGCCAAGAAATTCTTCAGTGGTATCTCAAAATCAGCCAAGTTGTAAAGATAAAAGTCCTTTTCAAGTGAAACTTAGATCCACCTCACTGTCCTTGAAATATGAAGACAACTCACCATCAGAATCAAAAGGGATTAAAAGATACAGTGCAGAATTTAATTTAGAAAATGAGGGATTGACTTCCTTTCTAAGAAATGATAAGGCAGAGATGAGAAAAACAGCCAATACAAATATTGGTGATTCTTTAAATGAAAAGATCAAACCCAAAGCAAAGTCCTCTGAACAGCTTCCTAGCAAACCTCCATTGCCTAAAAAGCCAGTGTTGCAAAGCATAACCATTCCAAACACTACTACAAGCAAGGAGAAGCAGGACAAAGCTATTCACTCTCCTGAATCCAGAAATGAAGACAGAGACTTGGAGAAACAGTCAGCTGCTTGTAAAGTGCCTGGTAAGACTCTCAAAACTTTATAAAGTTACCTTCACTTGCAAAGAGTGACCTTACCTGTGAGAGCATAAGGCAGCACAGTTGATCTGTCTGGTGAGCACGAGCTGATGGCTCTGCTTTCAGTGATGTTGCTCCCTGATTTTCCCTTGCTGAAAAGATTATAAAAAAAGACAGCAGGGAAGGAAGAGCAGACAGAATAAGATACTTTTACCTCTGATTTTTGAATTTATGGGTATTGTTTAAAGGATGTTCACAGTGACACTCAAAAAGTAAAGTACACTGGCAAGTATTAGAAAACAGAAATATCAAGCCATGAAGTGTCCCCATTTACAGCTGATGTGTGGCGATTCACAATCCAAGAGCACATACTGAGTGTAGTGACCTGTGTGGGATGAGCGACTCAGACCTCTAGACCCTCTTTCTTTTTCTTAACGTTGAGGTAGAAATGCAGTGAGGCCCATCACTGCCTGCCATGGTAAACACACCATTTATTTATTGCCTCCTGTGAGTTTTTCTTATTAATTTATTCTTTATCATTACTCATCCCTTGTTCAGAACAAAAATTTACAACCCTGCATCTTTCTGGAGTTTAAAGCCAGGAAAGACCACAAGATCGTGCCTACTGCAGATTGTTATATTTCACCCTGTTTTCTGTATTATATAATTGAGTTAGAGTTTAAAAAAAATCAGACCTCTGGAGACTAATATTTTGTGGACTACAAGCAGAGAACAGAAAAGACTGGAAATGGCACCACTGTTTGAGGTCTTTGCAATGACAGTAAACAAGTTAGGTGAAGTACACTCAAGAAATTCTAGCAGGAGACCTCTGCTCTTCACTTCAGAGAACAGCCAAGAGGGGAAAAAAGAAATCTCTAGGTCTTCTGATATGTGGAAGAAAATTCTTCCCTATCTTGGACCTGTCTGGGCATGGGTTTGATGTTAAGACTGTGAGAAGATGCTGGCCAATAAGATTTCTCCGTGCCATTGCAGAGCTTCCCCCCATCTAGTTGCTCCTCTCTGACTGGAGTCAGTCTCTGAGCTTTGGAGTAGGAAAACACCAAGACAGAAGAAGATCTCAGGGCAAAGGAGGCCACTTGTCCTCTAGGGTGAACAAAAGTCTGTTCCTGGCCCTAGAGGCAACTTGCTAAAGCCCTGAGTGACCTCTCATTCCAGCTGTCCTCTGCTGCAACATGACAGACATTTTTGCAGGACTTTGGCCATGTTCACAGATTCCTGCTCTCCCTGCCATCATAAAGGAGGGGATTCATTAAGATCNGGATTCATTAAGATCCACAGCTGGATGAGGTCCCCACAGCCATGCAGCCAGAGTCTCCCCACACCCTGCAGGCAAGGCAGGAGAAATAGATATATATAGATATATAGATATATGTATGTATATAATCCCAACACTCCCTTTAAAGGTATTTTCCCCTCTGCACCACTCTGACTAGCTGATTATTTGCAGTGATGCCCACATCTTTGCGGGATTGAGATTTTGGGGAGGGTCATACTGGAACAAGAGAGGAGAAGACCTAGCTTAGTAGGGTTGTTCTGGCAGGGTATTGAGGAGAGCAGTGGGAGTACCAGTGCTCCCTCACACAGCTCCTTATCACGTCCTTCTTGCTGAGTCCTAGACTGCCTGCAGATGGACTGGGGTGTCTTTCTGCAGTGAAAGACAATGAATGCCAGAGAAAGGGGGAGAAATGAAGCCAGGCAGCACATTTCTGCTCCAGGCTTCTTCTGTGGCTCCTCAGCACTAGGATGAAGGACACTCCTGCCCTGGGGTGCAGGACTGCCCTTTGCAAAACAGGGTCTGTGAGTGAGAGTTGTGCCTCGGTCTCCCTGACAGGGATGCATGCATCTGGAATTTGAAACAGGGTTAGGAAGCCCTGCTTTGTTCCCCTCCACCTGAGAGTCTTACACCAAATCTGTGTGGCCTGCAGTTGTTTAAAATGATGGTTCAGTTTGGTCTGTGATGGCAATTAGTTTTCTTCCTTATCTACTGCCCCAGTTATTGTATCAACTTAAGTAGTTAGTTTTGCTAAAAGTTTTGGTGTGACAGTTTTCCATGTATTTCCAGCTTTAGTTTGCTTGGTAATAGGTTTTGATATAGGGCATGCCAGGACTCAGTTTTCTAAATACAAAGCAGTCTTCTTCAAGCTGACCTGACCCAATGTAGACCTTTCTGTTTAGACACCTGACCAAGCACCTTGTGCTGAGTTGCCACATCAGCCTGACCTGCCTACCTGAAGTCATGGGTGAATGAGATGTGCCCACCTCCTCTGAGTGCCCTGGCACCACACCAGCTTTATTGGGAAAAATTGCACAGTGACCCCAAAAGTGATGTCCTCTTTGAGGCATAGGAGAGTCATGGGATGCAGTGAGGACTTAGCAGGGCAATGGCCCTGTCCAAACATCATTTAAAGCTCTCTGGAAAGTTTCCCTCAGTTCAGTGAGTTAGGACAGTGTCTTTGCAACTGCAAACAGGAGAAATCTGACAAACACGATCAACACATGGATCATATGTGTCTTGCCAGGTATCTCTGGTCTCCCGATCTGCCTAGACACTCACTTCTTTTTTTTTTCCTTACATCCACCCAGCCCTCTCCTAGCCCTGGAGTTCAACAGCCTTTGCAAAGAGCTGTGGTCACCATCCTGAGACACTTTATGCTGTCACGGTGTTTTTTTCCCACTGCATGTTAGGAAATTCATGTGCTGAACAAGAAGACAAGCTGTGAAATGGTGATACAAGGGGATGCAGTTCCCTTCTCATGTACACTCATTTCAAAAAAGTCAGTTTGCTGTGTCATGAGGTCAGCAGGAGCCATGTGGTTCACTGAGTTCACATTTTAGCTTTTCAGCACTCTTTGTACCAAAGGAACAGGAGAGCTGATGGGATGCTGCCTTACAACGCCAGGCAAAAGCAGCACTCCTGCTCCCCAGAGCTTTCTGGAGAACTAGTGAGGGATTGCTTTACCTCTGTCAGGCTGCAAGGAAGCTCTTTAATGTCTTTGTAAAATTAGTCACTCCAGGAGGAGTAATTTTTAAGTTTCTGGAGCTAAAGGCAAAGTCCTTGCAAGATTTAAAAGGTTAAGCTGTGTTGTTTGGAGTTGATACACTTTGCTATAAATTCTGTAAAGGGCAGAAACAATTACCACATGCTAACAGGTTATTCCAAGAGCAAAACCATAAGCAATACTTGTGTGAATCTGTGTATTAGGATAAACAAAAATCAGCAACTGAGGAGTCGTAGTGGGGAGATACCCTCTAAAAAGTGAAAAAGAGCTCAGGGAAGAACGATGGATGTAACAGTGAATGAAATTGGTGTGTATTGTCTGGCAAAAACAGGCTCTGGAATGACAAGAGAAGTGTTTTTCTCTACATCAAAAAGACATTGCTTTAATGCTGTCCTGGCTACAGCGGAAAAACAAGCTGTCTTTTTTTTTTTTTTTTTCCCAAAAGAAGAAGTTGCTTTCTCAGTTGTGTCAGGCTATTTTGTAACATGGCTGTTTTCCAGCAGTGACATAGACTTTGATGCAAATAGCAGTTTCTTGTGTAAAAAAGACTCTTCCGGCATCGGTGGTATAGATCAAATCAAAAGTCAAATACCTCACAGAGCAGCTTAGGGAAGAAAGAATTGTCAGAAATACTTAACCAAATCTTTTAGAATAGCTTTGTCTGAAATTAAGGAATTGGGTGTGTATACTGACATGAATGCATGTAATGCTTTAATAAACAAAGGGAAATATGTAGGCCAGGATATTCTAAATGCATTTGTAAAACCCTTCTTAAAATAACTGGAGTTTTATAAATGAGCAAATATACAACAGTGTGGAGTTAAATATGCATGCATAAGCAGTGTTATAAAACAATGACACTTACATACAGAGGGTGTTACCTCCCTGTGTAAAGTTGTTTGGATTAGTTTTGAGTATGTTTGCTTTTTAAACACTCAGGGAATCCACAAGCTAGCTTAGCTTGCTGTTAGGGGTTTGACTTTCAAAAGACTAAATTCTGGCTCTGACTTTTTGCCTGCACACACGTACAGCAAGAGTAACCACACTTTGCAGTCATTGCAGGCGTAAGATGCTGTTTTCCAGTTATGCGACTTTCATGTCATAAAGAACCTCTGCTACAATTTGTATGCACAGAGGCTTTTAGATCTAAAGAAAACAGGTCTCAGATTTATAGAAATCTGAGGCCATCTCTATAAAAGACAAAGTTAATCCCTAAATCTCAGGGTAATGGTTAAACATGTCTTTGCTGTGTTTATCCATGTAAGCAGCCCACACAGAGAGATACATTTGAATACATGACGTATATGTCTGTCAATAGACAGAAATAGGTATGTATTTTTCTTTCACTTTTTGTGTGTGTGTATAAACCCATGCACAATAACTAGTCAATCATAGCTCCTTTTGTACATAAAGATTAATGTTTTTTCTTCATCTTATTGTTCATACAACCAATCTGACACACATTACAGGATAATATCCAAATATCAGTGAGACGTGTACACATTTATTTCCACAATATTTAGGCAGAAAAAATTTCATCTATAAGATCAGAGGTTTAGTCTGAGGGAAAAAAAGAAAGCTATTTTAGTAAGATACTAAGGGAAACAGGTACCTGCATCAAATGGGGTTGAGCAAGGGAATTTCCCCATCTAGAGGACCACTGAGGCAGCCAGCCCTGATGCTGTCAGACCCAGTGGAGGAGAGCTTGGGGGATTCTAATCTGCAGGAGAGAATTGAGAAGGTGGCTATGGTTCACTTGGCTTCAGAGCCTATCCTCAGTGGTTGGTCTGCAAGCTGTGGAAGTGGTGAAGAGTGCAGAGAAAACAGCTGACCCTGTGACTGTTTCATGTGTGTTTGGTGGCTGTGGGGAAGACATGAAGGGAAGGCTTCAGCAGCCTCTGGGTGTGGTTTCAAGTGGCAGGAAGATCTCAGGAGTTTACATTAATCGCTGGTTTTAATACATGGTGACATTATGCACAGACTGGCTTGACAAGTTCTGACCTGGTATCTTTCCATTGCTGGTGGCTTATCTCAAGGGGAAGAAGGGGCTCTTCTTTTTCAAAAAAGCCTGAGGCCAAGCCAGCTCCAAGAAACCAGGGAAGGATGCAATCACGAGGTTAAAACTGTGAATGAATGAGAGACAAATTGCTGCCAGCAATATCCTTTATTAGGTCATGAAGTTATTAAGTAATGAGTTGAATAGCACATTGTTTAAAATAATATGTTGTAATATGAAATGAAGAATATTATTTAGATTTTAGTTTTATTCTGAAAATCTCTCAAGCATAACACAGAAAGAAGAGGCTCAGCCCAGCTTTGACAAAGGAGAAATGAAACAGAGCATTTGTGCTGGCTGTGGTCTGTCAAAACTGACTCAGCCTTGGATGGAGGATGCCACTGCTTGCATTTTGTACTTCTTTGTTGTCTCCCTAAGAGTAGCATTTACCAGCTGAGAGTTTTTGTGCCAGTTGCTGTGCATGTGACATCCAGCAGAAGCAGGAATTAAAATCATTCTTTTGAGTACTTTTTGTTCCACTCTGGCTACCCATTTCCTTAAATGCTGTGCTTTGCTGCATGGTGAACCAGAAAAGCACATGGACTATCCCATGACTAGATAAGACAGAGCTTGTTCAAGCTGATCAGACAGTCATGAACCAAGAAAGATGTGTGAGCAGCACTTCCCTTGAGAACAGTCACTGCCTGAGAAGGCCTTTTTCTTCTTTGTGTCCCTTAAGGTACCAAGAGCTTCATAGGACAGTCTCAGGCCACCTTAAACTGCCAGCTCACTTCACCATGCTATCTCCTGAACTACTTCACCACCTTTCATCCTTCTGGCTGGAACAATGGTGCATATATACTGCCAAGAAACCTTATCTAATTGGAGATGGGAAGATGTAAAGGACCTCTGGGCAATGGGAAAGATAATAAATAGTGAATATACCTCTTCTACCCCTTACAGTAATTCAGGCTGACGGATGAGGTAGCAAATCCTGCGTGGGTTGCATCTGATATTTTTTTCTGAAGATAAGGCATTTCCCCTGCCTTGCCTGCCTGTCTGGCTTTCTACAGCAAAGACTCTCAAAGGAACAAGGGCAGAATGTAATTGCTTAAAGATACAAGAAAACCTCTCCCAGCAGCAGGTCAGTTCTTGATCCTCTGTAGGTGATACTACTCTGCTGTCCTAAGTTGGCCTGTACAGATGTATATAAAATCTTCAAGATTATGACAATAAGCTTTTGTTCCCTGCTGTCAAAGGGACATTTTGATACCATCTCTTATGGAATGATACCTGGCTCTAATTTGGCTGCCTTCTAATTGGCATGTCTAGGATGTCTTGCATCTCATCAGGGGAAACTGCCTGAAGAGAAAGGATGTTTGGTGCCTTCGTTAGAGTGTCTGCCTTCTGAAAAACATTGTTATAATACCAGCCTCTAGACATATCACTGCAGGACTGAGAACCCTGTTGTGCCAGGCAATGCACAGTGAAATAAAAGCAGGATGAATCCTAAGATCATGAGGATGGCAGAGAAATGGAAGCATGTATAGCAATAAGACCATTACATGTAGTGCAGTAAATAGAGCCTGGGCATAGCAGTCATTTTGTCAGTGTGGATTGTGTGGTGGAAGCAGAAAAGGAACAACCTTGATGTTTACATAAAGTTTCTGTGGTGTAACAGGGAAAATGGGACAAAACACAAAGGGGGATTTGGAGCCACAGCAACTAAGATCACTAGCAGCACCAAGGCAGAAGCCAGGTTCCCAGTGTCATCAAAAAGTGTGGGTGGATTGAAAAGGACCTTCAGGATAAAGACACTGGAGTTTTTGAGGACCAAAACATTACAGATGGTGAACAAAGGTAAAGTGGTGGTGGAAGAGGATGCATGTGGTGGTGTGTCTACAGCTGTACAGCCAGAGACCTGTTCCTCAGCTCTGAGGAACACTGGACATCACCTTCAGTCGTGGCAGCTCATCCGTGTGCCGCAGCAGTGCTTTGGGAGCTGATGAAGTGTAGCACCTGGTTTTACTGGCAATGCACTAATAGGTCCTGCCAAACTGCCCTCCACCTGAAAAAGTGAGGGGTTTAAGAGCACAGCAAAGGAGGGAATGTGATGGCAGATGCATTAGCAGACATCACATCATTTCAACTGTGTGGGTTTACTTATGAAGATCCTAATGAGGTTTGTCCTAAGGTACTGAAAGAAGATGGGCTAGCAGACCTTGACTTGCTAGTGTTTATCTTGGAGAGCTGGGGAAGTTAAGGGGCACTAACTGATGTGTACAGAAAACCATTCCAGGTGAAATGGTGTAGTCCTTCCATGTCAGCTGATGCTAACACCATTTCATCTCAAGTGCCAGTTCTGACCATCATATTTGAAGGAGATTTGGACCAAACTAGGACAGTTCCTACAAAAGAAAAATATAGAGAATATGATTAATCAGAAAAGTTAAAAAGATAGGGAAAACATGGTCTAAGTCTTTAAATGCATAACAGGCTGTTGCAAGGAGACTATGAGTAATCTGCTCGTGTCCATAGTGTGTAGGAGAAGTAGTTAAGGATTTAAATTAGAGCAAGGTGGATTTAACTTACCCAATAGGCAAAAAAGAAGTAATAGAAAAAAAGAGCTGTGCCATAGGATAGGTTGCCTAGGGAGACTCGGAGTCCTGTCCTGTTTTTGCAAAGTTAGATAGATACATATTTGTGAGGAAACAATTTCTATGAAACTGATCTTTCAGCTGATCTTGCCTCACAGTTGAAGGATAGACTACATGAAATATTGAGATCTCTCCCAGCCTTATTCTTTATCATCCTGTAAAATGACATAAAAATGAAGCAAGGAGAGCCAGTGGACGGCAAAAAAAGACAGTGATGGGAAAAAGATGATGGGAGGAACAGCTGTTGTCATGCAGAGATGGGGGTGTTAGCTGGGATGCAGAGAAATGGAGTAACATGGTGTTCAAGAGGGAGGGAATCTCCTTGAGTGTTCAGGGGTCCTGTTTTATCTGTGCTGCATTTACACAGCTGGACTTCTGGTTTGTTTCTTCCAGAGGTTTTCCTGCAAGATTGCGTGAGGTGGATATGAACGGAAATGCAGGCATCAGCTGGCAAAACATCCTGCTTTGGCATTAAAGCATGGGTTTTTTATCTTTTTCATTTTTCAGCTGACCTAGGCTTTACAATGTTTTCTTGTTCAAATAATTACTCTCTCTTCAGTGAGGTATAAAAATGACTTGAGAAAATCCCTGAGCAAAGCAAGTTTGTGGGCTTTCATAATATGCCACTGTTGGCAGACTCCAGCTCTTGGGAGAGCATTATCCCTTTCATCTCCAATGACTTCATGAGGCACCTCAAACTTGCATTCAGAGACATTTGCCTGCTTTCCTGATCAGGGCCACATTTCATTGAACTAGACCATAGTGCACCAGAAATATGTCTGCCAGCTCCACAGGGTCCTGTCAGCAGAGCAGCTGAGCCCCCAAGGGGCCCTAGGGCAGTAATCCTTCCTGGTTGGGTCTGCTTCCTCTCAGGTCTCTGAACAGGACTCTGACTAAACAACCAACTTTTCCTAAGAGCAGGACCACACATGATTTGAGGATGAGAAGTTAACTTCTGCTCTGAAAGAGCCTTCTGTAATTTTTGATACATCAGTGGCCAGAAATGGCCAGGAAAGGTGAAATCAACCTTCTTGGGTCTAAGTTTGTTAGTCCTGTTCTTATTCCTCATTTAAACTACAGAGAAGCTCTACCATTAGTTGGGAAATTCAATTTTGTGTTCTGTGTCAGTCAAAAAATGGAGAACCAGGGGGATGGTGACAACAGAGCTGCTGAGGATCTTCTCTTGACCCAGTTCTTTCAGTGAATACACAGGATTTCCCTTCTCAGACTATTTGAATACTGGGTATTTTTCTTTCCCATAACCCTGGATTCTACATGTCCTTAGGTATCAGTTGTGAGGTCAGCAGGGTAGCACTTTTGACTTTCTTCTCCAGAAAGTCTCTTTTTTTGTGTGAACAAGTGAAGTCTCAGTTCTGGTGGAGCACAATGGAAGTTACTGGCCCCAGTGAAGAGCATGGTCAGTGTCAGCAGGGATAAGCCAACATAAACCTCACATCAAAAGACCAGAAAGTCACTCTGTGGTTTTAGCAGTACTTCTGTGTGCTCAGACACTACAGGCTCCAGTGCACAGGCACCCATGGCACCTGCAGACCCCATGGAGCTGGGGAGGAAGGCTGCTTCCAAAGGGGTGGAAGGAAAGCAGGAACCAGACTAAGGCATGGGCTGCTCCTGCATGGACATCAGAATGGGAGCCAAGGGCAGCCACAGTGGGGAAAAGGTTGCCTTTGCAACATCACAGTCCCTTTGTGTCTACCTTTGAATTGTCTGCTGCTTGTCTCTCAGATACCGTGGAAGAGGGAACAGAAGGGGCAGACCTTGGGAAATGGGTAGATTAGTGAAGTTTGATTAATGTTTCTGCATCTCCCTCACGTGAGGGCAGTGACACTGTGACTCCAGCTGAACAAAGATGCAAAGCGTTCCTCACCAGTAGAATGATAACTTAAACCTGTGAGCACAAGAAAATTGCTCTCTGGAAACCAAACTAAACAGAATTCCTATTTATCCAGGCTGGTTTCATGTTCTGGGACCAATCAGTATATTGAGAAAGTATGAGCTGAAGCTGATTACAACTCTTTTTCCTATAACCATGTACATAAATAATCTGTCAACAGAGAAAAGCATGCCTTCTCCCGTAGCTGCCGGAGACTCTGGAAGAGATCTTGACAATCCTACAGAGCCAGCCTGGATTTCCATTGCAAGGCAAAAGCAGAGAGGCATGCACCAGGAGAAGGAACTCGACAGAGAAAAGCCTGTGGCTCCAGATAATAAGTCAAATCCAGAGAAACAGAATAAAGGAAAGGAACAAACAGAGGTACTTGCAGTACAAATCTGTGATGTTTTTCTATCAGCTCCTGTATTATTCTTTGGATCTACTGCTATGTTACCTGTCATGCCATAATGATTTCAGATACCTAATGAGTGTAACTGTAACTAACAAAGATTCTGCTCTCACAAATGTGCTACAGATTTAAAGTTCTCTGATTGTTCAGATATGTAATTTTGTATCTCCAAGAAATCCTGGAACTATGTGAAGTGTGTAAAATTTCTTGGCGTACCTACCAGACCTAACATGTGTATTGCATGCTAAGATATCCAAAATGAGGTGCTAAATTGTAGTCTTTGATTCTACTCAATGCAGAGGAAGTGTTCTCTCTAACTAGCCTTCTAAGCACAGCCTTTCATTGAACCTCTTATACCTTCTGACTGATTTAACACCGAATGAACAGCTTGGTCCCAGAAGCTCCTAGGTAACAATTTTTAGAGCCTTGAGAAGTGAAATAGGATAAAAATAACTTTTGCACTTACAAGGAGTGCCAAGATATAAATTCTGGTTCCCTGTATCTGGATAATTCAGAAGTCCATGTGGCGCCATGGAATATGGGCTGACACTGCCTCTTTAGAGATCCCATGCAAAACAGGGTGATACCTGTAGCAAATGATCTTCCCAGATGACACAGCTGTGCCAGCAGAAGTGCTCGGCATGAGTCCAGAACACTAACCTGCTGCCTGATTTGTGTCCTGCACAATTAAGAACCCTGCTCTGATGTAGGAGCATGTGTGTCCTATACCAGTATGGCGTCCTCAGTGCAAATGACCTCCTTTCTTGCCTCAGGTGGTACTGCTAGAACCCCAGACAGGTGTATTATAGCCCGGAATAAGAGATGATTTCTAGATGATGAAAAATAGCAGTGGTTAGATTAACAAGAAATAATACCTAATAAGATATCTAGGCAAACTTCTGAAGTGCAGTAATGCCCAACACAATCCCAAAATACAGTTTCTATGTCAGAACAGGAAACTCCAGATTTTAGCTGGCAATGATCCCTGAAATTCATGCCATGCATTTTATTTCCCTATAGCAGCTAGCAGAGAAACATGCCAAAATGCTTCTGACTGCAGCATGTGAGGCTTGGTGCCACTGTACTACTCCCACTTTCTCTTTCTCCCACATGGCACCAGGCACTATCACTTCAGGGTAGTTTTTGATACTGGCAAGAAAATCTATCAGAGAATGTGTTTGATTTCATTTTTTATGAAAAATCCATTTACCACCAGCTGTCCAAAAATACTGTGCCCTAGCCCACAAAATTTGGGAAATGGAAGGAAAATATGAGAGAATGGGGCTGTTTCCAAATCCCATGTACGCTAGTAGATGTGCAAAGGACTCAGAATACATTTTGCAGTAAAGACTATAATTATCTACTCATACCATTATGAATAAGAGATACGGAGGGCTAGTTTTAATTTGTAAAATTGAATATCATGTATTTTAACATGAAAACACCATAACTTTCTGACCAGGTATCAGCTCGAGGGAGGGAGTTGGGACCAATGTCTGCTGAACTGTGGCAGGCTCCCCATCCACTCCATTTGCTCCTGTTCTTCCAAACTAAACTCATTCTCCCTGCATTACTTGGATTTTATCCCTCTCCATGCCTAGGGGCCAGTGAAGCAACAATGGAGCAAACCTTCACAGTTGGCACCTAAAACCACTTCTGAAGAGCAGAGGAAAGACACAAAGTCTGAAGCAAAACCCCTGCTGAGAACCAATTCACTGTCACATTATGTCCCTGGTAAGAAACAAAGTGCTTAAAATGTAGGCTGTTATCTCACAACCTTGTCAGAAGAAATCCTGCTGGAGTGTGCTGCAAAAGTAGGGGCTAGATCCTAATCTCTTCCTCAGCCCCATATCAGCCAGGGCAAAGAGTTTTCTCAGCACTCATGTCTGGGGTGTTATTTGGTGGCATATTCTTTTGGCCAGTTCAATTACAAACAAAACAGAACAAGGAGTAGCCAAAAACTTGTGTTGAAAGAAATGTGAATCAATAACTCCAGGCCCTTTCACTGGACAGAGGCCCAAATGCACTATCCCAGTGTAAAATGTAAACAAAAATATTTACAGTAGCATTCAATTATATGTGGCTTCCTCAGCAAGCTGAGGAATGATGTGATCACAAACGCTCTGACCATCAGTCCTCCCACAATGAGTTTGCTGTAAATCTCTTCAGTATAATAAAATTTGAAAGAAGGGCAGAAGTTTTGAAGTGATAGAATTCCTGTGAGTTGGGGGCTGAGTAAAGGAGGAATTCACAAGTGAATACTTTAGCTAATGAAAAGACTCTTCTTTGGCCTGGGTGTTAACATAGGGCACAGCAAGAACTCCAGGTCATCATGTTGAGTTTTGGTGAATTTGGGGGTCTTAATATATTAGTGATGAGAAAAACATTGTATTATTTAGAGCACAGAATGATCATTTCCTCAATAACTTACTCCACAGGAAGTTTCCATATGAAATGTAAAGATCTCCTACCACAGGGCAAGGCATGGGAAGTATTTAATAAAAGAGGGTGTTCAGTTGCACAGCAAGTAAGTGTAAAATGTTCATGTGTTTTATTCACTGCAGCTCCACCACCTGCACTGGTGGATAAGGAGGAAATAAGCCACTTGAAGAAAGCCAGAAATGCTGCTCCAGATCAGCCATCATGGATGGAGCTGGCCAAAAAGAAGTCTCAAGCTTGGAGTGATATGCCACAGATAATAAAATAGAATGATGCAAACAACTATCATCTTTCATAATTAAGTCAACTACTTAACTGGACTCCTCCAGACCAGCTAATCAGAGTAACGTATCTCTTGATACAGAAGGGTTTTATTATACAGCTGTGGAGAAAGTGTGCAATAGGTGCAGTCAAAAAGTTTACCTTCAATTTTGTAGCAATCAGAATTGCAACGGCAATGGATTACTTAAATTATGCTAAGGACATACTTACACTTTGGAAAATAAAACTTTTGCCTTACATATTCCCTGCATTTTCTGCTTTTAATGATGTTTGTATCTTTGCTAAACTTTTCTGAACTTCTGTTGTTGCTTGAAAATTCTATTTGTTATGGTGTTCTCTGTTTACATTTATAAATTGTGCACTAACATCCTGATTCTGTGGATGTGTTTCACTGGAATTATGTGACACATTTTCTACCAAACCTGTTAGGCCCATGGAGGTATTCTTGAATAGCAGCAAGTCAGTACTCCATTAAAATATGTTGCTTGAGCTGCATGTTTGCCTGGCTGAGGCAGTAGTACAGTTTCTGGGGTTAGGTTGCATTCTGGGAGGCACAAATATGCACATTTGTGTGTGACCATGAAAAAAATTCCTCAGTTATTTCTGTAAGCAACCTTGGTTGCACAGTGTTTTCAAGCATACGAGCAGTAAGGAAACTGAACTGCAGCTGGAAGCTCATCAATGCATTCACAGCTGCTTTCCTACCTGTGAAACTTCATGCCAGTTAGGAGGATGGCATTAGTAACAATGGTCAATATGAATTTAATTAAAAATTAGGAACTAAAAAACCTGGAGCTAAAGTTCAAACTGAATTGCTGGGGAAAATTGTGAATTTCATCACAGCATCAGCTTCATGTATCACCCCCCACATAATTCTTCTCATTAAAAACTACTAACATATGGATAGCACATCTGTACTTGACTTTATATAACATCCTCATGCTCATTGGCCTGAGTCTCCCCCACCAATTTGTGACTCCCACTCATAAAGTCTCCTAGCTCTTCACCTTCACTTTTTAAACAAGATTGACAAGATAAATAATTTGCTGCTGATTGACTGATATTGACTCTGAACATATTTTAAGACCTCCCTATGAGTTACAGAAGTAAAGGACAAACCCTATGATGCCCACTGCTAAGACAAGCATTTCATTTTGTGTATGCATGGGTGAAGTACTACCTTAGCACTGCAATCCCTAGGTTTATTTATGTTTCTATTAGCAGTTTTGTTTTTCTTGTGACATTACCTTCTCTTTGGAAAAATGTGGGGAGACTTTAGGAAGCATAGGATTTTCTAGCACCTCCATTTGCAGTTTTGAAATCTTGTCTTCTCTGCAGAGGTGGGAAGGAAAACCCGAGCCCTCTCAGTAATGACAACTGCATTTAGTAATGAATAAAGAAATAGAGAGTTTAGCACGTGAATATCCAAGATGCTGGTAAAGGTTTTCAGTCAGGTTGTCTTTCATTGTGAAAATAGGAGGAGGAAAACCTAGTTTTATGTTTGTCAGAGCCTTAGAACAGAGCCAGTGAGCCTGTATCGCTGTTGGGTCAGCCTGCGTGGCTGCTGGGGGCCTGCACGGGGCCATGCACAGACCTGCTGCATCACAGAGCTGTCAGAAGCCCCGACCCAAACAGAGTTCTGCCAGCTGTCCCAGGGTTTTCTCCTTCCTGCAGATGGCAAAAGGCAGTGTGAGATACTTGCTGAAATCAGAAGTGGCAAGACAGCTCTCTGTCAAACAGATACACACCAGAAATAGTAACTTAATTATAGGATATGCAGCCTTGGGCTCAATTGCCCGAAGGTTGGTTGTGCAGAAAACTTTCACACTTCTCCCCCATAAGCAAGCATGCACAATCCTTAATCTCAAGTGTTATTTTTTCTTTTTTGGTATTAATATTCTAGGACCTACAGTAGAAACAGACACATTTTTGAGATACAATAAAAACCATCTTAACTCCCTCTCTTTCCAAAACACCCTTTCTGAAATAAATAACTAATTAGCATAAAGTGTAATGTTAAGATATGCTATTACCTTTTGTAGCAATCTTGAACAAAACCCCAGTTTCTCTATTTAAGGAATATAGCATATAAAAAAGACCAAATTTGTACCCTCTAATTATTACCACCCCATGAAAAGGTTTTCAGGAAATGTAGTTAAAGGTACATTCTGTCTTCTTACAATTCCCTCCCTGTTTAAAACAATTAAAACTGTGTTGAATCATGACTGAATTCCTGGACCATGATCTGTGCAACTGTATGAGAAAGAGCACAAAATCTCTTGGACTGCCTCCTGTTTTCATAGAAAGGTGCTCAGGAATAATGGAGGTGAAAGGTGGAGGTATCATGGCATGACCTGCACCATCTCAAGAGGAGCAAGCCCCGTGTCCAACAACCTTGCAGACATGTCAAGGAGAGGAGGTGAGGGAGAAACCAGGTCTTCACTGGCCACAGGCCTAGTCCTTATGTGGCATTTGGGATCTCGATTTGGAGCATGCTGGGGCAGGAAGATTCGGCTGCACATCAGCCTCTGTTTTGCCATCGACTGTGGCATGATCCAGGTATTGCCGCCTTTTGCTTTCCAGTGGTTCCATTCACTTTTGGGTTTCCAGTGACAATGACTGCTGTGTGTGGTGACAGCCAGTGCTGTGGATTCCTAGGAGCCCATGAGCAACCTTCATCCAACCTTCAAGGGCAAGGCTGCAGCACTGCAGGCAGCTCAGGCCTGCCTGAAACAAATTCAGTATCTTGACCAATTCTGCCACAATTATGGACCAATTCAAGTGTCTCAAAATATGCCTCAGAGAATCAATATGTGCTTCTTCTCACACAATGCGTAATTGCACTGGAACTGATGGCCACAGTAGGTTGTAGACACCAAAGGGTTAGTTGGCACCAAAAAAGAAATCAGTGGAATAAAAAATCCATTAAGTGCTGCTCAACACAAAAGCCAGGGCCTTGGTTTGGGAGACTGTGAAAGTCTTTGGGAAGCACAATCGCTGGTTGTCTTCATATTCTCCTGCCACTGCAATAGCCCTGGCCTTTCTGTAAGAGAAGCCACTTGGCTACTTGAACCTCTGATATGACAGCCAGGGGAATTTTTATTTTCTCACAGTGTTGTTCTGTATCCAGATTTGTAAGACAAAGGGTCATGCAAGTAGGATTTGCTAGAGGTGTCCTGCAACAGGTAGGCAGAAAATAGTTTTAAAACTCATGTATCTTTCTTTGGTGAAATGGTTCATTTGTGGAAATAGAAAGATGCAAATAAAAATATAGTTCTCTCCTCTGTATGAGCAGTGAGTTATGCTTCACACTTGATGTCACCAGAAAAGCCTTTCAGATCTGATCAGCTTTCCTGAGGACATCATTATACTTTTCCAGCTGAGAGACAATATGACTAACTCAGGCTGATCCATTTTGCTCAGGCAGCTGCAATATATACTCTTGGACTATAATATCTAACAGGGAAATAAAATGTAAAAATTCACCTTTTGTTCATGACTCATGCACATAAACTAACAGAGCTGGAATTACAGTCAAAGAACAACAAGAAAATGGACTTGAAAAATAGAAGTTTCCTCTCCCATAAGTGCTGCATGAGACATCTTTGGCTTTCTGTTTAATGAGCAAGATGCCTTCCCAGCAGTAAAGAGCCTCACATAATGCAAGTGAAATAATCTATCAGGCATCTTTCAGTGCAAAACCCCTAAATTTGATGATTTATGCAGTTTACTAGTTGGATTACCCTAATCAGCTACCTCCCAATATTTAGTAATCTTATGTTTTAAAAAAAATGCAATGAAATTATTTTAAATGGACAGGGAAGTGCAATTTTGGAGGCCAAAATATCCCCTTAATCTTTACTTTGATATGGTGTTTTGCACTGTGCTGCCTTTGACAATAAAAACTGTTGCATTTTTTTCAATATGAAGAGGAACATAAAATCTTGTTGCCAGTGAAAAAATCCAGCAGCAGTGTAGCAAGCAGCTTGCTGTAATTTTGCAATGCTAATAATTCCCTCTTAGTCTCAAGGAGCACAATAAACTTGCCAAAATGTTTGCTTTGTATACATGATGAGCCCTCTGCTGTGGGTAACAAAGGTTTAATTATAGGATTTTGTGCTTGTGGTTAGAAAATAACTTTTGTACTGTTACAGAGTCAAAAAAACCCCAAATCCCAGTGTGAACGCTGGGCAGTGCTGCTTGTCTGTAAAAAAAACCCAGGGGGGAATGTAACCCTGTGTGATCCTGCACAGTGGGGCTGCATGGGTTTAACTCTTGTAGGAGAAGACATTTCAGCTCCAGTGGGGCACGGGTCTCACTCAGGCACGCATACTCCCAGTGTTTGCCCAGATGCTCAAAAAATGACAGAAACCACTAAGTTTTTGTAGCATGGGATCTTTTATCGTCTGCCTTCACAAAATAAAAACCACATATATATTTTTTATGGATTATTACTCCCAGATAATTCTCTGCATCATATTTCACTTTGAAGCTGGGGACTGATGGGACATGTATTCACAGACCATTCAGATCTTCTTCCTTTGCAGTATCTTGCATCACCTTTGCTGCAGATTCTAACTCTCTGTGTACACTGGCTGTATTCCCAGAAGAAAACCACTCTAGCTCACTTAAGGCAACTTAAATGGAGATCATTCTGGGAAATGCTGAACTATCTCCCTCTCCAGGATCCCAAATCTCTCTCAAGAATTGTTAGGAATGCAGCTAAGAACAGATAAGCTATTATTGAAGTGAAGTGATAGATGACAGTTTTCCTTCCTTCCATCTCACACACCACCACATAGAATATTTTCACTGTTGATTTCTTTTTGCTTTGTTCATTTACCTATGCAAATAAGTATGAAATGGTGTATTTTACAGGTTCATAATTCCACTGAAGCCTATTCAAGGTTGCTGAGCAAAGTACTGTGGTATCTTAACTCATTGTAATCAGTAGTCTCCATTTTTCCCCAAATATGGCTTGATTTCTCAAGTTTAGAATTGACATGTAAATTATTACCCTGCCTTTGAGAATCAGCTCTTCCCAAGAAACTGCTAATTAATAAAAGGAAAAAGAAAGAATTCTCTGTTCACTGTCTACTGAAAAATGACACTTTGCACCAATGGGTCCTGCAACAATTACCAGCACATGGCTTTTACACTGTCACTTGTCACCCATGCTGGCAGCTCTGGGACAAGGCAAACGGGCCATCCACGCTTGCTCTTGGGCCAAGCAGAGGAAAACTGCGGCCCCATCAGAGATGGTGAGNTGCTGCCTTCCCCAGCCAGCAGCTGGTTCCAGACCACGCTGAGGTGAGGCCAACAGTATTTACACATCTCTGGGGTCCAGCTCCAGGCACGGGACTCCTTTGAGCAGGTGGCAGTCCAAGGTGCTGCCAAGATTTCAACACTATCATAAATGGGCAGTTGCTGAACTGCAGAGCCAAGTTTGTCCCAAAGTCAGGCTCTGGTGATTGTGTCTCCCAAAGAAATCCTATTTCCGTATTATTGAATATATGTAGTAAATCCCTCCAAGTCATTGCCTACATTGAAGAACCAAGGAGAACTGCCTAGAAGAAGCAGAGGAAAACAACCAGAGTTATGACAAGAGAAGAATTCAGTTAATAACCCTTCAGGAAAATAAAAGCCACCTTCCTCAGCAGAAATAACATAGACTCCTATTTAATAAGCTGTTGGCTCATCCTCTCTACACTCAGCACCGGAGATAATTTTGATGGGCAGGCTGCCTGCAGACAAGGCAGAATAAGGTCCTGAGCCTGTCCAGGCAAAACAGACATCTTCCCCATCTAGCCACTCCTTGAAACAAGACTTGCCTTCTTTTAACTCCTTTGCCTCTTCCTGCAGCACTCACTTCAAGTACACAGAAGGGATTGCATTTTTCTTAATGAAGCCTGTTGGTTAATGCCTTTATGTTGAACCACAACAATGAGAGTTCCAAGTAAGACAAGTTATGGCACCAGTCACTCCCTGGCCCCCAACCTTGTGGCACTGCAAAGCTTCTTCAGTAAATGCAGCTCCAGCCCTCACAGGATGTGCCCCAATACCTGATGTGCTGCCTGTGCTTTTGCACAGCACAGCAATGTGCTGGGCACAGCCTGGCTACGGTGCTGCTACAATCTTGGAAGGAAGAAAAGGAATACAAAGTAAAGAAGTTTGAGCTAGAGATAACAGAAGGAACCTTTCCACCTCGGCTGGGAATTCCGACTGACCGGTTTCCTTGCTGCTTCCTCCTCTGTGATTTTCTGTTTGCTTTCCATGTGTGCAGCAGCAGCCCAGAGTGGGCTGCCTGCCACCCAAGGGTGCCTGTGTTTCTGCAGCATCAGATCCAGCTGCTGAGCTTGGTCCACCAGCAGAGTGCCAGGCATGGTGCAGTGGGTTGCAAGGCACTTTTGATGGTGCATGGCGCTGTCAGTTGCTCACTGGAGAGCCTTTGGATTGCCTTTTCATGCCCTAACTTCCCTTATTAATGTGAGAATATATTTTATCTTACCTTGTGATCGGGGCAAGAGATTGGGGAAGCAGATTTTGATTTGTGACCTACTTCCCCTAAAGCAGGACAGGAAAGAGGGTTTTGCTTTGACTTAGGGAAAAATGCAGCATTTGCTGTCAGAGCCTGTTTATGTGGGCCCAGGTTTTCATGTGGGGAAAGCAGAGGGTGGTTATTCCAGCAGGTAGACTTGTGCTGGTTTTCCCAATTGCTTTATCCTTTTGCACAAACACCTCCCCATATTCACCCACCAAAGTAAGCCATCCCCTCACCATGTCCTGGCTGACAGGACCCTGGCACCGTGCCACAAAACAGTAATTCTCAGACTGAGCCCTGGAAGTTACACCAAGGGTATTGGAGGAGGAGAGGTGATTTCCTTGGCTGCTTTTATGTAATTGATGGACAAAAAGGAAGCCTCTTAACTATAAGCCTCAGAAATTGGCTTCAGTAATGCAGAGTTCTTGTTAGCAAGTAACAGATGAGTTTCAGAGAGGACAGAAGGACACAAGCCTAATTTCTTGCATAATGTTATTGAAACACAGCTGAAGTATAATGTCAAATTTAGAAGACAGGATAAAAACCTCAACCTTGCCTAAATAAAATAAAATAACCTTTTAATTTCATGTTTCTCTTATATGCAAGCTCATCATTTCGAATTATTAATATCTTTTATTTTGGAGGTGAATGCTTGTTCCCAGGACATAAGAATTTGTCCTTCCTAATTTAGTGGGCAATTGTTCCTTTAATTGAGAAACAATTTCTGGTCATGCATTCTGCCTTCCTTTTAAATAGCCTAATACAATTTGGACCTTTTATACTTGGGCAAAAGAAACCATTTTGATCAAATTGGAGTCCAGTAAGTGGACAGCCAGGGTCTGTCTCTTCCTCTACAGTCTGCAAATTTTACTTGCTTGAAAGAACCTCTGGGTCTTGGTTGATGCTGGGATATCCCAACACTTCAGCCCCTACTCTGACCATTCATTTTAGGGGAGTTTTTGTATTTACACACCAAAATGATGGAGATCAAAACTTGTCCCTCTTCCCTCTCAGCAAGCAATGGTGCAGAAACGCTGCATAAGGAATCCCTTTCTTATGCCATCAAGGTAGATGTTTTCATTATGTGCCTCTGGCCACTTTACTAAACCCTGTTTTGCTTTTTTACAGCCTGTTACGCAACTGCCTAGAGGAATCCTATGAAGAACTAACCCCCCTGTCCCAGGTCCCACTGGGGAGGGACAAATGTGGGCCTGTCACCTGGTGCATGGGCTCAGGAGCCTTCCAATGAGCAGTGTGTCAGAGCCTGCAGATGCCTTTCCCAAGCTGCAGCACCGTGTATGGGCCTCCAGCTGACCCCAAATTTTACCTTTCACAGACAAAAGGCTCACTTCAGCTGGCTCAATATAATTGAACCAGTCCTCTCAAAATGTTATGTATTGATTAAAGAGTGAATTAAGCACTGAATTCTGGCTCCCTGACCCCTCCAAATTACAGCTGCTCAACTGTTATGCTTTTAATTGTCTTCTGCCTGGTTGCACATAAGAGTTCATGCTGGTGTTTGCCTTGCTTGGGGACCTACTTTGGAATGGCACATTCTGATTACTGTAGATGCAGCTACTTGCTTTTTTCTGACTAATACATTTCATGAATCTTCCTTGCTGTTATTAAGCAGTGGTGTTTAATTATTGAGACATTTCACAAAAAATGTTTTTGAGAGGAAGACAAATTTTATGTTATGACTAAATAATTAAACATGATGCAAATGTTTGCAACCCCAGCATTCTGGTTATGCAAAACAGTATCTGGATGATGGCCTTGTTTGCACACTAAATTAGTATTGTTGGGTGGTAATTAGCAGCAGATACAGTACTAAAAGTATAAACAGGCTCTAATGAAACAGCATGGGCACAATGGTAAGACTGTAGCCATGCTCTGTGAGATTCAAGTCAGATGTATTTCCCCCAAGAGCCACATACCACCTCAGCTGGGCTCCTTGGCAAGCAAGGCCAGCCCCGGGCTCCCACTCTCGCACTTGGCAACCTCACCTAAATGCAGAGGGAAAAGGAGACACAGCCTGCAGCATGGGAGAGACAGGGAGGAAAGTCACTGCTTTCCAGACGAGTCCACTTCACCTGCAGCCAATGTGAAGCTCTGTTTTGTCCTTGCATTTTACCCCGGTCAGCTCTGGCAGACAGGGACAACACCCAGTCCTTGATGGTTTTAAAGTTTAATGATCCACTAGCAGGAGTCATCCTTGGAACATGTTGCTACACATGTGCCCTAACTCTGTTGCCTGTAATCACCTTAAAAACCAAAGGACTCTGTATGTGTCAGTCTCATTGCTTGTTACAGCTCTGTTTCTCTCAGGATAGGGCTAACAGCAGTGTCATGCATGACATGCAATATGCCAGTGATACAGCTGTTGCAGTTATCAAACTGGTCATCACCAACATGGTACCAGCCTCAGAAAGGGTTTATTAATTGCTCAGTGTGCTCCATCTGCCAGTGGTACTCAACAGCTTTGATTGGAGTCTGCTCCTGACCCTTGTCCCATTCACTCTCATTACCTGCACATTTGGTGGGTGGAATTAGCATTTGCCCACGTGGCTGCACAGCACGTGGGATCACACTAGGAGCTGTCATTATGAAAAGTACTTTTTGGGAATAAAATACAATATCAACACATTGTTCTTAAACTGCTGGTTTCCCTTTGTGTGCCAGGAGAGTAATCTGCATACAATTGAGAGGAGGCTGAACACCTACTTTGCAAGTGGAGATGGGAATCTAAAGCTTCTTTTAAATCAGTGAAGAAAGGGAATACACTGTTTCATTAAAAAAATCTATGTCCTCAGTGTCCTTCTTGGGGGAGGGAGCTGGCTGATAGTCCCAAAGCTCTTACGTTATTACAATAATTTTTGTTGCCTGTTGGAGCTGCAGCAGTGCCTAGCTTGTTGCTACTTACATGGTATTACAGCTATATACTTAGGGCTCCTGTCTGACTGAGGTTCACTTCCCCTTTTCCTAAAATCATGGTCTAAAAAGTCCTAAGACCTGGGAAATTGCACTCATTATTTCTAAATGCCACAAAGAATACTCCTGTGCTATCTGTGTTTTCTTTGCCACCTACCATCCTGCACTACTGCTTGGATAACTACAGGTTTGCTTTATGGGGAGGAGATGGGATTCTAAATTGGCAGAAAGATAACACTCGAAAGAAACATCACTAAAGCCTTTAAGGCCAGTAAGAATGACTTAATACAGCCTGGATCCCTGCTGTGATAGGGTAAAGCATGAGATCTTTTCATTACAGCAGAGCAATAGCTCTTCTAGTTTAAATGGAGAGTGGCTTTGATAATTATTTTCAGTTCTGCAGTTCACAGGCTCACAGTGATTATGTTGACACTTGATGTGTCTTGGAGGAACAGAAGTTAGTGTTAATGATATGTGCTCTAGGTTGAGCAAGGGGGTCTAAAGTTAAAAAATTCTCTTACTCTTTCTCTGCCACCCCAAATTGCCTGCTGACAGTATCATTTGGGCATAAACCTCAGGTTTGAGCAACAGACCTCATCCTCCCCAGGCTGGATTTGACCTCGCTGGTCCGTGGCCCTGCGGTGGTGTGCAATGACTTGCACAGTGAATACACTGTTCAGGGTGAAATTTAGAGCAGGCAGATTGATGGGGAGACCAAAAATCACCTTACCAAGGATTAGGGATGAACTGGATTTGAACTTTTTACCCATATCTGATGGGATGGGGCTGCACATGATTGGAAGAGTGCAAGCTTCAGGGTCACGCTTTGTAAAGGTGCTCATGAATCTGTTCTTCTTCCATTCATGCCAGTTTTGATGGGATCAACCACTTCTGCCTGTTCTTCACAATACTGGCACAGCATTATGGAAGCAAAGCAGTTGGGGAAAACAGGAGAGCAGCACAGGATCAGAGTAGCAGGTGTGGTGAAGAAGGCACAAGAGGAAGGGTTCTGCTGCTTTGCCCCTAGAGGTGATGCTGACTCAGGTGCTGGTGGGCCACAGGCAGTCACTGCAGCTAGCACAAATCTTCACCCACCCATCATCTCCAGCATCAGGTTCCACGTACAGAGTTTGGGCTCAGAATTAGCTCACTAGGCATGAATGCGTACAGCCATCCACGTAGAGTCATTCATGGACATGCAGCCTGCTCCATCCTGGAAAACATTCCATTATTAACTTGTTGCTATCCACCTCCCAGTTGATCTTTTGCTGTGAGGAGGAATCTTCATTCCCTGCCCCATGCTATCTCTAGTGGCAGAAAATGTTCATCCTAGTGCTCTCTATAAAGAAAAAGGTCAGCTCAGCATGAGGAAGCACAGGAAGCTTTCCCTTGGTCCTCCATCTGTGGAGCTCATGTCATAATAAGGGTTTTCACAGGCTATTGACCTCCATCAGAAACAGAACATAAAGTGAAGGGATGTGGCAGCAAATGCTTTATTCCAGTTTGGTCTGCAAGAGATGTCCAGACCTGCCATTCAGTCAGCAGTGGAAGGACAAGACACCCACTCTCCAGATACCTCCTGGGTGACAAAACAAGAGTAGGGGGGAGCTACTTGCCCCAGAGTTAGATTGTAGCCAACAGCCTGGTGCCTGGTTTTGACCCTTTAATATCTGGTTCTAACGAAGTGGATTGAACCATGTCACGAATAAACCCCCCCATTCCTGTGGCAAGAAGGATTGGTGATGAAGAGGCAGGCTGGGTTAGACAAGAAGACAGGTGAGACAAAGAAAGCGATGCAAAGACTAATGTGCAACCAGCCCGCTCCTCAGCAGGGGAGCCTGTGCCACAAATCTGAAGCATAAAGTTTTATAGTTTGTGCCCCCTTGCAGTCAGTTGTTTAGACTGGCATTGTCTTTTGCAAATTTTAGATCAGTCTTTACAAATCTTCACATCTTTGGAAAATATGCTAGAGCCTTAACCGTGCATTATTCAAGCAGGTATTTGGGCATTTGCAGTGAGTGGAGATAGAAAATCATTATAGTTTGTAACAACCCTGCACAAAATAATTAAGAATTCTAGAGGAGATACACAGTCTCTCTTTCAAGCTCATCTATCAGTGAGACAATATGCTAGATTTTGACAGACCCTTCTAAAATATCTTATTTTGCCTGTGCAAGTTGCCTTAGATTCTTTTGCCACACTGTCTGTACCTATATTCATTTTTTATAGGAAAGAGTGAAACAGACCTTTAGAAGAAGAAGACCTTCAGAAACTCACACTTGCTGAGGATCTAATTCAGACTTCCCTTTAACTGCAGCTTCCTGGCCATCAGTGGATCATCCACCAAGTTACCCTGAGTTAAGGTAAAGGAGCCACCTTCACAGTGTGTTTTGCTTACAATGAAGATATCCAGTGTGTGAAATCTATTTATCAAAATTTCCCAGAAAATTTTTACTTTAATTGTTGGAGAGCAGTACCATGAAGCAGGCAACTGGAAAATTATTCCTTTCACTTGGACTATCACTTCAATATAAGTGTATCTGACTGCTCTTTACACAGACACTGGACCTCAGCTACCACCAGCAATATTGGCACACTGTGAACTTCACAGTTTCCAGGTTCATGTTTATGTAACAGTACAAATGCATTTAAAAGCCTCTGCCTTCAGAAGGAGATGAATAAATGTAAATGTTCATCACCTTTGAGCATATGGCAGAGGCATTCGTGGCTCAGACAGAATCACCACAGAGAGGGAAATGACAGTGATGTGGGGGTGAGGGTAAAGAAACACAGCCTCAGTGATCTTAATGATCTTTTTCAACCTAAATGATTCTATGATTCTGTAAGTTTGGAATCCAAGCTCTGTTCCTACCTTCCCAACAGACTTCTCAGACAGATTATCTGCTCTCTCTCAGCCCTCAGTTTTTATCTTGTTAAAGTGGAACAACAATTTACCTGCTGGAAAGGACCACACCTGATTTCTGATTTAAACAGCTCTGTGTGGAGATGCAGCATCACAACACAGAAGATTATCCCATAATGTTGTCACAGAAAAGACAGAATAAAGGTTACCTACGTGTGGCATTTTATGGTTACTAAGCATTTGTATACACGATTGTATTTCAATATGATTTTCTACATCCCTTTTCTTGTTGAGTATTTGAGCTACAACAGGTGCTACATGAGCCATGAACCCTACATCTATCATGCTGGTCCTTCTGAGATACACACTGGGTGTATTTGTGCCCCTCTTTGTTCATTGTTGATATGGGAGTGTAGAAAAGCCCCAGCAGAAATACAGCTTCTCTGAGCAAGGTGCTCAGCTAACATCAAGCAAAAAAGATTTGGTCATGAAAGGTTTACACTTGAAAAAACTGAGGTGAAATGGAAGTAAAAGCACCAAGAAGAATTTGTTCTGTTAAAAAACAGGGCTAAGTGGCAGGCTGGGAATAAATCCTGTCCCTAAGACAGGACTCAATTTTTGGTTGGGAGATGCAGACAATTTTCAGATGGCCATTTTCCAGCCAAACAACCATTAAGTTATTTGCTGCCACTGCCAAGCACGTCTACCTTTTTTGCATTTTTGCCAGTGCCTGAGAAAGCCAGAACATGAGCACAGTGAAATGCAAGAACAACAACAACAGTGTTGTGATTCTGAAGGAGTCAGGAAAATGCTTGGATAAAACAAGCTCCAGATCAGATGAATGGCAACAACCACACGACTGTATAGACGTTGGCTGCCCAGGTGTGCAGCCACTGCAGCACACATGAAATTATGGCAGGCCTGGAGCACCTTTTACCACTCTGTCTTTACTCTGGTAGTTTGGTAATACCTTAACGAAAATCTCTCAGCATGAAATCTTCCCTCTGTTAAAATATGATTATTAATTTCTTTCTTGTGTTGTTTTACTTCCTGCTGGTATAGAATAGTAAGCTCCTTGGTAATTTTTTTTTTCCCAGCAACCAAAGCTGGAACACTAGGGATTTTAACTTTCTGTATTTTTAAAATTCCATTTTCTCCCCTCAGGTCTTCCTGATTGAGGCTGTTACAGTGTACGTACCTTACACTTGCATTTAAATACAATTTTGGCAGTTTGGGATTGCTTAATCATCTCCCATTTCAGATAGATACTCCAGTTGAACAGCAATGGCTGCAGGATGAAAGAACAACTTTGAAGGGAGAAAAAATTCCGAGATTTGCCAGGATTAAATATTGTTCAGGCCTAAAATGGGGCTGCAATCCTCACCAGAAGTAAGAGATGTTTCAGTGTGCCTGTCCCAACTTTTTTCCACTGGCAGCTCCAGCATTTCCTTCACTGTGCACTTTGTCCATGCATCAAGCAGTGGAATATGCCAAGAGGCATTTGATTATTGCTGTAGTAGGTCAGATGAGGGCAATGTGGATTTTTTTCCCCTTGTTTTGAACTTTGCCTTCTTTCTCAGGAAACTAACTCAAGGGGAAGATGTCAGAGGAACATCTACATTACACGCACTCTGTTGTTTGGGGAAGTTAATAGTTAATTGGATACTGTCAAGCTCCAGTCAGCAAACCTCCTTAATGCAAACGCTCAGTCAGTGAAAGGACAAAAAGTAGGAAGGCTCAGACAGTCCTTGTGAAATAACTGTCATTATACTCATCTTGTAACAGAGTCTTTTCTTCAGCAGACTAAGCTCTCCTGACAAAAGGACTTTTATGTAAAATGTCTCTGCCAGTTTTTTTTTCCAGCACAGAAATGCAAAAATTTATATCCCTAAGCAGCACTAATCTATTAGATGCAAACAATGGTGCCTTTAATGTTTTTAGCTTGTTGGGATCTCTACAGAAAATTCCACCATAGATGTGTCTGTGTGCAGGAAAGCGGTCCATGCTCTAATTTTTGTTTGAAAGTTATTGTGCTAAATTTGTTTTTCAATAAAAAAATCCACTTCATTCCACTTCTTTGTAAAAGGGAGGATGGAAGCATACATTTACATAATAAATTCTCACCACTCAATGAGCAAAATCACAGAACAGCCTGGGTGTCAAGACCTTGCAAACTTCTCCTAAACTTCTTTTTTCTATCTGTCTGAATTGCCACCAGACCCTCTTTGAAATCTTTCAGAAAGACAGAAAAATCACTGAGGGCTACTGTGCAGGTACCCAAATGTGTAAAAATACTGTAATGTGTTGAAGCTCTGGTAAGAAAACATGAAAGCATATGGAAACTTGTTAAATGTCGCTCTTCAGACAGAATAACTTACAAAACTTCTCCTCAGTTTCTATAGTTCTAGTGGGGAACTATCCCACTGTACCTAGTGTAAGGGCCTTAACGGAGAATAAAACCCCACAGGTTGCCCAGAGAAGCTGTGGATGCCCCAACCCTGGCAGTGTTTAAGGCCAGGTTGATGGACTTGGAACAACATGGTACAGTGAAAGATATCCCTGCCCAAGGTGAGGGGCATTGGACCAAGATTATCTTTAAGGACCTAGATAACCTTTAAGGTCTCTCCCAATACAAAACATTCTATGGTTCTTTAATCCTACAGAGATTAAAAACATGTACTATGGACTTTGAAGTAGGTAGAAGGTAAGCACAAAAGGGGAAGAAATCAAATCCAGGAAAAGGATTGAACATTGCCAACCAGTTAGCATTACTTGACAAGAGCAGAGCTCTTGCGAGTTAGGTAGTATCCTACCCTAAGCTAAGCATGCCATCTGATTTGACCCTAAAAGATGCATGGAATTCCTGGAACACATGAAACGAACCACTGAAGATAGGGGGTTACAGAACAGCAACATCATGACCCTAAATAGCGAACGGATAGAGTAAAACTGCCACTGACATTTTCACTGATCGCACAGTGCAGGAACCTCTGGAGGAAACTGAGCTCATTTTCACACCCAAATGGCTGTACCTGTGTAACCACTTCGTGGGCGGCCCACACGCCACTGCACAAGAACACCCTGCCCAGAGCGGGACAAAGCACAGAGGGTTCCTTTTACTGGCGTGAAGCAACAAGCTGTTCTTTAATTTCAACAAGCTCTCAACTCAAGCTCCAGGAGGTGTTTATTAGCAGGGTATGAACTCAACGGTGAAATTCATGACTGTGACGTCTTGTAAGTGGTGAGCCAGCAGGTCACACGGGGAACCGATACATGCGGCTCGTGTGGCATTGACAGGCAGATGGAGAAACACCCACGTAGCAGGCCAGGGGCTCAGCCCTGACCCAAGTTCAGGGTGCACCTCCCGCAGCGCACAAGAGGGCAACGAGCACCGAAGCGCTGGCACAGCTAAGCCTTTCGTACGGCTTTCCCGAAACCATAAACCCCCAAAAGCAGCTCCAAAAAAGGGAACACACGGCGAAAGCAGCACTCCAACTCACCACCCCCGTCCCCGGCTCCCGCCGCAGCCGCTGAGGGAGGCTTTGCGAGACAGAGCGATTTATAGCCGCAGCCGGAGAGAGCGACGGGCGGCTCAGCCAATGAATGGCGCCATCTGCGGCGGCGCCCATTGGCTGCCCGCGGCGCNCACCCTCTGGAGCGCGAGTGCGGCGGAGGCGCTTCCCCTCCCCGCGGGTCTCTGCAGTGTCGCCAGAGGGAGGCTGGGGGCCGTCCTGCTCCGCCATCTGCCCGCCCGCTCCCCTCTGCGCTCCCGTGCACCTGCATGGCGGTGCGGGGAGCGCCGGCCGCTCCTCCGCAGCACTTGCTGCCGCCCTCTCCCTTCGCCCGCTGCTCGGGGGTGCCCGCGGGGGTCCAGGGCAGAGCGGCGCTGCGCCCTCTCCCTCTCTTTTGCTGGGGCGCCTGGGGGATACCCTTCTTCCCACCCTTCCTCCTCCTCCCCACGCGCTGGGATAGCAGGGGCGTTCGGCAGAGTTTGCAGTTTCCTGTGTCTGTTCCTTCCCCCGCAGCCTCGCCGCGATGCCCCGGGCGCCGCGCAGCTCCCCGGACCGGCGCTCTCCCTCCCCGCCTCCCTCCCTCGCTCTGTCCCCGTCAGCTCTCGCCCTCTGCCGCCCGGCAGAGCTGGCGGCTCCCGGTGCCCGTCACCCCCCCGATTTTTCGCTTCCCCGACGAGATAGCCGCGACTGGGGCGGAGGGACGCCCGGGAAGGTCCTGGGTAACTCGGGACGGTTTCCACGGAGGCAGCCGATCGCTCTTCTCGGGGCGGCGGGTGGCTGCGCGCCGCGGGCTGAGGGGGAGCGTATCAGTGGAAATAAGGCGGAAAAGCCCCTGTTTAGCAGGTACCCACCGCTTTCGCCTTTTAGCTGCCGTTTCCTCACGGGCAGTTCTTCCGCGCCTTCAAGATCAGCCGTTCCAGTGCAGCACTGCTGCCGCGGTAGGTAATTTCGCACCCTCCCGGCAGGATGGGGTCTGTCTCATCCTCTCGGAAGTCTGGCACGCTGCGTGCTGTGATCCCTCACCTTCAGCATCTATGTGAAAAGCCTTTCTAGGCGCACTGGAGTGTATCAGTTTTTATGGTTTGCAGTTGGGAGTGTGCGTTCTATGTGTTTTGGAAGTGTCTGGATACAAGCAGAAACTTCTTGGTTTATTTAAGACGTGATTCAGTTGGGTTCTGCTCAGCATCCTAGACGTGCCAGCACCTTCAGCACCCTTGGCCTTCAACATCCAGCCGGGTCATTCCCTTCGGTCTGCAGTGGGAAAGGTTCAGGTCATAATGCCACTGGCAAATTTCATAGGCTTCATCTGTCTAGTTATACCCTATCATACTGTCATCTCAAACTGGATTACTCCTCAGTTAAATTTGTTGAGATTGTGTTGTAAATTATTGAACAAACCTAAAGTGACCACCTGGGAGTTCAATAATTTATGTGCATCTACATATGTGTTTCTGCTGGTTTAGCTATATGCATTTTTAAAAGCTGGAACGTGTCTGGTTCATGCATGGCCTTGATGTATGCATTTTGATATAGTGAAATGCTTAAATAATCATCTAAGTACTGCTGAGCTGTGGTGGAGCTATTGGTGCCTGTGCTAAGAGGAGTGGTTAGAACACCCGAAGAGAAGGATGAAAGCAGAACCAACCAACTCAAACTCATGATAATTATTGATTTGACACAATGTAGTGCATACTAACTGCTGGTTGAATCATGTTGCTACTGTTCCTTTTACTTTTTTGTTTTCCGAATTTTTTCTGACTGTGTTTTTGAGGATTCAGATAGCACAATGAACGGCCTTGATTGCAACGTCTTGATTTTGTTGCAGCAAATGTAAAAATTATGCCCGCATTTTCTGGAAAGGCCGTCTGGTTCACTTTCCTTGCATTATCAGATGATATTTCTACTTGCCTGGTTGCCCTCTCTTGTCTGCACAATGGACCAGCTGTCAGTTTATCCCACTGGGATAATCCCTCTAGCTTGCACACTGGTTCCTTGTGCACACCTGAGCTGCTCCAGAGATATCTGGCTGATGCTAAAATAATTGGGAAACTAGGTAACAGTTTAGGCATCCTTGCTTCAGACACACTTCAGCTGAGTTAACAGATACTGTTACTAAACTGTTAGTATTGTTACCTTAGTTGCTTATTCTGGTCGTTTGGGAATCACACCAGCTTCTAAATTCACATAGTCCTTATAAAACTTTGGGACTTGAGATCTTTGCCTCTCCTTGTTATTAAAGTTCATCAAGACTTTTATCTTCTCGCCTAATTATTATTGCCAACACTTCTGGCTTTTGTTGTGTCCATATCCTGTTGAGAGTGCTGGTACTGATGATACTTTCCTGGCATTCTGTGCTCTCTGTGTTAGCTCTCTATAGGTGTCTCAGTTGTCTTTGTCTGCCATATTGAGCTGGGGTTTCTCGTATCATAAGGCGTTTTACAGTTCTTTCAATTCCAGTTCATTATTTTATTTCTCACTGAATTTTACCATCCACTCTGTCTGCTTCCCATGTACTTGCATTTGTTCCCTTCCTCATAGGTACTATGGGCTTTCTGAGTTAATGTTTAAAGCCACAAACTCATCTGTGCATGAAGTTCCTCAAATAGGGCACGTTACTGGCATAGGTGAGGTAACTGTGGTCCGAAGACAAACACTTCCTGTAACCTGGATGTTGTGACTGAGATTAGGACACAAGAGCGTGTAGTTCTGCAACTCTATTGTTTGCTTCCATTCTTTTGTTAACCATGCCTGTTGGTTATGCCTTGTTTTGTGAACCCTTTGGTAAAGGTAATATGTGCTGTAATACAAGCTTGGGAAGAGTAGTTCAAATTGGACTGGAATCTCTTGCTACTGTAATATAAAAAGTATTTTTTTCCCCTGTTGTTCTGAATGCAGCAAGGCAAGAAGGTGACAGAGATTGCTTCCAAAGAAAATGCAGAGCGAGTTATTTATTGCTGAGTAACATCCTTGTATCAGATATAGTTTATAGTGGGGGAAAAACCTGGCGGTGCCTTGAAAGAATGTTGACTGCTAATGTTTGACTATGTAAAGATGATTTAATACTTTGAAAACCTCTCCCCCCTCTTTTAAAGTTGGTTTATTTATTGCCCTGTATTGTCTTTGTCTTGCTTAAGACAGTGTGATTAGATGCTGGCTGTGTTTGGCCAGTTGACGAATTTCTAATACCAGGATGTAGAACCTTCCTCAGAGATAAAACTGCACTGTAGGTAACTTAGGTTTTATCTTTATGCCTGTGTGGTAGAGATAGAAGAGTGATACGGTCATACCATGGCTTTTTGAGGGCTTCTGGGTTGATGCCAGTTGGTATAGATTGAGCAGTCTCTGCATGTGGGACTGTAGTCTTCTTTAGCTGCAGCCGAGATAGGAAAACACTGGTTGTGGATGGATCAAATACTCTTGCACTGGGCAGAGAAAAGGTGAGCGATGTAGGTTTTGTACTTGGTGTTCAAAGCTCTGGTCTCTCAACTTGCTGGAGGTCGTTCTGCTCCTGAAGTTACGTGAGACCTCATTGGTTTTAGAGGGGTTTTGTTGAAGTGAGGTCTTAGGACTGGGGCCTTGAGTTGCTGCATCCTGAAAGCAGCTTTTGTATCAGTTTGACACCTGCCAAGTAACACATGACCTTGCCTTGAGTTGAGAATAAAATTGCGATGTTGGTGGTGTGTATGTTTGTCTTTCAGTGACCAAATTCCTGTGAAATACAGCTCTCCCAGATGCAAATAGTCTTAGAAAAGGCATGCATTAATCTAACAAGTTCTGTTCTCTGAGCCAAGACTGAGGCAGTGAGTGGGAGGTGCACGTAAGACACAGCAGTGAGGGTGTAGTGTATTTAGCTTCTTGGGGGACTCTTCTAAGTATTTTTGGCATAATCTGTTAAAATTTTGTTTCCTTTAAACAGGACTAGAAGAATAAAAAGAAGTTGGATTGATGAGAACTATAAGAAAGCGTACAACTGTTTGGAATGGACTGATTTATGATACATCTGATACGTGAGGGCTACATTTTGTGTCGCTGTTGTCCAGCTGCTGCTGAAGTATTTCAGCTGACTTCATTGCAGCAAGCCCAACAGATAGGTCCTCATCACTAACAGAACATAAACAAGTGTGATGCTGAAATGAGATGAGGCTCCGCAATGGAACTGTGGCCACCGTGTTAGTTTTCATCACTACTTTCCTCAGTTTGTCCTGGTATACTGCATGGCAAAATGGGAAAGGTAAGTAAAAAGCTCCAAAACCAAATTACCTTCACGTGGCTGCATTTCTATGTGCTGCTGCTGTATGTTAGCAGTCTGTAGATTGCTCATTGACTAGCTCTGCTACAGAAGGTACTGCCTTGGTGAGAAATAAACACTTGCTAGTAACTTCAGAAAAATTAACTTTGAGTGGTCCTGTTTTAAAAAGGCAAAAAAAACCCCCAAAAAAACGGTACCTGAACAAACACAGATGCTGCTCTTGGAGGAATGGGTTGGTCAGAGCTGAACAGTCGTGGTTTGATTTTATTATATTTTGTTCCCTGGTTTGTGGTTGTTTGAGAAACATATGTTTGTTTTTGGTTGGTCGTTTATTTATTTTTTTTGCGTGTAACATATGGCCAATGGACCCAACCAGAGAATGTTATTTTTGGTGCTGCTTTCTGTCTTCCCTGGTGATTTACTGATGGCAATGGCAAACTGCCAATCAACACTGTTGAAAGACTCTTCTTGCTGTCTTTGAGAAAAATTTAAAATACTTTTTGTTAAAGTGCCATATAAGAAGTTAAATAAAATGAGCAAATCGACTAGATAATAGGAAACACTTCTATTAAAGTAACATGAGCAATTTTATAAAATACTTAAGTAACTGTTTTGTGTAGTAGACTCTTACCTGTTCATATATCTTTGATCATACTGCACTCCCTGTGAACCCTGAAAAATTCAGTTTTTCTGAGGGTTGGGATTGTTTATGAAAGTAAGATGATTTAGTTTTGTCCTTCAGTAAAGCAAATAAATGTGTTCAGCAATGTTTTCTAGAAGAAGAAAGGATTTTTTTTGTTGTTGTTTTATAAGCATCTGATCTCTTGAAAAACAGTAGACCATGTCCTTCAAAGATCAAGTTATTTTAAAACTAATTTCATCTTCAGTGATTGTTTATTCTGATTGTTCTACAGAAAATATTATTTTCAGTTGTGCCTCGGTCCAATTAGAGGAAGCTGAGGTTTTCCAGGAATACTGTCTGTTGCAGGATGGCCAACTTGTAACCCTGATTTAAGTATAAAGGAAGCAGATGAGTTCTGTGGCATGCTGATTTTTTTTTTCTGTTGGGCACTTGTGGAAAAAACAGATGCTTTGTGCTGTGATCTCTGCTGTAGCAGTTGGTTGGTAGGCTACCCTTCTGAATGCAAGCAGCAGGAAAACTGTCATTTTCTCAAGGTTATGGTAATATATAGATTTTTTTAACTAGACAACAAAAGCATAGATGTGCCTAAGACAAGAAAAGGATGTCTGGGTAGCACTGTAAGTAGTACTTTCTTTATTTTGACTAATAACAAATTCAGTAGTTACATTTTTACTAATTTCCTGCTTAAGAACCTCATAAAAATTTTGCTTTCACTTCGGCAAAGATATGTATCTATGAAATTCTATCTCATTTTTTTCCCTTTCTTACCTGATACGTGACTTACAAGTCTTGCTCTCTTTTGTCAAAGCATGACACAAAGAAAAATCTCTGCTAAATTAACAAAAACATGCTATTTGTAGAGTATACAATATATGGGACTTTGCAACAATTTAAGCTTTTGTTAGTTAGACTGCTCTATTTTTTTCATATACTTTTATTTTCCATCTGAATGCTTAGAATCAATACTTTTTTAATGTTGCTATAAAAGTTCTGCATTTATCTTCTTCGCGATCTTGCTGTTGAGCATTAAGATGATAATTTGTGAAATAAAAATCAGTGTAACAAGACATAAGTAATGTGCTAATTAATCATAAATCACAGTTATGAAATTAAATAATATTGTTCAAGAGAGGTTTATACATAGAACATTGTTTTTTAATTTTTTCACAGGTTATTCGAAATCAAAACAGATTTGAGTTAATTCAGTACCACATTTTCAATCAATGCACAATGGAAAGGTTTCAGAAACTGGTGATAAATATTTGCTGAGGGTTTTTTCCCAGTTCAAAGTAATTTTATAGCCTTGTGGGATGGTATTTTAATTCATTGATAACATTTTCATTGCAAATTTTTGAGTGGCTAAGTTAGAAGCAAACATAGCTTGCTGTTCCCATTCCCTGAAAGGCTGTGGGGTGTCATTCTTTGATCATCATATTTTGTTTTTCATTACATTTATATTACATTTAGATTCCTGTAGGTATTTGTCAATCTTTGGACAGCAAATTAAATCTATAACTAGAAAGAAAATGCTTTTTTACACTTTCTGAAAGAAAAGCAACCCCCATAAGATTGCTCAATGATAACTAAAACAAATTCTGCTTTTTAAAGCAGAAGCATAATGCTTTTTTTTTAACAACCCTAATCCGTTTTCAAGGGATTAATTTTAATTTAGGAACTAAGATCTTGGATAATTGTCACTTAAAATGCAGAATCATTTGTAGAATACCAATTAGACTGGGATGATATTTTTGTAGATCATATTTTCCTCTAGTAAATATATGTAGTCTTAGTATATGCAGGATAGGATTTAGCCACTTCCAAGTGATTGAGAATTTGGTGCTAGTTTAAAGCACAAAAGTTTGTCTCAGCAGAACAATGCTTTACAAACTTTAAAATATGCTGAGAAGTTGTCAGGAGCTGAAGGAAATACTCTGAAGTGCCATTGCTGGAAAAAGCATGGCTGCATCTTACCCAGGTATTTGATTATGTGAATAACATTTCACAGGGCAGATGTTGCTGTTTGCATGAAATAGCCAATTACATGGATTTGCTTTTAAAATTACTGTTTTTGAAAAAGGTTGACTGAAATATCTTTGGTCATTGGAGAGAGTCTTCAAAATTAGTCCAAGATCTTTGTTACTTTCTGGACTTCATGCAAAGTGTAGAAGTACTGGTGTAAGGAAGCAGTACAAGCTCTGAATGCACCTAGGGAAGACTTCTCCTGAGGGATTCTTGCAAATCAGTTGAAAGGCCACTTTCTAGAGTTGAAAATGTGGTATGCTTAGCATGAATTAAGTAGGTGTTGGAAATGGAATCTTAAAAAATGTTGATTACTGTGGTGCGCAGAAGAAACATTTTAAAGGATCTGCAGTCACTTCACATTCACAGTTAGTTCAGTGTAAGATGTCCTCGAGTTCCTCCTAAAACTGAGCTCTTATGCAAGGCATAATTTTATGCTTAACACCATCTCTTTTGACTGAATCGTGTTTTCTGGTACTACTGACCTGCTCAGGGTCACTGGTCTTCACCACCTCATTTGTGAGCTCTAGAAATGTGGTGGGTTTTTTTACCCTAAAGGCACTGCTCTTAAGAAGATCTAACCAGTACACAACAGTACTGCATACCTATTAGACCAGTCACAAAAATTACATCAAAGTGGTTGTATGCTATGTAAAGTGTGTAGTGTTAATGCTTTGTTGTTTAATGTGCCTGTTGGTCTGAGTACATAATGTTCCAGGAAGAGCCCTATGCTCCATAATGCTGAAGAACCTCCCCTTCTTGGAGCAATAAACTTCCTGATGGCTGTGGAAGTTGGGAAGGAAGGTAAATAACTTTACTGAATTTGTGCAGCCATGGTAGGATGGAATTCAAGTATTTTTTCATCTAAAGTATGTGACTTTTATTTTTGGTCAAAGACAGTTGTTGGCAGTGTCTTGCATAACTTTTAGAAGATATTTGGCTACTTGAAGTGGTGAGGACAGGTATGCAATATGTGTTGTGAAAATCTGCTGCAATTTAGCCCTTCAGGATTGGCTAAACTATGTCGTTTTCATAGCACACTGAAACTGTTAGTATATTTCATCATTCTTCTTTAATGATGAAGAATTAGTTTAAGAACTTGAGGTTTTCAGTTCATCCAATGGTGTTGTCATAACTGCAGGATTTCCTCGCTGCATGGGGATGGCTTATTTTGGTACACCAATACAAATTCCCGTGTGAAGACCTTCAGGAGAACTTTTGAGATATTTATTTATCTTCCTGGTTCACTAAACATCCACTCATAGTTAAGTAATGAAGATTGAACATGTTTTCTTTTAAGCATGACGTTTTCTCTCATTTGGAGAGAAAATGGCCTGGGTTTTACAATAAAAATGTCATCTTCTCCCTCCTCTGTCTGTTTTCACAAAACTAGAATTGCCACGCAGGTTCTCAGCCACAATAATTGTAAGCGTTCAAAAACATCTAAACTTAGCAAGGATAACAAAACCTAACTGAAACAAAAAGGCTCAGCCAGTGGTGACTAATTTTGGAGTAAGGAGCAGGAATATTTATCCCTGGAGGAAGAAGAGTCCTGCAGGAAGAACCACAGAGGAAACAAGGCAAGGAGGACAGAACCTGATCTATCTATCTATCTTCCCCCTTGGCAGTGGTTAGGCAATATTCTCTTTAAGAAAAGGTGTGAATCTGAGAGATACATGATAGTATTTTGCAACCATAACCCACCTTAGTTTCTACATGGATCCTAAGAGAAGCTGTTATGCATGTAAATGCTGCTACAGCCTTCTGACTCTGTGTTCTGATTTTCAGAGTTAGACACTCATTTCCCACTGATGTGAGTTAAGACCAACCAATCAAAAAAGTTAAATGGACAAAACTGGGAGGAGTGAAGGCAGGGGAAAGGAAGGGACAGGCTGGGATGCTGAAGTGGAAAATGCTTACAACAATTTATGCAGTTTGGAGAAGAGAGGGCTCTTTCATTTCTGTTAAATAGAAGGGAAATGTTAGTTTCCTTTGGAAATTGTGTTGCAGATCTTCCAGAAGCTGAAATTAAAGGAAATAAGAATTTCCTTTCTCTTTGTAACACCAGCACAAGAATGTTGTTCTGTTCTTTATCTAAAATACCCTTTAAGCTTGTTTTCAGCAAGAAACTGGCCTATAGTTTGCTGACACAAAAAATAGTTAAATTTCATTAAAGCTAACCAGGAATGTAGGTTTGGTTTGGTTACTGAGAGTCCTGTACAGGTAGTGAACACCCTGTCCCAGGTGAATAATATAGAAGAGCTGTATTGCTGTGCAGGTGGGATACAGTGTTCAGGTCTGCAACATCTTTCTGTCTGTCTTATGACTGCTGCAGCAGAACTCCTCTGGCAGCAGTGATTTTTGGACAACTGCAGTGAAAAGGATTGCTACCAAAGGGGTTTTACAGCACTGCCTTGTTCCTTGTATTTTTTGTCACCTGCTAGCTAGGTTAGCTCATATGTTTACTAAACAGATTATAAAACTTGGTTGCTACCAGAGTATTTAATGGGATCTGGCTCAGCCAACATCTTGAGGTACTGCTCTTGATTGCAGCCTGGTGTTAGGGTTGGGGAAAGCCCATGCTTTTGCTCAGTGTGGCATCTCTTAATTCTTCTTCAGCCTGAGTCTTCTGTCCTTCCATGAGATATCCCCTCATGCATCCAGCCAAATAAATAATGCTTGCTGCTTAATGCTACATTAGTGTTAAGGAGTTTTAATTTTACCAGCTTTTGGTAACAACTCCTCCAAAATGCTGGTTGCTGCTCACATCCAGAGACTATTGAGACTATCATGGGTGTAATTTAGCCAAGCCTGGAAAGACAGTTGCATCTGACACAGCTGCTCGTTATCTTACTGTAACATTTTAAAGTGAGTAAAAAGGGCTTTGCAATGATCTGTCCTTTTTTCATGGTAGTTGATATTTTCCTTAGTGACTCTAGATGATTAGAGGCAGAGAATTCTTACTGGGTTTCAAACAGCACCATGATGGGAGGAGCAATAAGGGTAGACAGAGATTGAAGTTTAAAATAGATTAGGCAAATTGGAGACCGGGTCAGGAAGTGGGGTGAATGGGGGGGTTGAAGGTAGGTGAAAGTGCCCCAGTCAAAACATGGGGTGCAGTAAAGAAGAAAATCAAATGTATACATGAAGCATTGGGAAGAAATTTGATGTTGGCATTATAGGTAGGAGTGACAGTCGTGCCAAGTGTGATTCATCACATTATTGCAGAAAACAATAGTTGAACAAAAAAGGGGTTTAAGGAAATACGTATGAAGTCTACTGCTCCAGCAAGACACAGGAAGTCTTCTTTTTGCTCTGCTTTGTACTGTGTCTGCTTTGGGATGGTGCACTGGTAAGAAAATAGATTCATTAGATGGGGTCCAAAGAAGCAACAAGGGATCAAAGATCCACAAAGTCTACCCTGTAAGGGAAGGGTCAGTGTCTTGACATTCCTTATTAGAGGAGAGGTGTTAGAAGAAAGGAAGATAGTTTTCAGATATTTTAAAAGTCCTTGCCAAGAATTTCTGACCAAAAAAAGAAAAGAAAAAAAAGACATTCTATTGTTTGTGGCCTTAGTGAATAACAGGATCTAAGGGACTGAAATTGAATGGGAGAGGAAGGTTGGATAGTGGACATTTTTTGTAATGGTGAGTATAGTTACATACTAGAGCAGATTGTTGGGGAGGGGTTGATGGTGAAGAATTTCCATGTAGGCAGTTTCAAGAATAGTTAAATCAGCAATGACAAGTAAATGATACCATAATTGGTACCAATAGAGACTTGGGCTAGCACAAAAAGAATGAGTTACACTGATTTTTAAAGTCAATTTGACACTTCCAAAATAAATCTTTGCTAGAGAAGACTGACAGCTGGCAGGAATGCTCCAGCTTTAGAGTAGCAATTGTGATGAAGTTAGTTTTGAACGAGGGATTGGGCTAGATGATCCCCAGAAGTCCCTTCTAACCTAAATTATATTAGTTATTCTTGACATTTGCCATGTTTATCTCTCCTTATTGCCAAGAGCAACATGACAGTGAGTTTCATTACTAAGTAATATTGATGTTTGCATGAGATATGTGAGAGTTGCCCTTTCTTATAATATAATTTGGTCCCTTAAAATATATAAAATATTTACTTGTATTTTAGCAGATACCCTTATCTGTTTATTTTAATCTCTTACTGTTATTAACAATAAGCAGCCACTTTTATAGCTAGGAGCCGTGAACAAATTGTGTTAGAAAAACATTTAAAAATTCCTTACTTTTATTTTCAAGTGTCTTTTTTTTTGCTTTTTTTCCCCCTTCACTCTCACAGTTTGGAGTAGTATCTTACTCAGTAACCTTATTCCTACTGTGTAATTATTCCTTTATTTGCTGCTAGGATAACAGAAAAGCTTTTTTCATTATTGATACAATCTTTAGGACTAGAATCCTGAAAGTTTTTTCTTTTAAGATGAGACACTGGTAAGTCCATGATTTAGTTTTGTTTATAATGCACTATATTTTGTTTTCCTGAGCATGGCAGAAAGTGAATAGAAAGCAGTTTCCTTGCTCACAGTGCAAGGCTTTATTCCAGCTAGTCTCTGCCTAAAAAGCAATTACTCTGCAGTATTTTAGAGCTGTGCTTCCAGCTGTTTTTCTGGTTGTCTCCTCAGCTTTCGTGCAGCTTTCTGCCTATTCCTGTGGATGCTTCCCACAGATGTGCCACCCATCCATCTAACTGTAAACAACAGAAACCCTTTTTTTTGCTTGTGACAGTATATAATTTTACTGTGTAATACTCAAAAAGAATTTAAAAGCTTTCAGGGCTTATCAAGAATAAATGTTGCTATTGTAGGCTGCAGATACATTCTGGTCTTACACATCAATGCCGTGAATGTATAAGTTTCCTCTGACAGTTCAGAGATGGGCTGAACTAAGTCTGTTTTCCATTACAAATTACTAGTGAAGTACTTGTGCCAATAAACAGCCCTTATACTTGGTTGCACAGCCCCTGGAGACAAACTCTAGAGGTAGTGTTAGAGAGAGATTTGAATAAAACAAATGTGATGGGATTACAGTTGACTTACAAGGTTGTTGTTAATTTGCAGCAATGTGTGAGCATGATGAGGCTTTGATCCTGAGTTGCTTGCAAGGAGGACAAGTTAGAAAGAATATGTTCTCAGAAACAGTTTGTTCAACACAGCTGTCAAGGCACAAAGAAACAAGGAGCGTCAGCAACCTCAACCCACTAGCATGTGTGGAAACAATAACCAGATTTCCTCAGTGACTTGAGTTTTGTCCCCAGGCTATTAAAGGTTTCTAAAAGTTTCAGCTCTTAAAATAGTGCTGTTAATTTTGAGGTTGTAGCACTCCTCTGGCCAGTTATTTTTGCTCATGCATTTTCTTCTAATGTATTAATATGTTAAACATTTGTCTGTAGATCAATCATAACTAATTTCTTTTTAGTTTATTAAGGTGGGTTTCCTTGCTGTAGTTCCTGCCTTGTATGTGTATGTTTGTTTCTGAGAGGAGGCAAAGGAATGCTTTAAAGTAAGAACATCTTGATTTACATGTACAGAAACTCACTGAGTTACTGACAGTTCTGTAGTAGAAACAAATCTTGTTAAAGTGTTTGGAAGCTTTCAGGTTGTCAGAAGTAGTTGCTTTTTCCTGTGTGCTACTATGTTCTGCTTTGCTGTGTGTGTTGTTTCCTTGCCACGTTGGACTCTAAGTTAATTATACTGAGAATAGTCAGCATCTTAACCATCAAAAATCTTGAGCCCTGAATGTTCAAGACTATGTGAGCATATTAATGTGATAATTCATGGACAAAGTTTGAGACACATACACATGGGTTTTCCTGGACATGACTTCAACGTCTCCATGGAAATTTTGCCTGGGCAGAAATCCCTTCAGATGCAGAGCCTGCAGCCTGGATGGGTGGGTGCCACTGCACAGGCCTCCTGTTGCTGACGAGGTTACTGCATGACCAGAAATTCCAATTGTGTACACACAGATGAAGTGTGCACAGTAAGTGACACCTTTGGGAAGTTTTATGTAAGTGCATATTTGTGGGAAGTAGTTGCTGAGCAATTATACAATAGTGCTCGAGTCCATGTGCTTCTGAGATGTCTGAGAGGGGTCAGCCACTCGGTTACTGCACAGCTGGTTGGTGTATGTGCTGTGAGTCGCATTCTGGAGGATGTGTGGAGGTGCGTGTGTTGTAGAGTTTGCTTGCATGGAAGCATCAGGGTTCAACATTTCTGCTTTGCACGAAGGTTGTTTGCACTCTCTGTTGATGAGAGAGGCTCTGGGAGAGATAGGGGAAACCTTTCTGGAATGCACATGTGTTCACACGTGCTGGTAGAATAACTGCTTTCTCATAGGTAGAGTTGGCTCCCCCAGGTCAGAGCTCATTTTCCCTTGTTCTCCTCCTCCACACTGCTTTACTGAGAAGGCAGTTGTATAGAATGAAATTTTACATTACACAAAGACCCTGCAAAAGGGACTAATGCTTTTCTATGTATTTGTAGTATGTTGCTTTAGACCTAACTGTATTTAACTCAGTTTGAGGAAAGTGTTTAACTTGGAATGATCTATAACTGAATGGAAGACTTCTCTTGTTGTTGTATGCTCTCTAGGCACACAAACTTACCAGAGTGCCAGGTAAAAGATAATTTATTTAAAACCCAGCCAGGCATTTACATATAAATTGTATGTCTTAGTTTTGAGTTTTTCATGATACTGCTGGCTTAGTCTTTCAAGGTATAAGAAAAACTCCTTGTGATTGTGTTCATAGTCATATTTTTGTACTTGGTAATTTTTTTAATTAGTGGGGAATAGATCTCTGAGCCTGGCAAGAATCTGTGCTTCAGCCTTTTGCTTTTATCTGTACCTGGTGTTGTGGTGCATCCAGACCTTTTGTCCATGTTGCTGTTATTGTTAAATTTGCCATGGAAGAAAAGGGCATTAGAGGCTACTTGGCTTTATTGTTTATTGAGACATTATAGATGCATTTTTCAAATGGAAGTTAAGTGTAGGAGTTTGTTGTTAGGTTAGATTGTTAAACTAAAGGGAGGTGTTGCCATTTGTGTTGTTTAGGTGGAGCTGCAGGGTGTGTGGCTGATGCAGCTGATTCTACCCTTCATTCTCAAAAAAAAGCTTTATAACAAATTGATTTATATACCACAATAATGGTACTAAAGTAGCAGGACACAATAAAAACTTCTATGGCTTTATTGATTTGCATCTTTCAAAATTAAAAACTCTATTCTCCATTCAATTTTGGCAATGCAAAAGTTTTTGGGAACAAATCTTTAACTAAACCCAAACTCCTTCTTTAAGGAAAAGAAAAACTTTTTTCAGGTAATCTGTTGAGATGATTCTTCTTGAATCTCTTCTTCTATGGGAGTAATTACTACATTATTCTAGTTCTTCTACAAACTCCTTGTTTCCTTGTTGCAGAAAGAATCAATATGAAAATTATAATTCTATTCAGAAATGTTAACCCATTTGCAATACAGATGGTGCCATATTTCTCAATGTTGTTGTAGCATCACAACTTAATGTTCAGTAATACTGATGAAGAGTACTATAATGGAAAAATAATTTAAAATATGTAATTAGCACAGTGATTTTGGAAATTTAAACCAAAATGCTGATTTTCTGCACTGAGTATTTTGGAGACTATACTTGTCACAAAAAACATTTAAAATGTCACCTTCTTATAACTTGTGGCACACACATTCTAATGGCCTTAGTCAAGCCTAACTAGAAACTCAGTAGTGCCTTCTCTAACCTTGTGCAAACATCTCTATTGCTGTTTCAAGGCCATTGATTTCCTGTTTATGAGGCAGCTGAGGTTAGCTCCGTTGACCAGAGCATGGTGCTAGTAACACCCCATTCAGCCTGGCCTTAAACATTTCCAGAGATGAGGTATCCACAGCCTGTCTAGGCAACCTGTTCCAGTGCTTCACACCCTCATATTAAAGCATTTCTACCTTGCATCTAAGTCTAAACCTACCTGTTTTCAGTTTCAGGCCATTTCCCTTTGTCCTATTACTCCATGCCATTGTAAAAAGTTCCTCTCCAGCTTGCTGGCTCCCTTTAGGTACTGGAAGTGCTGTAAGGTCTCCCTTCCAGGCTGAACAATCCCCAACTCTCTTAGCCTTGTCTTCATAGGAGAGTAGCTCCTATGGTCATCTTCATGACCCTTCTCTGGACTTGCTACAACAGGTCTGTGTCTTTCCTGTGCTGGGGACCCCAGGGCTGGATGCAGCACTGCAGGTGGGGTCTCACCAGAGCAGAGGAGAGGGGCAGACTCACCTCCCTTGCCCTGCTGGCCACGTGGCTTTTGGTGCAGCCCAGGACCCGGTCGGCTTTGGGGACTGTAAGTGCACACTGATGAGTCCTGTTGAGCTTCTTGTCAACCAACAGCCCCAAGTGCTTCTTAGAGCTCCTCTCAGCCCATTCTCCACCCAGCCTGTACTTGAACTTGGGGCTGCCCTTACCCAGGAGCAGGACCTTGCACTTGGCCTTGTTCTTCATGAGGTTCACTTGGTTCCATGTCTCAAGGCTGCCCAGGTCTCTCTGGATGGCATCCCTTCCCTCCAGGGCATCAGACACCACTCAGCTCGGTGGTGTTGGCAAACCTGCTGAGGGTACAGTTGGTCCCACTGCCCATGTCACCGACAAAGATGTTAAAAAGAGCCAGTCCCCATACTGACCCCTGAGGGTACTGTGCATCCCTGGCCTCCACTTTGACTGCAACTCTTTGACTGCAACCATCCAGCTAATTCCTTACCCACTGAGTGATTTATCTGGCAAATTCATGTCTCTCCAGTTTGAAGACAGGGATGTTGTGCAGGACAGTGTCAAATGTTTTGCACAAGTCTGGCTATTTGCAAGAGGTGAGAGTTAGAGGATTAGAGGAAGCTTTAATGGTTACCAGATTGGTAATTTTATGGAAACTTGTTTTCTCTTTCAAATCCCTTTTCTGGTTTTAACTTACCAAGTCAGTAACCAGGAGAATCAAACCCCCTACTTCCATGAATTCTGTTACAGCAGAGAATGCTATGCTAGTAAATGGAATTAGAAATTCAGTAGGTTATAAAAAGTGGTATGCAGAGAAATATTTTTCTTTAAAAGAAAGGAAAACCACCACCACAAAAGAACTCTCCAGGAATTTGAGGCCATTAGATAGCATGAATATTTTGATACCTTAATATAGGTATATGTGCTTGTTTGTAGAAAGTAGCTGAAAGTGTTATTGTCTGATTGAGATCTGAGAAGAAACATGAGATGTCACAGGTGACAGGTAGTCAAACTGACTGTAAGAGGTTGAATTACCTACAGGGTAATTACATTTGTTTACATGGTCAGCAAATCTGTAAGTATTCCAGGTGAAGGGGTTGTTTCTTGTGCTCTTTTAACAGATGTGAAAGAAATGTGTTATAGCAAGGTTAGATTTTGTTGTTATTTTTAATGTTGAAATTATGGTACCACACAGAGATTAATTAATTATTAATTAATTATTATAATTAATTATAAAGCCAGATGCTGATCAGATCAGATCCATTTTGATTCTTTGATATGTCCTGTCAGGAATGAGTGTAATTAGCAGCTGTGTGGTTTTTAGAAGATACTCTTGTTCATTGGTAGCAATAAAATATATGTACATACACACATCTAAACTAAATGATGGAAGCAAACATAAATGAATACAGCATGTGTGCTTAATATATATTTCTGCAGAAATGTAGAATAGATTGTTTTATTTTAGTATGTTAAAAAACGCAATAGAAATTCTTGCTTGCACCTAACATGCTGCAGTCCTTCAGTGTTGCCAAGAATGCAGGCTAGCTATTGACCTGTCCTGTATCTTAAGTGTGTTTCAGTGTTATGGTTGTAATATTTGCTTAACCTGGAGCTTTGTGCTTGTTTAAGCAGTATAGTTAAGGCCTTGCTTTTTATTTGGCAGTTAGTTTGAAAAAATAATTGTGACATTATGATCTTTCTAAAAGCTGTCACTGTAAATTGTGTTTTTGAGGTAATACTATGATGTTGTTGAAGAAACCTTCCTAGATTTTTACACTGTTGTATACTTTAAATCTTGTGCAAGACATGTCAGAAATGTCAGAGTGGGAGGTTTTAGTGACAGTTATTTGAAAGTAATTTTTTTTTCACTGAAGAGTTACTGTCCAGGTTACATTAATTCAATGCTTTGTATGCTCAGCTGAGCTTTTCTTTTATCAATTTCTTAAACTGAACTCTGTGCAATGAATGTCTACAACAGAAGTTGCAATAATTTTTGTTGTACTGCTTTGCTTTTTGGGAATAGAATCTATGAAGCTTTTATTTACCCATTAGTGTTTCTGTTTGGGCACAGAGATGTTTTAAATACTGATTGCTTATTGTGGGACAAATTTAGCATATGATTTCAGTGACGTTTTTATACCACTTTCCCCTTAAAGAAGAAAAGTCAGTAGAGGTGACTGTACTTCTTAGCACTGGGAATGAAATAAGAACCAAAAAGCTGGAACCTCAAAAGCCCTGAGGCTTATATGCATCCATAGTCTTGGGCAGTGTTGTTTACTAGTCATAGAAGTGTGAATTCTAGTAAAGTTAACAGTCAGAGCAGGACAAATAAAGTGTGTGCACTTTTTTTGGGGGTGGGGCTGGGGGTTGGGGAGGTGTTGGGGTTTTTTTGTTTGTTTGGGGTTTTTGTTTGGTTTTGTTTGTTTGCTTGCTTTTTCCCCATCACTGCAGCTTGCTGTTCTCTGCTTTAAAAGGAGACCTTCAGGTCAAGTGCTGCCAATAACTTTTCTCAAACAAATCATGTGTTTAATTACCCTTATTGTCTGAAGCCAGTGCAGACAGAGCACCATATGATTCTGTTGACTTGACCTCCTTATTTGTGGGATTTTTTGATATATTATTCTTTTTATTCTTTGTGTCCAAAGGAACATTCAGACTCTCTGTCAACCCTCATCAGGGGAGATTTGAATGTGGTGCCATACTGGATTTTATAACTGTTTTGGAAATCTTCTAAATTGTGACCTTTCTCTATTGGACAAATTATATCTGGAAGCAAAGGTGTGCAATTGCATCTGGAGACATTTAAAACTGTTCCTGACTGTTCTATCCAGTTATGAAAATACTCGTTAAGTAAATCATTCATCAGTTGTCACAATTCTAGTTTGGCTTCTTTGTCTTTTTAATTTCTTAAGATTGTTTTTCCTCTAGAAAAATGTTGTATTATGTGGCTGTTTAGAAAAAAATAAACAAACATGATGTACCATTCATGCTTCCACTTTCATTGGTAAGCTACATAATTTCCATTGTATTTATATTAAAGATGGAAAAAGTATAGGGAAAGCAGATTCCCAGAGTCTGATCTCTTTTGTACTCCTGTTTTTCTGCTGTGTATATGTGGAATCTGCAAGAAGAAGGGGCTTTATTTTTTTCAAAGGACTATTTACAAGAAAATTGATTCTGAAATTTACATTTTAAAATAGAAAGTTTTTACCAGCGGATATGACAAAGGATTATATTCAGATTGCTTTAAAAATTTTGGAGAAAACAACTTCAGCTCCTGCTGAAAAGGAATGTTTAAATAAAATTATCTAGACTGAGATTGGATAAGGCCCTGAAAGTTTCAAAGCAAGCACTTCAGACTTGTGCTAGTGCACTAAAATTGGAGAGAACAAAAAACAAAATTTGTTTATAGAGATCCTTGAAGTGCAAAACGTGAAAAAATTGCAATGAGAAGTTAAGCAATTTGAATTATTGATTTATTTTTTTTAAACAAAGTTATGAAAACCTGCAGAACCTTCCCTCAAAAACAAGCTGTTCTTCACACTGAAAGCTACTTTAATAAGCAGTTTTTAAAATACTTGCAGTCCTAATAAGTACATTTCTATGTGGAAAACAACAGCAATAAAGAGAAGTTCTGATGGATTGTTTTGGTAGATTGAAATAGAGAATTGCTGAAATGACCCATCATTTGAATAACAAGATTAGGGCTAAAAAAATTACTTGCCTACTTGTTTTCCTGGATCTTGATTTTGTGTGTTTGTTTCCTGATGCAGAAAATGTTTTGTCCTGATTAGTAGGATGGGTTTTTTTGTAAATCATCTACCATATTTTCCTGTCTTTAATTTCACAGAGTATTAGACTTACAAAAAATTGCATATTCTCTAATCCTTTCAAAATAATAAAGTAACTTTATGAATAGTCATAGCTACAAACTCTGTAACTAAAAAGGCCCATAGAATGAAGTGTTCGAAGAGGACTGATAAAATTTGACCTTGAGCAGTTTCCTTCAAAGCTTTTATTTATAGCATATCTTGAGGTTAGCCTTTACAGTGTACTGCTTTATTTGTATTTGCATGGTTGATTGCTTTACTGCTTTGGATTTTATAACTCATCATAGCTTGTGTATAAAAGGTTTTAATTTCACTTTAAGAGCAGGGAAGCTAATTAGCTGTTGTTGAGTAGTCATCCATGGTAATACATTGTAACATTTCAAGGACACCATATATCAGCTTTTAGCCAGTTTTGAGACAAGTCAGAATCTGATTTGTGAGCACGCTTGAGGTTTAAACTTCGGGGGCAAATTTTGTTAACACCTTCTTTACTCTTCACTGTTTGACATTGCTGATTATAAATATGATTTGTGCCTACGTGCAGGTTTTGATGCTTGATAATTAGCTCAGCTTGCTATAATGTTTTGCTGTTTTTATAAGTCTAAATGTCACAGGAGGATTCTGGAACATCTTTAATATCTCTCTTGTGTGGACATAGCTTTTTGTCTGTGCCTGTGTGATTGGTTTGACAATTCCTCTGCTTGCCTCCCCTCGGTTGGACATTTGAGAATGCAGTGCTTCGTTTCTGCCTTGTGAATATCTTCTGAGCTCTGGAATCGCTTCCAAAGGGCAGTGGAAGTAATGTTCCTGTTCTCTCAGTAAATACCAGTATGTATTTTTTGTCTGTGCATCTTGATGTGGATATTGGATGAAAGTACAGTGCAGAAGGAACAGAATTTTGTGTTACAGTGTTGGGTAATTGTATTTGCAGTTATATTTTGCAAAATTTGTGCTAAAGAGGAAGTGTAGCCTTTGTCAAAAAAGAGGTCAGTTTTAAGATGAAGTTTAGAATTACTTAAGTGCTAGCATGGTAAGAATTTTATTTTCTGTACTAGAGAAATTCACTTTTTTTTTTCTGACATTGGAAATAATTTAGTCTGCTGCATATTAGTATAGCAGGATTTTAATTTAAAAGGATATCTGCATTTAAGAGAAGATGAGTATTTTATCAATAATATTAAAAATGTGAGGTACTTGGGTATTATGAACCAAGCATAATCTAAAAATTCTTGTTACTTACATCTGTGGGATTGAAGTGGAGGTCCGTGCAGGTATCATCATGACTTACTGGTTACTGATTTACTTGATACTACAACTTCATGGATCACATAAAACATCTGAACTGATTTTATGGGATGTGCAGAACTTAATTTTTATACCTCATGTAGCTCAAACAAAGAAATATTCCTGTAAGAGCTGTGCCAGATTGAATTGGCTGGCATGTTGACAAATCCCTAATTCACTGGAGAGTAACCTCTTGCCTCACCACTGACTCTCTATGAAACCCAGTGTGGAAGCTCTCTGCCAATGAAGACCTCTACTCTGTATCAACCTGTAAACTGACCTGCATCCTTGATAGGAGTGTAATGAATTAATACATGAAACTTTTATTAGTGTCTCTGACCCATGGCATGATGGTAACTACTGTAGGGTTTTTATAATGGGAGTAAATGAGTTGTAGAATAACTAATCACAGAAATACCTGAATTAGCAGTTGCTGCAGTCTGTTCACACAGATTCAAACATTTATTTAATGGCATTTTAATAACTCTTCAACAGGGTGTACAGAAAAATGAGACATTTGCTGCAGAACCTTTAACTTGTAAAAGCTGAAAGAGTTGTCATTAGGGGTGGGCTGTAAACTGTTACATTGGTGAATTTAGGACTGTTGCCAGTGATACACTGTTGATTTGAATAATAATTTCAAGTTTCTCCACTTGGGTAGAGGAAAAGTCCTGTTGTATCAGATATCTAGGTGTTTTGCTTATTGAGTATTTGTGTTCAGTGCTTTGTTGCCATCCAGAGCCTTTTGTCTGTGTGTCAGACACAGTCAATCCTTCCTGTTATTTAATGAAGAAAGGGGGTGAGGTTTCTGTGGTTCAGCTGGGTAAGGGCAGAAAATATAAATCAGGCCTACAATTAATTGGCAAAGGTAACCCCTCTGTGCTTGGCTTGCTGTCTCTTTTAAGTGCCAAATCTGTGGCTGGTTACCTTTTTGCCTGTGTGGCAGATCCATCACTGGGTGTTTAGCTGGTTTGAGGGAAAGCTCAGCTGCCTCCTTGTGATATGGGAAGGTCATAAATTTGTTCTTGATCTTTTCCTGATCTTGTCTGATGCATCTGCCTTTGGATACAATGAGCCATACTAACACAGAGCTCTTGAGTAAATTGTAGCTTGTCTTTTTAAAATTCAATCATTTATTTATGTGAATACAGCCACCTTAGTTCAACAATCTTAGTTCAATGTGTTCAATTTTCAGTTGTGAAAACAGCCTGTGATTTAACGTGTTAGGGAACCTGCATGATTGATAGGATAAATAACAGCTTGCAAAGCTTTCATACTGCTTTTTGTGTTGTAGACTGTAGTTCTTTTAGCAGACAATCAAGGCTTTCCTTGAGGAATAATGGCAGTACCAACTGAGAATTGCTGAAACGTTCTTGGGTTGTGAAAGGGTCTTCAGACAATTCTGTTTCCTTTTGCGAGTGTGCACTCCACTCAGTTTAGAAGTGCACTCAAATAGTTTCTTCATAAAGTTTTTGTGTTAGAATAGAACAGACAGTTTCAATTGGAAGGAAGCTACAGTGGTCATCTGGTGCAGCTGCCTGACCACTTCAGGGCTGACCAAATGCTAAAGCACATTGTTAAGGTCATTGTCCAAATGCCTCTTAAAGATTGACAGGCTTGGGGCATTAAAAAAATCTAACCTTGCCATGAAAGTAACAGGAACTAAATACTGAGCTGTTGATGATTTATATTGACATTGCTCTATAGCCTTAAAATTGCTTTGATTGAGTTTCCACAGTGTTTTTTCTGTTTGGTTGTTCAGTAGATATTTCTTTTGGAATTGGAATATAGCAAGTGTTCTGACAGTGTTGGTAATTTACTTGCAATTCAGACTTATGCCATTTCAGTTGAGCTGAAATACTCTGCAAAATGCTTTTCTAAACTCAAACTACAGCCTATTTTCTTATTCCCTTACTTTGATGTCCCTTTTTATCCCAAGGGAAAGCTCTTTGCTGTTACAAAAAGCAAGGGTTGAAGTGCATAAACAGATTTTTCAAGCAGTACAAATGCTCAAACTAAGAAATTAGATGCATACTAAGATGTTCAGAAGCTCCATGTTTTAAAACTTCGAATTTTTCTTCAAATTTAGATAACTCTTAAACAAATTATGTAGTTACGATTGTCTGTGGCTAAGAGGAGAATGGACTGAGTTTGTAATCTTGGGCTAGTGGTATCTTTTTGGAAATTTTTTTTTTTTATCAGTTATTTAGTAGGAGAACCATATATAACCCAGAGAAGACTGAGAGCTGAGATTTCGTCTCTGGTCAAAACTTGCAAACCTCCAGAGTTTTATTTGAATTTTCACTTTTAAAAATACTGCATCAACTTTCAAGCAAGCTTGTCTAAATTCTAGTTCTGCATATTTAAGAGAATGAATTGCAAAAAAGGAAAAAAGGTTGGTAAAATAAAGTACAGGTTCAGTTGACATACTATTGGGAGAACTGCACAGCATTTGGCCAGCTAAAATATTTAGGTTTTAGCTTCTGAAGTTTTGCTGAACTGACTAAAATTTAAGAGAAAAATGATGAAGAATTAATGCTTTCAGTTCTCAAGTAATTTCTTAACAAGATATTTATTTTATTTGATCTTTCTGGCTTCCAGAGAAAAGTATGGAAAAACATCACCTTCTCATTTCAATGTAAAATAGTATGTTATTCTTAAATAAAAATATGCTTGTATTCTGAAATTATTGGGGACCAAATGTCTTCAATATTGGCTACAGCTGCTGTTAGAGGCATGTTTTGTGTGTCAGAGAACAAATATGTTTGGGGATCTTTATCAGTGTTGCAAGGCCAATAACGTTGAATTCCTTCTTCTGTTTTCTTAAATAACTTCAGATTTCAGCATGCGAATAAGAACAGAATTCATAACCTGTAGAAAAAGAATATTTTTTTTCCTGATGGTGATCACTGACCTCTGTTCTCTGTGATTTTAGGCTCAGTGCTTTCCTTTTTACTGTAACAGCAATCAAAAAAAGTGCTTTCATACTTCTGGACAAGAAATCAATTCAGTTTCTTTCAGTTTTGGAGAAATTGCTGAATAATAAAACACTAAATGGTCAAATGTATTTTGGAAATATCAGGTACACTGTTGACTTCTTTGTATATACAATGCTTACAAGTCAGCTTTTCATAGAATGGGATATCTCAGTTGGAAGGGACGTACCAACAATCATTTAGTCCAAGTGCCTGACCACTTCAGGGCTTACCAAAAGCTAAAGCATATTTTTAAGGGCATTGTCCAGATGCTTCCTAAATTCTTTATGTTCTCTAGGAAGCTTGTTCCAGTGTTTTACCACCCTCTCAGTAAAGAAATGCTTTCTGATGTCCAATCTGAACCTCCCCTGGCACAGCTGAGGACCATTCCCAGGTGTTCTAGCACTAAACACCAGGGAGAAGAGCTCAGCACGTCCATCTCCAATTTCCCCCCCTCAGGAAGCTGCACAGAGCAATGAGGTCACCCCTCCAACCTCCTTTTCTCCAAACTAGACCAACCCAAAGTCCCCAGCTGCTCCCAACAGGACAGACCATCCAGCCTTGTCACCAGCTTTGTTGCCCTCTTCCAGATGCATTCAGAGAACTCCANTGCTTTGATTGAGTTTCCACAGTGTTTTTTCTGTTTGGTTGTTCAGTAGATATTTCTTTTGGAATTGGAATATAGCAAGTGTTCTGACAGTGTTGGTAATTTACTTGCAATTCAGACTTATGCCATTTCAGTTGAGCTGAAATACTCTGCAAAATGCTTTTCTAAACTCAAACTACAGCCTATTTTCTTATTCCCTTACTTTGATGTCCCTTTTTATCCCAAGGGAAAGCTCTTTGCTGTTACAAAAAGCAAGGGTTGAAGTGCATAAACAGATTTTTCAAGCAGTACAAATGCTCAAACTAAGAAATTAGATGCATACTAAGATGTTCAGAAGCTCCATGTTTTAAAACTTCGAATTTTTCTTCAAATTTAGATAACTCTTAAACAAATTATGTAGTTACGATTGTCTGTGGCTAAGAGGAGAATGGACTGAGTTTGTAATCTTGGGCTAGTGGTATCTTTTTGGAAATTTTTTTTTTTTATCAGTTATTTAGTAGGAGAACCATATATAACCCAGAGAAGACTGAGAGCTGAGATTTCGTCTCTGGTCAAAACTTGCAAACCTCCAGAGTTTTATTTGAATTTTCACTTTTAAAAATACTGCATCAACTTTCAAGCAAGCTTGTCTAAATTCTAGTTCTGCATATTTAAGAGAATGAATTGCAAAAAAGGAAAAAAGGTTGGTAAAATAAAGTACAGGTTCAGTTGACATACTATTGGGAGAACTGCACAGCATTTGGCCAGCTAAAATATTTAGGTTTTAGCTTCTGAAGTTTTGCTGAACTGACTAAAATTTAAGAGAAAAATGATGAAGAATTAATGCTTTCAGTTCTCAAGTAATTTCTTAACAAGATATTTATTTTATTTGATCTTTCTGGCTTCCAGAGAAAAGTATGGAAAAACATCACCTTCTCATTTCAATGTAAAATAGTATGTTATTCTTAAATAAAAATATGCTTGTATTCTGAAATTATTGGGGACCAAATGTCTTCAATATTGGCTACAGCTGCTGTTAGAGGCATGTTTTGTGTGTCAGAGAACAAATATGTTTGGGGATCTTTATCAGTGTTGCAAGGCCAATAACGTTGAATTCCTTCTTCTGTTTTCTTAAATAACTTCAGATTTCAGCATGCGAATAAGAACAGAATTCATAACCTGTAGAAAAAGAATATTTTTTTTCCTGATGGTGATCACTGACCTCTGTTCTCTGTGATTTTAGGCTCAGTGCTTTCCTTTTTACTGTAACAGCAATCAAAAAAAGTGCTTTCATACTTCTGGACAAGAAATCAATTCAGTTTCTTTCAGTTTTGGAGAAATTGCTGAATAATAAAACACTAAATGGTCAAATGTATTTTGGAAATATCAGGTACACTGTTGACTTCTTTGTATATACAATGCTTACAAGTCAGCTTTTCATAGAATGGGATATCTCAGTTGGAAGGGACGTACCAACAATCATTTAGTCCAAGTGCCTGACCACTTCAGGGCTTACCAAAAGCTAAAGCATATTTTTAAGGGCATTGTCCAGATGCTTCCTAAATTCTTTATGTTCTCTAGGAAGCTTGTTCCAGTGTTTTACCACCCTCTCAGTAAAGAAATGCTTTCTGATGTCCAATCTGAACCTCCCCTGGCACAGCTGAGGACCATTCCCAGGTGTTCTAGCACTAAACACCAGGGAGAAGAGCTCAGCACGTCCATCTCCAATTTCCCCCCCTCAGGAAGCTGCACAGAGCAATGAGGTCACCCCTCCAACCTCCTTTTCTCCAAACTAGACCAACCCAAAGTCCCCAGCTGCTCCCAACAGGACAGACCATCCAGCCTTGTCACCAGCTTTGTTGCCCTCTTCCAGATGCATTCAGAGAACTCCACATCCTTTCTAAACTGTGGGGCCCAGAACTGCACACAGCACTCCAGGTGAGGCTGCACCAACCACTGCCTTTCCTTCATCTTGCCTTCATTCANTGTTTTACCACCCTCTCAGTAAAGAAATGCTTTCTGATGTCCAATCTGAACCTCCCCTGGCACAGCTGAGGACCATTCCCAGGTGTTCTAGCACTAAACACCAGGGAGAAGAGCTCAGCACGTCCATCTCCAATTTCCCCCCCTCAGGAAGCTGCACAGAGCAATGAGGTCACCCCTCCAACCTCCTTTTCTCCAAACTAGACCAACCCAAAGTCCCCAGCTGCTCCCAACAGGACAGACCATCCAGCCTTGTCACCAGCTTTGTTGCCCTCTTCCAGATGCATTCAGAGAACTCCACATCCTTTCTAAACTGTGGGGCCCAGAACTGCACACAGCACTCCAGGTGAGGCTGCACCAACCACTGCCTTTCCTTCATCTTGCCTTCATTCATGAGGAGGGTGATTTTATCATAGAATTAAACCAAATTAGTTAAATAGGACTTTCTCTACCAAAGTTACTCAGTCAAAGTTTAAATAAAAATAGATTCTAAAATTTAATCTTGTAGGCTCATTCTCAAGTACTTAGTCAGGAACTCTGAAAAATCATATTAGAATATTTATAAACTGCTGATGGCTTTAGGGATGCTCTTCTAAAGTCTGGGACATGTGGTCACTGCTAATCGTGGTACTGTAAGAGTCTAAGAAGTATTTTCTCCTTTGTAAGTGCCTGTCAGTATGAGATAAAATTTGTTGTGTTTGTTTTTGTTTTGTTTGTATTTGTTTGTTTGTAAGTATCTGAGCAGTTGATCTTTTAAGTACTGAAAGTATACTAAAGATATAAGTGTTAGACATTTAAATTCAATTTGTTTAGTTTAAAAGTACAGATAGCCATATTATAACACAAGTACCAAAATGCTGAATTAAACATTAATCTCCCAAAACATGACAAGTGCTAGGTCTGGTAGTTTTAGAGATGTAAATGTTTTAGGTCACTTAAGTTCACATAAACAAAGAATTATTTTTAAATTTCATTTTGCATAAATAACTAGAAAAATACTCATAGGGTAGTAGACTTAAAATCTTACTGTGTTTGTAATGTTAGGACTTTCTAGTTTTACTTGACAGAATAATGTTGTGCCTAATGAAAAAAAGGTCACCATATATTTGTGAAGGATATGTGCCAGGAGTTTATGTATCTTTTAGAGCAGCCTCCTTAACCCAGAAATGTCTGGTTGAAGGAACTGTGAGAAGTTGACTACTTGTCTAGTATTACTTAAAGGAATTAATGCTTTTCAGATCTCAAGTACCATAAATTCAATACCAGTTCACTGGAAGCATCAGGACTGAACTACTTTATTAGTTATCATTGGCACATAAGAATGTCCTTCAGGCCAGAAACTCAAAAAAATTTTCCCGGTTTTCTAAGTGCTGCTGACTAAAACATAAATTCCAATTTCAAATAGCACTTTGGATTCAATCAGCAGTGTGCAGTGTGCCTAGCACTGTGTTGTAGGCCAGCATCTGCATTCTGGGTTTGTTGGCACAAAAGCAATAACCATTTTGTTTTAATGAAAGAAGGAAAATAAAGCTGGAAAAGGAAATGTTTTTAAGAGGTAGTGAAATATGTTTTTATTTTTCTGTCTTCAAAACAGAGGGCATTTTAGTTAATTATGTTTTCTAAATGTAATTGGAGCAGTACGTCCCAACTACAAAAAAAAAAAAAAAAAAAAAAAAAAAANAAAAAAAAAAAAAAAAAAAAAAGTAAATTGAAAGAATTTGGAAGAAAAGCAACCTTATTAACAATGCAAGTTGACTTTAATTCCTTTTTTGCCCCATGTGTTATGTAATATAGCAACAGGAAGAGTTTCAAATTGCTAACTAAACTTTTGCTTCCCTACCACTGCAATACAAGAAGAGTAGGAGTGGATAGATAAATAACAAAAGGGATGTGTCTGTGGATGTTAGCTGAATGGCTGGAACATTAATTATGAGTTACAAAATCACTTACAATACTGCAGTCAGTGTCAGTGGATTGGTTGAAGGAGGCTGATAGTCATGATGGCGAACAGAAGATCTGAGGATTTACCAATAGGAAGGAGGAGGGATACAAAATCCAGGCATGCTTACTTTGCTGGGTGTCCAGGGCAAAGGGAATGTATCAGCAAATCAGTTTTGGTGTTTCCCCCTCCCTTTTGGTCCCCTTTCGAGAGAATGTGTATGTATCAGCATTAGCTGAATTTTGATCAAAAATTTTGTTCTTCAGTTCTCAGGCACTGACCATATCATCAAGTTAAAACTTGCGTTTAAAATTTATATATCTGAAATAGTCACATTCCATTCATTCTTACAAAGTATTCAGAGGGGTCTTTCAGAAGATGTAACCTGTGCTTCTGTAAGGGGCCACTCCTATGTGGCTTCTTAAAACAGATGGTTTGTGGGCATCTGTTCCAAGAAATGGTTCAGAACTTCCCTGTGATGCTGCGTGCTGTGTACTCAAGGTTGCCCTGTGCTGTGCTGACTCACAGTGGTGTGTGCCACAACCTTCCACGAGTGTCCCCTTCAGGAGCACGTACCTCAGCCTGGCTTGGGAGTCCCTGGGCCCAGGCATGGGCAATGGAGCAAGAGAGGCAGGAGGTGGTCTCTGATATGCCTTTCCAGCACGGTTTATTTGTGGGAGATCTCCAAACCCACCCGCACCAGAGGGGAGCAGTGATCAAAGAACAGAGAGAAAGGGTGTGCAGGGGGTTATAAAGGGACAGGATCTCAGGGGTGGGTACACTCTCAGGGCCAATAAGGGAGAAGAAGGGGAGGACTCAGGGCGGAGTTGGGGATAATGGAGTGCAATACAAACCAATGGGATAAGCCGGGGGGAGGAGCAAAATTCAAGTAAACCAATGGGGCCTCGAATATTAGAGGAATTCCATGGAGGGGCAATAGGATTGACACAGGGAAGGCAAAAGGGGATTGAGAGGGAAAGGAGTGGGTCCAAATTCCAGGGGGAATCGTTTAGGAAAGGGATGAACCAATATCGGGAGGGTAAGGGAACAAACTGTTTATAATACCAAACAAGATATAAACATACTTGAAGACATAAAATAGACCACAACAGCCCTGGTCTGTTGGACCTGTCAGGAGGCGTTTGTCTCCGCAAATAACCTGGGTTGTGTTTTTTCTCCCTAGAGAAGCTGATCGCATACCAGCGGGAGTTCCATGCTTTGAAGGAGCGGCTGCGCATCGCCGAGCACCGCACGCTGCAGCGCTCCTCCGAGCTCAACGCCATCCTGGAGCAGTTCAGGCGGGCCGTGGCAGAAACCAACGGCAGTAAGAATGCAATGAATAATTTTTCAGGTACATGCTCTGGCTGAGGTGTTTCTTGTTACTCTGCAATGCCAGGGTATCTTCTTATTACTATAGAATAAGAAATTGCTACCAAGAAAGCCAAACGAAACTGTTCAGCACTGCGAATAAAGAACATGTAATATGTTACATCTGGTGTGGGTGGTTTTGGTTTGTTTTTTTCAGTTGTTGTTCTTAATGATTCACCCACCTTTATTAAGTCCCAAAAGTCATAAGAATTGCTTACTCCACACCTAGCTCCTAAAGTTTGGAACTTCTGGTTACTTGTTTAATATGTTGAATATATTTTGACCATTAATTTACGTCACTTTTTAAATAGAGCCAGAGGGGAAAAGTGAGCAAACAGAAGAAATGGATGAACTTGAAGCAGTTAAAATATGCTTAAAAGTCAACTGGAATGTATAAAACCATATAGACTTAAGTATTGGATATGATTTGTAAAAAGTGCAAGTAATGGCCTTTTCAATAACTAGTGATTAAACTGGTAAAATCTTCCATAAGTTTTTACCCATTTTGGAGATGGATGGTCAGGCTTACAAAAAGCTCTTTGGCAATATTAGAGAAAAACACTGCAATATTCACCAGAATATTGACATTAGCTTTTAAAATCATGCTATGACTGCTTTAGTTGCTCTGATTTTTGTGGATGGAAAATGAATAACAAATAAGTACAAATTTTTGTCAAGAGGTCTGGCTTGATAGGTTGCAGAAATGTCACTGTATTGGTCTAATAAGGAGTTGAAACTCAAAGAGTTTTGCAGTTCAAAAGCTTGGAACAAGATTTTTGAATTTGTTGTCTACTTGCATTTGTGCTATGGTTTACTACTTTCAATTTTTTAAATATTTTTTTTGGGAAATGGTTGAAGTTATAGGCCCCAGTGCTGATGCTAATCATGAATTGCTGTCTGTCACTAATGGCCTGATCTCAGTAGTCCCTGGATCTCCAGGAATTGCACAGCTAAAGGCTACATGTAGCATGGTCTATAAATCTTGTCTTCCTATTTCATGTGGTTTTGCTTTTAAAGTAAAGTGTGGAGGATAATTATGTCAAATAATTTTGATTCTGGATTTAGGGTTAAGTTGTTACCACATTTGTTTCTAAAATTGGCTTAGCTTGCTGATAGGCAGTATAATTTTAGGGAGTTACTCTCTTCTGATGCAGCTGAAAGTACTAATTCATTTAAGATTTTACCATGTCTGGATCCCACCTGGGATGGACATCCATGTTTTTCCATGTGGAGCCATAATGGGAAGCCAAGTGAATTACTGAGCTTTTTGCTCAGAACATAGTATTAATAAGTTTTTATTAGGCTTAATACACTTAAGTATACCTCATAATATTTGTTTTCCTTGAAGCTGAAAGAAGTCCAGATTTTTTTGTGTAGATCCTTATTAATTCAGACAAAGAGCTGTCATACTTCGACAGAATTGAGTCCAGCTTTTGCAGATGAAGTTAAAGAAATTTTAGCAGGAAAAGTAAAATTTGCCTGTATTGAAGTCTGTCAAAATAGACATATCTACACAAAGCTTTTTGTAAGGTTTGAGGTGGTTAGGAATTTAGTTTCACCTAAAAATAAATATTTTAAGAAATCCTCAAACATACAAAACCAAAATCCACAACAAAATCCATCTATCTTTGTAGAAGCTGTGCTCAGAAACTGAGAGGAATTACAGTTATGGCAGTATTATTCTTATTTCTTCTCAATTTTATCTCAAGAAACCTTGAGTACAGTTTTTACTTAACTTGATATTATAAAGCTCATAAGTCTTCAAAGATCCATATGCTATCATATTTGTCATTTGAAATGAGTTGTTTTCACACTTGATGCAAAAAATCAACAGGCACAGCAGGCTAATTTTAAAAACTGTTGCTTGCAACTTTGAGAGCCACCTGGACATACTGAGAGGTAGTTGCACCAGAAAGAGCAAGATAGATTCTGGAATCTAATAAGATAAATCTATTCTAATGGACTAGATAAAATTTGCATTATTTTTTTTTTCAGGAATAATCAAATTATCAACTGTATGTTTAATGCTATTTTATTTTGTGTCTATATGTGCAGTACATTCCAATATATATTTGTAGCTCTGAAAAGTTATTTGCAGTAGCGTTTGCTGGATGGTGATGACCTCTGTAAGCAAAAATAAGAAATTATCTAGGGAAATAAGCCTCCCATTTGATTAACTGGGGAAAAAAACCAACAAGTAAATGGAGGATTCTTTACTTCTGTAAATTCACACTAGATCTTATGTGATCAGGTAAGTGTTAACTGTATCTGTAACAAGGTTATAGATGCAAAATAGTCTTGGCCATCGTTTATTAAAAAATCAAAATAGAAAAGACTTCCTTTGTAGACAAGATACAATACCTCAGAAAAGTGCACAATTTCTTCTGACTTTCAGTAGAACCAAACTTGGAATTTTATACAGTTTACTATTGCTTAAAACTTCGTATTATTTGTTTTCTGCATTACTGATTTTCTGTGTTTGCAGATGAGACACTGAAATTGTTAAAAGAGCTAACAAGTAAAAAATCTCTTCAAGTGCCAAATATCTATTACCATTTGCCTCATTTGTTGAAAAATGAAGGAAGCCTTCAACCTTCTGTGCAGGTTGGCCTTGGAAGGACAGGAGGTATGCTGATAAAATGGTTATTTCATGTTTTATATCTGGAGGACCTTTAGTTTTAGAAAGAGAATTTACTGCATTTCTTGGTAGGTCAAGGGCATCTCATTTAACTTGTGTGATATTGATATCCTTTGAATTCACTCTGAATGCAAGATGAAAAGAGCTGGGTTTCAGCTTTGCTCTTTTCTGCAAAATCTCAGTCACTCCCATGCCAAGTTAAGGTACACATTAAGAAGCATTTAGTTTGGATGAATTTTTTATGGCTGAAAGGAAACAAAGCTCAAGCATTTCAGATTCTGAACTAATGGATATATCCCTTTGGCTTTTCAGATTTGCAGAGCAGCTGTTCATGGATATAATTATTTTAGAGTGGATGTTTCTGTAGTTCTAAACTGTATACTTCAATGTATAAATTAAAAGTTGAGAAAACTAAGATAATCAGGTATAATTGCATCAATCAAATCAGGACAGTCATTGGAGGGGGGAAAAAGTTGTGTTGTAGTTACTCCTGGCTTGTAGTTTTTCATTACCTCAGTAATTTTGATTGCTCATTCTTTTAACAGAAGACATGCCTGTATGACAAATGTGTGGGCTCAAGCCACAGGTTTATTTTTCTGACTATAAATACCTTTTATTTCAATGTTATTATTCAGGGAGGAAAAATCTAATAATCCATTATTGCTTTAAGTGAAGTCTGCATTATGTCCCCCTGGGAATATATGGCAGAAACTTGGAATTACAGAATAGAAATTGGAGTCAGGTTTATTTAATTAAACAGATGGAGGAAATTCAGGGGTTCAGGACTTCATGAACTCTACTTTATTCTTTCACTGCATTCCTGCTGCTATCTGCAGCATTCCCAGTAGGTAGCCAGCCCTGGGTACAGTGCAGAAGAAAAACTATGGAAAAGTTAAGGAACACAGAACTCAAATGGCCTGCTGAAAGATGGTGTTAATGACACTGTAGCTGAGGATGTATAACTTTGTGTTTGTGGTGCTTTTGTCAGAGATAAGAAATTTTGTTGAGAAACTTTCATGCAATTCTGATGCACTGGACTTGTTTGTTTAGAACCAAAACCAGATAGAAGGAAAGTAATAGAGGTTTTCAGCAGTATTATTTTAAGAGATGCCTTCTGAGAAGTTAAATACTCAAGTTATGAAACAAGTTATACCAATTTTATTTTTAAACTTAAGTTAGGGTGTTTAATCACTCGGTGCACCTTGTTTGAAATACTGTGGTTGTTGATTATCTCCCATTGCATTGAGGTTTGTGTGACAATGTTTTGGTAACAGGGAGGCTACAGAGGTGGCTTCTCTAAGAGGGTGCCAGCAGCTTTCCCTATGTCCTGTAGAACCAGTAGTCAGACCAGTGCCACTGGAATAACAGGTTGAAGAAGGGGGGAAAAACTGCTCAAGGGTAATTGCAGCTGGAGAGAGGAGTGAGAATGTGCAGAAGGAAGGGGAGGAGGCGCTGCAGGTGTTGGGGCAGAGAGTCCCCTGCAGCCAGTGGTGAGGCAGCTGTGCCCCTGCAGCCCATGGAGCAGAGATCCACCTGCAGCATCTGGAGGACCCCATGTCACACCAGGTGGTTGCCCAAAGGAGGCTGTGACCCCATGGGAAGCTCACATGGGAGCAGGCTCCTGGCAGGACCTCTGGACCCATGGACAGAAGTGCCCATGCTGGAACAAGCTTGCTGGCAGGACTTGGAACCCTGTGATGGACCCACACTGGAGTAACCTGTTCCTGAAGGACTGCAGCCCATGGAAGAGACCCATGCTGCAGCAGTTTATGAAGAACTGCAGCCTGTGGAAAGGTCTGACATTGGAGATGTTCATGGAAGACCACCTGCCATGGGAAGGACCTCATGTTGGATCAGGAGAAGAGTCTGAGGAGTCCTTCCACTGAGGAGAAAGAAGTGGTGGAGATGGTGTGTGATGAACTGAGTTCCAGCCTCCATTCCTCGTCCCCCTGTGCTCCTGGTAGGGAGCAGGTAGAGAAATCAGGTGTGAAGTAGAGCCCAGGAAGAAGGGAAGGGTGAGGGAAAGTGTTTTAGGATTTGGGTTTATTTCTCATTACCCTATGTTAATTTGATCAGTAATAAATTAACTTCCTCAAGTCTTCTTTTCCTGTGGCAGTAACTGGCGAGTGATCTCTCCCTGCCCTTATTTCTACCCGTGAGCTTTTCTTTATATTTTCTTCTCCCTGTCCAGCTGAGGAGGTGAGTGATAGAGCATCTTTGTTGGTACCTGGTCTCCAGTCAGGATCAGTCCACCACACCTACACAATTGTCTGGCATGTCTAGGATTTTTTTTTTTTTCCTCTGCTGTGTTTGTTCTGAGCATTGGTGGTGATTGTTAGTCACATTCCTGATGCTGGCTGGCATATTTTAAACTTCTTAAAATTACTGTTATCTCCACCTTTTAATCCTTTGCATTTCTTAAGCAATACCTTCTTGCAAGATTTTTGTTTTCTGTTTTTTGTATGAAATCACTGAAAGCGCCTTTCTGGTTTGTTTGATTTCAGTTTCCATTGTAATGGGAATACCTACAGTGAAAAGAAAAGTGAAGTCTTACCTTACAGAAACTCTCCACTCCCTTATTGATAAGCTGTCCCCTGAAGAAAAACTGGATTGTGTTATGGTTGTCTTTATAGGAGAGGTAATCACTTACATTTTTTTTAATACAATTTCTAACCTCCCTTTAATCAGAATTAACACTCCTTTCAGGAACTGATGAGGATCTGCTTTTTCTTCAAGATGCACATGGATGACTTTCTCCTTCAGTGAAAAGGAAAGTGTCAATCTTGGGTTTCTGAGATACAATCCTGAAGAACACAGCATTTTCTATTTATCAGGGGAATAGTGGAGTGGTTATTTTGCAAATTTTGTTATGTTTATACATAGTGACAAAGACGTGCTAATTCCTTCAACATAAGAATAATGGGTAAGGAACTCTCTCCTATGGGAGGATTCCTCCCATTTTCTTTGTGTTGCTGCTTAGTCCTCTGTCAAATGACTGCTGCAGTTTGAGATGTGAGGCAGAGATTGTTACTGAGGTAATTTTCTGGACAATGTGGATGTTTGAAGCCCAGACCTTTTTAATGGATTAATTCAGTGTTCAGTTGGACTGTTTGTTCACTTTGGCTCTGATTTAGTGGAAATCAAATTTAGGAAAATGATAGAGTACTTTCAGAAATAATTCTGTTGGATGCTGGGAATTGCATGTACCTATTTTGTTCTCTATGCTTTTCTCAGAAGTCTGACTTGGACAGTGTGAAATTTATATTTATGTTTGACTTTCATCCATCTAACTGTAGTGCTTTGCTAAAAGTCTTTTTTTATAAGTCCCATAGATGAAAATCCAAATGTCCAATTATAACTGAAAATGGTTTTAATTCAGTGAGCCAGTGTCCATTCAGGGATGAATCAGCTGAAAATCAGACATTTTAATACTTCTATTGTCAACATATTTTAAAACTTTCTTTGGAAAATTTGTAAACATTTTGCTTTTATCTGAGAATTGTTTCTTAGTGTTTTCTAATGCAAGTTGTTCTATTTTCTTTGTCTTAACAGCCAGTCAAAAACTATCTGTCTGGATAATTACATTTTTCTGGAAAAAAAGTGCTTTTGAAACATGTCTTGGTTGAGAATATCAGGGGAACAGAATTCTTTCTGAATTACTGGAATGCTGTGTTTTTCCTCACTGTATTAGTTGGAGAAATTTTATTGCCGGTTGTGTGGCTTCTTTTCAAGGTTTAAAATTGAAGTTTCATTTGTTTTGCTGAAGCAGGTCTGAGCTATGAGGCCTGTCTGTTATCATTGGATTGTCTGTCTTTTGCAAAATTTGGAATAGGAGTGAAGTGTCCCCAGCTGCACAATCTGTTATTGCCTTAGATTGCCATATTGCTGTATCCATGTTTTCCATAGCTGGTAACTTCCTTCATCTGAGGTGGTGTGGAATTCTCTCACCTTAGGAGTGGTTCTATAGAAGTGACTATGAATGAACTGAACATTTTAACATGGAAGCTACTGCTCCTGTGCCCGTGGAGAGTTGTGTGGTTGCCTCTGGAGTGGGTACAGTTACCCCCTCTGTCTTACCTCTTTATTCCATCTCTTGGAGAGCAGTTCTGGGTGCTTACTCAGGTACCTGTTTTGGGCACTGCAAGTCATGAATGTATGGGAACATTTGAAGAACCAAAGTTTAAATTTTTGTTCTCTTGTAACCATTTGTTAGATTTGCATTTCTTTTTCTTTACTCCATCCAGTTTATTGTCTTTCCTTCTTTATTCTTGGACTATGCTTTTTATTTTCTTAAGCTCAATATCTTACAGGATGCTTTATAATTGCTACAGGGAACTCTCTAAATGTTTAATATGGTGCATTAAATACTTCATCCTGAGTTATTCTGTATATTTTAGTTTCCTTTTAAAAAGGTGAAAAGTGTAGGTTTATTAAGCATTTTCTGCGGCTGTTTGAAGGAAGCCTATTCCTCTGGTAGACTTCTGTTTCTCCTTAAACAAAAGGAAGGTCTGTGTCTTAAAATAACCTTGTCTGTGGGGTATCCTAGTCTGAAATGCATGAGGCTATTGCTGTCATTAACACATGCAATAATAAAGGCTTATTTAAATGTACATTAGAACTTGGACCAACTACGTTTATATTAAAAATGACGGCAAAAGTTTCTAAAAACAGGTATGGCCTCTGCTCAAACATATGTGCAGTTTAAGTACAGCAAGAAATGGTCATAGGGTGAGGTTATGTAATTTTGCTAATAAGCTTAAAATTACTATCTGTGCCTTGTTTATAGCTTGTTGCAACAACAAAAAAAGAAGCGCAAGACCACAAAAATGGTTTTACAAAAAAAATTATAGGAAAAAATAGTATTTTCGAAGGATTTTAGTAATTTTCTTGCTATTTTAATTTGAGAAATCAAATTTACAGTGTTTAAGAAGCATTGCTGGGAGCCATAGTCATGGGCTGTAATCTCTTTGTGCTAAGCATGCTACGAAACTCTTCTAGTACTGCTATTTTTTGAGTTCTTCAATCTCACTCATTTCTTTTAATTTCATTTTTCTACCAGAAAACAAATTAGAAGGCTAATGGCCTTCTGCAAACAGCATCAACAGTGTAAACAGACGAGCTAGTAAATATAGATGCATTATGGTTGCTAAATAAAGAGATCTGCATATTCATTTACTGTATTTCTCAGTAATATAATTATACACAGTAAATTTCCATACTGGAAGTTCAAGAAACTCTGAAAAATCTCAGCTGATGTGATAACTAATCATCAATTTAAATAATTACTAGAATTGCTTGACAGTAAACTGTGCAATTGTCCTAGTGACTGACATATGTCTGTGTTCTCCAATTTGTTAAAATAACTTCATGGCAGAATAATTTGCAGGTATTCATTAGGATGACTAATAAATAGGTATGATTCATTATTCCTTAATACTTCAAAATCTTTTTATTTTCCCTCATTCTGTGGCTAGTTCCTAGCTCATATGAGTTGAAAACAAATGATTCAAATATCATAAACCTGCTTTGTATGAGAACTTGTTTTCACAATAAGCCATAGACTCTAGGTTTAAGAAATCATGAACTACAGGTTAAAATTGTTGTCTAGTATTTTTATTTAATAAGGTTTGTAATTAACATGGGAAACATGGTTTTGAAGTAGTATAAATGATCATAGTGGAACAACAGACATATATATACACACATATGACTGAATATGAGAGAAATTAGAATACTTTCCTGGTATCTAACCGAAATGTTTTTTTTTCTGTGGGGAGATCTCATTTACAATGAAGAAAATGCATCTTATACTTGTTCTAAATATATCAGAAATTACTGTCGGTCTGCTTCATTAATCAGAGACTGCACTTAGCACAGTCTTTTGTACAAACAGCAATCAGTGCATGCTGGAAAGCCCTTGATTTTTAAGCCAAAAATATCAGAAGGACAAATAATTTCAGGAAGAATTGGAAGACACTATAGGTATGCAAAAGCGTTTTGCTATTTCTGTGTGCTGCTGATTACATCTGACTAGGTAGGTCTTGACCAGCCACTTGTTCTTGGAACATTAGGCCACAAGTTATTTTGAGTTTCTTACATATTGCTTACTTAAATCTTACTCTGTTGTTTCATGTATATACAGTTCACTTAAGCTGGAAAAATTTGCATATCTTGATTATCTTTTACTGTCACTGTGTTATCTCATTATGTAAACAGTGGCTGCTAAATTAAAAGATGTTGATCTTTAATAGTGTTTTCTTTGTGCTCCTTCTGTGGAGAATCTTTTTTTCATTTCTAATTTCTTTGAAAAATCCAAATTTTTCTGTCCTGGTTAGTTCAGTGTGACACAAACACCCAGCAGGGTACTGTCTTGTGCACTGATATGAACAAAGCCTCAGCAAATTAAGGACTGGGTGCACATACTGGGTCAAATCTTGCTGAACCTGTTTTGTAGGTATTGACACTGCAGTTCAATATGTAAACCTTCTCCACAAAATAAACGAGCCTGTATTTTCACCTCCTCTTGCTCTGGGTGTGAATTACAGTTCTCTCTGATCAACAGCTCTCTTGATAGAAAACAAAAGAGTGTTTTGACTGTCTTGCTCTCAGCCTGGATGTATTAGCATCATCCCAGCTACAGAGGTGTTCATGCTTTCTGCTAATTGTTGAAAACTTGTGAGCTGCCCCTTCTTGGAACTGCCCTGGAGAGTGTTCCTAGTCCTTGAAAGATCTGACCGTGCATCTTGAGTTGGAGAAAGTCTGGTAGATTTTAGCTTGTACATCCATATGCGTATGTGTGTACTGTATATATATTTTAAAAAATCAAAGCTAATTAAAGCTTTTGTGTCGTGATACCTTATCTACATCAAATGATATTAAAGGCCTACACAGATGGGAATAATTGTCTTGGACATCTCACTCAAAACTGACCACGATGAACCCACCTTGATACACCACCAACTCTTGTCTCTGAAAAGGTAGCTTGACCTATCAGTGAGAATTTCAGATATTTATGCTGGTTTTGCAGTCCCTGCTCCTTTGTCGCCTAGGCTTTGGTACACAGAAGTGTGGACTGCTGATACTGGGCACCAACATAGAAATTTATGCTCCTCTTTTCGTGTCAGTGACTAGCAAAGTTTTTATAAGGAATTAAACCAGTGATAAAAATCTTTCTTAGATCTAAGAAAAGATCCTCGACAGGATTTGAAAACTTCAAATGCACCTGAGAGAAATTTAGTATCTCAGCACAAAGATAAAATCCAGGATTGTGCTCTTTCCTCAAGCCCTAGACTTGAATGACTGAAATGCTTCTCTAAGATACTTGCTGAGGTGCACCTGGGCCATAATAACTACCTGATGCTTCTGCTAAGGGAACATCCCTATTGATAGCCAGAGTTGTGTCTGATCTCCCTGATGACATCTGGGGTATTGCTAAGGTGGGAACTAACAGTAATAAGCTTATTTCAGAAGCATTATGGCAGGTGACTTCATACTTGTATGGTGGACTGAATTGGCGCTGAATTTTGGGCAACACTATCAAATTTTGCTACAGTAGTCTGCCTTGACCTAAAAATTCTTCCTGTCCTCCGAATAAACAACACAAATCGTAGAAGGGTACTTCAGACTGTACACAGCAACTGCCTGTCTAGACCATTTCAGCAATGTACAGGCTTCCCCAAGGACAACAAAAGGTTTCCCATGCTGCAAGGCAGTATATCCTGCTTTTTTCAGACTTCACAAACCCAGGCTTCATCTAAAACACACACAAAACTGGTGGTGGCTGTATGACACTAGCATAACTTGCATCTGAATGTCTGGTCTTGAATTGGCCTGTGATACTTTTTTTCTCTGGCTGGCCTTCTTAAAAACTCAGCTTGTTCTCTGACACACTGTTGCAGTTCACAGCACAATCCATAGGGATAGGTGCCCACATGATTGAGGATCTGACAGGCAGGGCGAAACAAGAGTGGGGTGGTACAAGAGCATACTTGTATTCCTGCTATTGCTGCCAAAAGCTTCTGCGTCGTGAAACCCTGTCCTGAACTGCTTTGGGTTAATCATAGAAATGACTGGAGACAGAAAGAAGTTCCTTGCCTGTGTGGTAGAGGGGTTAATTTCAGTAAGGGAGAGATGAAGTCATTAGCTCATGTAGGACACAGGCTGCATTTTGCTTATGTAACATTAGCTGGTTATGTTATGACAGTATTCTCATTCCTGTTTCTTGCTTTGCATCTTGGCCTCATGTTCCCTGTATTTATCTTGAACTTACTGCTTCAGGTTTGAAAGAAGACACTGTATCCCTGGAAATAATTTTTTTCAGCTGCATTTGTTGGGCTCTTAAAGATGATACTACCTTTTTCCATGGCCTTTGTTTATATACATACACTACTGCAACCACTGGAAGCCACTGCTGCATTTTTATTCCTTAGGGTTTTGTCGTCACTGCATAAATATCCCAGAATAGGTCCGAGTGCCACATTAGTGGCTGATTTTTCCTATGAAAATTTTAGTGTCTTGTATATAGGTAATGATACTTATATGTACTTTCACTATTACAAGGCTAATAAATGTGTACTTTGCCTTTTCTGAAGGCTGTAATTTAATGTTGCTTGTCATTATATGAAATACATGGTAAAATTATCCCACTCCTATTTTATGAGGATGATGAAAGATCAAATAAACTTGTAATTAGTAAGCAACGTAATGACCACACTATGCAGATTAGCATGCTTGTTTCTCAGGGATTTTTTTCCTTCTTTGAAAGGTGTTCTGCAGTAATGTAAGACTTACTTCTAGCAGATTTCATCTAAGAATTGAGATCTGGATAATCTAACAGTCTAGATTAATTTCCAAGGTAGTGAAATGCCTCAAGGGCAAGACTTTGGAGGAGCTGAGGTCACTTAGTTTGTTAAACTTAGAAGAGAAGACTGAGAGATGACCTTATCACAGTCTGCAGCTTCTTCAAGGTGGTCAGTGGAGAGGGAGATGCTGATCTCCTTTCTCTGGTGACCAGTGGCAGGACACATGGAAATGGTGAAAGTGGTCATTGCACCATGCCTCTCAGAGTTCAAGAAGCATTTGGATGGTGATTTAGTCATATGGTTTAATTTTAGCTAGTCATGCAAGGAGCTGGGTGTTGTTCTTGATGATCCTTTTGGGTCCTTTTTAGCTTGAGAGATTCTATGATTGCATCTGTTGGGTTGGTGTGTGTTTTTTTGTTGTTCTTGTTGTTTTTTTTTTTTTTTTTTTTTCTTNCATTTGCCACTTAGGACAGTAAATAAACCTTTGGTCTTAAATGCCATGGTTTTATTTGTATTTTGAGAAGCAGGGCCTTCTGTCATTCTTGAGGGTGTGAAGTCAGGATTTAACAGTATGAAAGGGTTGATTCTTAAAAGTAAAAATCTTGGTTTTGCAGGACATTTGACTAGCTGTTCATCAGAACTTTCTAGCCTCTAATTTTGTCTGCTAGCTAATGTATTCTGCTTTGCTGTGCACACACTCACTCATAAAAATCAATAAAGAAGATTGGAAATTTCACTGCTGCTCTGGTTCTTTGTGTGAATGTTGTGAATAATGATGTCTGTTCAGACAAATGTAAGAATAATCAGAAACTTGATGTGCAGCCTCTCCTGTACTACAGAAAAGTGCTTTAGAGAATTGGAGTACAGCATTTTACAAAAACAGAGGAAATTTTAAAACTTATTTCACTGACAATCTGCAACTTTAGTTTGGTCTACAACAGACTCTGAGGCTTTTTAAAGAGAGATTCATCAAAGCATTCTATATGCATTTGTCATCAGAATTGTTGATGTAAAGAGTTAAACTTTAGTTACTGCCATGGTCACAGGCTTATGAAACTCCACAGATCTCATAAGCTTGAATCTTCTTTTCCTGTTGAAAGTTTAGATAGGCTCAAGGGGATGCTAATGAGGTACCTTGAAGATGAGTCTACTGAGGATTATTAAATACACAAAATCACATCTCAGGAAGTAACCTGAATTGAAGGTAGTTGAAGCATGGGTGATAGCAGGAGAGGGGGTCGTATGTGCTTGTCTTGTTCTTGTTCTTTGCTATGTATCTTTTCATGGCTGCCTCAGCTGGTGGAGATCAATCCTTGGTCTGGTATGAATAAAGGAAGATTTCTCACTTCAAGTGTTTTGCATTCTCTCGAAGATCAGTAATTTCATATGACTAGGAAGAAAGAATAGGCCAGAAGATTTGAACTGCTGGTACTAAAATAACCATCCCTACTTATGCCTTTCGTTATGGAGGTCTCAGAGATCCACTCAGCAGTACAAAGTTGTTTGTAAGGCTTCATGTAATTCATTGATAAGATGCATCTTTGTGGCTAGAAATGTTTATTCTTTTGTTTGGGCCTAACCCAGTTTTTGACTTAATTGTTTTAAAGGGATTTATTCTTAAAATATTCATTTGTGCTTCTTTTTATGGGTCTGGAGTTCCGAGGGATTTCTTTTAATCTTCAGCCTTAGGAGTTTTAGTAAGAAAAAATTATAGTTTTAGTAATGCCTTTTGGTTTGATAGACAAAAGCATTCATAACTGTATCATTGGGATCACCAGCAAGATTTCATTACAAGCAGCACTGATACCATGAAACAAATTTTAATTTCCTCGTGTATACTTCAAAGTTGACCTAATATCTACCAGATGACTTTTGCTGGGAGCCTAAAGAACAGTTACACATTTTCTTTCATGAGTGACTTCTTTTTATTAATCTGGATTTGTCTTGTCCTGTTCAAGGTTCTTGGAGATGAGGAGTCTTGTGTCCTTCAGGTTGATACAGAGGACCTTGTGTCTTACTTTCTTGAGGCAGTAAATACTTTATTCCTCATAAATGGGGAATAGATTTTGATTAATAATGGATTTTTTTTTCTATCGCTTAAAAGTTGCTGACTGAATTTATTGATACTGCTTGAAAGATCCTTAGATTTAATTTAGCTATTCCAGATTTCCTTCCATTGCTACCCTGTGAAGTCTTATGTCTACTTAACTCTTCTCTTGGGTAGTCACAGCTTGATCAAATTTGTTGCATATTCTCGTACTTATTTTATGGTATTGTGTGACTTAGAAATGCCACCTTCCTGGGACATGTCTATAGCAAAGGGTGCTGGCAAAGATCCTACTTAGTGTTAGACTGGGCAATGAGAGTTGATTCTCTTGAAGTTCTGATGTGGAAAGAGGACAGTCAATGTGCTGTCCTGAGGGGAAGGGTTTTGCGTTCAAATCCTGGTTCTTAATCTCGTATGCTGCTGGTAGATATAAATACAACTGCTTATTTTAAAATTATGGCAGTACAGCAGTGTTTTAATGCATTTGATCATGTGAAAAATGGCATCAGCTCTTCTAATCTACATGTTCTTTTTCATTCTAAAAGTGTCATCTGCTTTTGCTCTACAGTGATGCAGCGATTGCTGATTGAGAAGGAAAGGTTACCTACTGAGCCAGCAGTGGTATTTGCTGTATCTCATGTTCATAGCAGCTAGACCAGACCTTCCTGACTTTCTGTGACAGCAACCAAGACTACAGTATGAAGTTGGAAGGCTACAAGCTGCATCTTTTTAATGTGATCCTGTTGTGATTGCAGCTCTGACTGGGAAACTGCCAGCCTTTCACTCGAAGCACAGAAACAAATAGTGGGAAGTAGGGAAAAAACCCTCTTACTCTGGACATTTTTTTTCTAATTATGATGTTTTCTGTATAAGAGTGTAAGGTTTTATGAGCAGTAGTGAAGCTTCATGATAGTCTGGAAAATAGGTCAAAACTGTGTTCCTGCTAAAAAGATGTGCACTAAGGCACAGGCTTGTGATCAAATATATGGTTCCAGTTGGCATGAAGTTTGGCATTTATTTTAATCTCTGGAAAACTGAATAGAAACTAGCTGTTTTTCTGCTGAATGTATGTATGTAGATATATATAAATCCTGTATTTTTCTATGCAATTACAGTATGGACTGTATTGGATGTGTTGGAGTTCTTAATGCTGGACTGGATAATTGAAATTTGGCATGCCAACTAAAATGCAAATTTTTTGCCTTTTTGCATGATGATTGAACTGCAGTTTCTGTGTTTTTAATTTTTAAAAGGTTTTGAAAAGAGAGAAAAAGAAATGCTTCAGTTAAAGATGGATACACTAAAATTATTTTTAGGTAGTCACAAGGTTACTGTGATTTACAACTGTTACACAAAACAGAAGAAGTTATGTCGAACTCCATTCTATTAATTAAATGTCTATGAAAAATCCATAAAAGTATTTAAACAGTGATATATCAAGGTCCATATGGACTTGTGAGTCTCCTTGTATGGGACTCAGTGCAAGATGAGTTTTAAATTGTGAACACCTTACCAGCTTACTAGAACTTCTGCCCAGCACTAGGCATAGCACTTAGGAAGAAAATATGTATGACAAAATGACAAGAAATACTTTCTACTCACATGTTCTTGTGGTATTTAAAACCTGCTTTTGGAAGAAGTCCACTGCTGTTGTTCTTTTTGAAAAGTGTGCGTCACTGGCATTATGTTTGATTTCGTAAAAATAAATCTTTAAAAGAGAGAAATAGTGATTTTTTAAGATCAAAGGGTAAGCACCTTTATCAAACAAGATTAACAGTTCTATAGAAATGCTTAGCAGGGAATTATTCTCTGTATATAATCCTTTAATGATATCCTGTGTTACAAATTCATCAGAAAAAATATGAACTGTTCCTTTGTTTCGGGCATTTCAAAGATAACTCTTTCTCCAGCCTCATGAGCCAGAATCTGGGTTGATTTATAGACTATTCTTTTCAAAAATGCAAATAGCATGCCAAATCATTAGATTAATAAGCATAACAAAGGCCAGGGGTTCAGTCACCTTTATG
>VZTR01005740.1:116667-128972 GCA_013400775.1 Chaetops frenatus | reverse complement strand
AAAAAAAAAGAGGCAATGCAAGCAGGTTAACTACTGTTTTTTATTTGTCCTCCAAATGAATTGTTGTTGAGTTACCTAGGCCGAATAATGCCAGCACAATTTTGAATGGAAATGAAGCTAAAATCTATTTTTATTTTCTTTTGAAAGTGCAGTGTCACTTTAATATGACTGTTGTATGTAGACATACATACATAGGGATTTTTTTTCTTTTTTTTTAAAGAGGTTTCCAACAATAGAGCTAAGCAGTTCTTCTTCAGTTTAGCTCAGATTTGTTCCTACCATGTGTTTCTGCTTTGAAGTAGAAGTCTTACCTACAGGTATTGCAGATTTAGCAACTGCACTAATGATCTTTATTTAGATTTTGTGCCTGTGTCCTTGGGGTGTAAAGTCCCACACATCTCATCTAGTTTTCACAAAGCTATGCTGGCTCCTCTGTGAGAGCTGTTGGAGTCTCAGCTCTCTGGAAAGCTGCAGAGCCAATAACATGTGACAGTCTGGTTTGATACAGGGAAGTTGCACAAGTATTAATGCCAGCACAAGGGGGAGGACATGAATGCACTGTGAGAGAGGACAGGAGAAGCAAGATCCTTAATGCAGCAATGGCCTGCACTTACCGTGAATTAAAGGGATTGTAGCACCCCATGTTGGCAGTTCTGCAGCCTGGGCTAGGTGATTATGGACTGTGCACCTGTGCTTTTGTTGGACAGGTGAAATGAACCCCCCCTCTGCAGACATTGTGTCTCTTAGCCTCTTTGTCTCAGAGGAGAAACTCTTTCAGTGCTCTTACATTTGTAAGGAAACAGTCATGTTTGTGTACAAATAATAGAGATATTGAGCTTGTTCTGATGAAGCCACTTAGACTAACATTATTTCATGGATGATTTTCCTCTGAAGAAAGAAGGTAGAAAAGTAATGTTCTAAAGTAAGAAGTTGAGATATGTTTGTGGATTCTTACTGCAGAAGGATTCTGTATTCTCCACAAATAGACAGACTGATCCCTGGAATAGTTATTCCAGGCTATGGCATGTTTTATATCAGTGCTAGCATTAGAAATACATAGCTATGTGTTAGCAATATACTATAAGTCAGTATTTCCTAGCTGTACTTTTTTCTATTGCTTTGCTAGTGCTTTTTTTTTTTTTAATGTTGATATCACTTCTACCTTTCTCTAGCTTGAAGATGACATTGTTGTCAAGCAGAATTATTTCAGCACAATAAAAAATTTTGCGCTTCAGCTCGCTTCTGAAGATTGGATGATTCTAGAATTTTCTCAGCTGGGTTTCATTGGTAAGAAAATGTTCACTTTTGCAGTTCGAAAGAACACATTTATCCTCAGACTGTGAATTAATAGTGGTCTGACTTCAAAGCTATCTTCTTTGTACTGGAAATAGACCAAGAAGTAGAAATTCATTGCCTTTTTTAGGAACTCTAGTTTAGCTGATGGTTGTTGCTTTTGCCCCTCATTTGTTTCATATACTTTTATATGACTGAGGCAAACTCAAACTGTTGGAAAAAAGGGCATTTTTATAACCAGAAGTTAATTTATAAAAATACTAACAACCAAACTGCAAGGCGTGAATTATTTTTAATTCAGCTGCTGTTAAAACAAAATTGTAATTAAATTGTAATTAAATGACTGAAGTAAAGAAAAACCATGAAATTTAACTCCACCTAAAATAACTTCATTGGTGTTTTTGTCAAAACTTCCAAGAATTAGCAGGCATCAGTTTGTTGAAGAGCCTGTTCTATCTCCATCTTTCTACTTAATGAAGTTATGACAATCTGCTCCTTCCTAGATGCAGTCAGAGTCTGTAATTTGGAAGGAGCAACAGTGAGAGGAGGATCCCTTGATGCAGGATTTTGGGTTGTTTTGGATTGACTGCCAGGGTGCTCTGGAAATTATGGCTCTTTGCTCTTACACTAAAATCTTTTCATGGAGGGATACTAGACTTGGCAGAAAAGCAATGGAAGAGAAGTTTTGAAGGGATTTTACAAATCAAAAGGTTTATTTCATTGCTGCAGTGATGTGTCATGATCTTTTTAAAAGTGACATGCTGGAGATATGCAAGGGAAAATCAAAAGCTGGGGCAGACTTTGGAGATTCCTGTGGTCAACACAAACGATTCCAATATGAAGGCTGTAAGTTGAGTTCAGAACAGAAAATCCTATGTGTAACAGATAAAAGTGCAGCCCTGAGTTCTGTTGTTCTCTTGGAAATTCTTGTTGTTCTCTTTCCTTTGGATCTACTTGCCAGAGAATGGCTTCATTTTTAGCTCAGTGACCCGTAAGGGTCATACTGAGAACTGAGAATGTTGGCACTACTTAAATAAGTGCTATCCTGTTTCCAGCTCAGCATCAGGTGTGCAATAGTTCCCTACTTTGGGGGTCTCAGAGGTTCCTGGAGTAGAAAGGAAAACAGTAATTGTCTCTCATACATGCTATGTTAGGGTATGGAATGGTACTTTGTAGACTTGCTAGTTTAACCTACAGAAACAGTGGAGAGGAAAAAGGAAATGGGCAGAGTGAAGTCTCCTTATACACTGGGCCATCACCTAACTGCTTTGGGCTGCCATCAGAGGTACACTGCTGCTGAAGTAATTATGAGATTGCTTCTATGGCCTTAGAGGTGGGAGAAATAGGAAATTATGCTGTCCAGCATGGAAAAATAAGAATTTAAGTAGTCTACTGACATCTTGCCCTAAATAAACTTGTCTCTTTGGTTGGGAAGGCCCTTGCAACATTCTGTTATGTGTTAGCAGGGACTGGTTGAATATAGCATCTGATAAGACTTTATTTCTACTGTTGAACAGTTGAACACTAACCCAGACTAGGCCCTCACAATTTGCATTTTAGCTCAGACTAATTGCACTTGAAGAGTAAATTCTGTATGAAGTTCCAGGGCTATAGCATATACATTTATTCTACATTTGCCTGATTTAGTAGTAGAGTTTTCTCACTTACAAATTGCCACTTGGTTTTATGCACATTTGATGTGTCATTCCTACAAACTTATGCTTTAGGACATGTACTGTCTACCCCATGCAGTTGTATTTCTTGCTTAGTACTTGTGTATTTCACTGCCCTTTCTGTTCTCTGTGCTGTTATAAAGGGCAGAGTGTTTAAGCCTGGTGGGGTAGGTAGATAGTTCTTAATACTGAGACTTGGCTTAATCAAAAGCATAGCTGTTTAAAAAGATCTTGTTTTTCTTTACTGTCTGTATACTTATGGTCAGTGTGGGCTCTGAAAGTAGCTGTAGTTAAATTTAGTTGTTAGCCCCTGCTGCTGGCATCCCTGTTCTTTGTTCCTTGTATAATATTTGTTTGCTTCCTTTTAACTAGATTGTATCAGTAGAATTTCAGATGCATTTAGCTATGGCTACACATCTTAACATTGCTTTTCTACCTAGAAAATTAAATTAGATTTTCTTCTCCCAATTTAGCTACTTATCTTGTTTTTAAGTTTTGAGAGAAAAATTAGTATTCATAAGAGCAACTGAAGCTTTTGGCTCTGATACACATTGATGTGCTATAACCATATATTGATCGGAAATTTTATGCAAGTAATGTAGATTTGCCTCCTCTCTGCTATCCCTTGATGGATTTTGATGCAGACTGATACTGTGGTAATTTGGTAATGCAGATAGCTTTACCAAAGAGCAACAGTAGTTTGTAACTGGGGATCAGTTTTATATGTAAATGTCCAAGAGAGAATGTAGAGCACTCAATTCACAGAATCATAGAATGGCCTGATTTGGAAAGGACCTTAAAGATCATCCAGTTCCAACCCCCTACCAGGGGCAGGAACACCTTCCACTAGACCAGGTTGCTTAGAATTCAAACAGAATTCACAGAATGTCCAGGTTGGAAGTGACCTTCAAGACCATCAAGTCCAACCCATGCCCTAACACCTCAACTAGATCATGGCACCAAGTGCCATATCCAGTCTTTTTTTAAACACATCCAGAGATGGTGACTCCACCACCTCCCTGGGCAGACCATTCCGGTATTTTATCACCCTTTCTGTAAAAAGCTTCTTCCTAATATCCAACCTGTATTTCCCTTGATGCAGCTTGGGAGCTCTGTCCAGCCTGACTTTGAACACTTCCAGGGGTGGAACATCCACAACTTCTCTGGGCAACTATTGTCTAGATGCTACTGATTTAGAAATAATCTCTGAAAAAGAGAGGTGTGACTGATTCACTGTTAGCTGTTGGAAACCTTGAATAGCTTGCAAGTTTGCGAGGTAAAAATGTGGGATTTTTTTGTCATTGTGTATTTCTGAACTGAAAATCTAATTTATGCAAGTGCTACATGAGGAAGTGGCAAATGTAGCTATTTAGGCTGACAGCAGGATTATAGAATTCTGTCACCTCTGCCACAGAACAGACGTTGCTTCCTTTGGTTTTTTTTAATACTGAAAGCATAGTCTTAAGTGCTGTCAAGTATCTAATAAATAATGGGTGAGGTGTATGCTGTTGCCTTAAGAAGCTCTGTGGAGGGAGATGTATCTTTTGCTCTTCTGGATTCTGGTTTGCACTGTGAGCCCTGTGATATAATGTAGGAAAGTCCTACTAGCTTTTTATGAGGAATAATGATTTGTCTTCCAACTGCCTGCAAGCTAAAGTGTTTTCCAGAGGAACTGCAACCCTTGCACTGTAGCTGTAATGCCAGCTGTCACAAACATTTAATTGAGTGGTCTGAAATGGCCTTTTGGTTGTCCTATGCAGCTCCTCTGAGTCCTATTGTGCCCTGATGTTTTAAGGCCTGTTGTTCTGATCAATTTAAATTGTTCTGATTGCAGTTTTGCTCAAGCTGTGCACATAGTCGAAGTTTGGGAAAGAGTAGATCACGTCAAACATTTGAGCTTTAAATAACTTCAAAGAGGTTCTGGTTTTAATGCCAGCAATTTGCATATCATTAACAGGGAAAGCATTGAAAACATCAACTATAGCTAAAATATGTGCTTGCAGGTGTAAAATTATTGTTGGTGTAGACTCAATATTAATGATGCTCATGTGGCAGAATTAAAATTAATGAATTAGATATTTGCAGTTCAGAGAACTAGGAAACAAAGTGTTTCATTTTGTGCGTATCTTGTGTTTGCCAGCAAAATACTGAGAGTGTTGGAATAATTCACTAAATATGGTGTTTAAAAGGACAGAAAAATGGATAGAAGTCTTATCAGGCCACAGTAAATCAGAAAGTCTTCCACAAGTTGGTTTTTTTTTCCAGTCCTGTAATTTTTTTATCAGTATAGATAAATAATTTGGAGAAAGTCTACATTTTGTATCTCTAGGGTTTTATGGAGCAAGATTCTACCTTTGGCTCTTAATTCATAAAAATTTTGAAGTTTCTTCACAATGGTAGGCTGTATGCACCCAGAATACAAAAGGTCTGAAGTTTTGTCAGCAGAGTGTCCTGAATTTATGTCTGTTCCCATGAACTGTACCAAGTGCGTGAATGTGGTGCAAGATGAGCCATCACTTCAGTCCTTTCACAGAGTTTTTGGTTGGAGGCAGTGTGTGTTGACTGCAGTTTTTTCTTAGGTCTCTTTGGCTTGATGATTTTTTGGCTGCATATTGGGGATGGCCAGTGGGCAATCTGTGGGTTGAATTTGGGTGGTGTCTCCGTGGTTCTGTGGCTCACAGCACTTTCCTCATGTGCTGCTGCGTGGGAGCTGCAGGACCAAGGACCTCAGCAAATGCAGCCACTTGTTCTTGGGCTGTGGCTGTGCCTTAGGAAAGCCAGGCTGCTGCTGCTGCTCTTGCTTAGAAGAAACTAGGCAAGGGTTTGGCTGATTTGGGTTCAGAGGGGCTGGATGTTGGATCTGTGCAGTAGGAGTTGTACTGGGCTGCTTTCCATTACAAGGACTAGGTGTGGACAGATAGGGATCCAGAACTTTGAAGACTTATTTTACCAGATACTTTGCTGCAGAGCTCTAGTTTTGAGCTGCTAGAGGAAGACTCTTCTGATGGAAAAAAAGGCGACATGGATCCATAGCAGAACTGCTGTGCTGGTGGTGTCCTGAGACAGAAATGACAGATGAATGATGCAATGTTATACAGAGGGTCAAGAGGCTGGGGCCAAACTGTGCCAAGCTGTGTGTGTAAGGTGGTGACTGCATTTCAGAAGGTGGTATGTGGATGTCTGTCCTTGTTTACTGAAGGAAGACAAGAGCTTGTCTTGGGACTGGGGTTTTTCCTGTTCATCTTTGCTCCAGTGTCTATTAGGAACTAACGTGAGAAGACTTTGTCTCCACTTTTGAACACTTCCATGGTGCTGGGCAGTGCAATGCAGAGAGGCCACTTGGGTCTAAAGATGCCAGTGCAGGTACAGCCAGCTTACCTCACTTACTCTGACTATTTGCAGTCAGATGTATCAGGGTGGCTTGGTTGGTGTCTTTGTTTGTTGTTGGTTGGTTTTTGTTTGTTTGCTTGTTTGTTTTTCCCTGGTGTGCCCTGTGACATCACCATGGCAATTAGATTATTCCCCAAGGCCAGAGTGGTTGACTGCATGCTGGACAGTAGAGTGCCAGCCTAGAGGAAACTGACTCTAAGCCTAGACAAGTTTGCCATATGGGGGTAAATACTTCTGTTATATCCTGTTTCTATTTCAAATAAAATTAGGATAACTTAAATTATGGTTAAGAATAAATTCTTACTCTTACCTTCAGTCTTGTTCTCAGCTTACTTAATTAAAGGTACAGGATCCTGTACCTTTGTGCCAAGTTTTAAGTGACATGGTCTGTGAATGAGGACAAGTAAAGACAACAATCCTTGTGTTCTTCAGAAGATGATCTAGTAAAAGGAAAAAATGTCAGTGTGAAGAAGAAAAAAAAAATATTCTAGAGCATCATGGCTGTGTATAGATCCTGGAAGAGGATAAACTGTCTCTTCTGCTTGCATTGAGATTGGAGCAATATTGTGGAGAAATTTCTGTCTTCTGACTCTCATTCCTCTCTCTGGCACCACATGGAAGGGTGCACTTCGTGTGGAAAGAGATGTGACTGACAGACTCCTTCAGCAGGTGTCATCTAGAAATGATGGTTTCAGTCCCATACAAATCCCAGAAACATCTGATTAGTCCCATTTTTTAGCTGCTGTTTTATTAGGGCTTACCATATTTTTCTCTTCTCTTGCCCTTTGCCATTGAAAGCAGTAGGCAGAGATGAATCATCAGGAAAATTGGGGTCTCTTGGAAGTGTGACAAGCTGAAAGCTGTTATTCTGCATGGCTATTTTACACAACATTTAACTAATCATATTATTGTTTCCTACCCATTTTTGAATATTTACTTCCACAAATAATGTTAAACAATGTGATAATATAGTGTGTAAACACTAACAATGTACTAATAAAAATAATAAGATCTTTCTTATATCTTTTAAGAATAAAGCTTTGCAATTGTCCCTAGCTTAGTAGGAGTTGTCCCTTGTGTAGTGGGAGCTTCAAAATTTTAGTTACAGTGTATTTTCATGTGGAGATACCTATTTGAGGACCTCATTGAGACAGCCACTTAAAAGTGATGACATTTTTGCTTTGTAAAGGGCTGGATGAAAAGTTTCTCTAAGGGACAACTTTGATATAGCAATGTTAAATCAGTTAATGTTTAAGCATTTACTTTTCCACCCCAGTGTGTAAATTGTCTACTATAATGTGTATAGCATCATTCTACCAGGTGAAATAATTGGTACTTCAGTCAGATGCTTCTTCCATATTTGTTGCATGGCATAATGATGCAGTCTAACTCAGATACCTCCAAATTCATCTCAGAATTCCCATTGAATATTCTTTCATTGGCTTTGTTCTTATCCAATTTCACACAAGTCATAAAGAAAAGAGATTGCATCAGACCTTCTTTCTGAAAAGGGCAAGGCTCTTTAAGTGATCTCCTCTTAACATCTACTCCAGCTGGTTTTCCTAAGAGTAGAATACATTAGAATCTCTACCACTTGTGGAACTTGTTATTTAGAAAGCCGATGAAGGTCTCTTCACAAGTGGGAAAAACCTCCCAAAACATTTCCTGTGCTTCAGTGCTGTGTGTTAGTGTGTGGTACAGGACTCCAAAATATGGAGACTCAGAAGACTTATATTGGAGAAGAGCTTCTGTTGGACTCTGATCCACTGATGTACACATGCCCCAAGAGCCCATCCCTGTTTAGTCCAGCACTGCCCACATCTCAGCAACATCAGCAGAGCTGAATCACTTCAGTTGGTGTCTTCCTGAGAGATTCATTGTGACATAATGTCTTTCTTCCTTGTCTTCTCTGTTGTAACCTAGCGAAGACTTCAGACTTCATCTGCAAACCTGACGATGTTTTCTGAATCTGCCTTGAAATCTGGAACTGCCTTTCAGATTTTAGTTGTTATGTGGTCACAGAATCATTTTGGTTGGAAAAGACCCCAAAGACCATTGAGTCAAACCACTAACTCAGCAGTGCCAAATCTACTGCTAAACCATGTACCCAGGTGCCACTTCTACATGACTTTTAAATACCTCCAGGGATGGTGCCTTAAGCATTCCCCTCAGCAGCCTGTTCCAGTACTTCAGTGCAGTCCCTGGTATAAGCACTTGTCAGTGTATCTTCAGCCTTGGACTGCCCCACTCCCAGTTGTTTTGCTTTTGGTAGCTGTGTTTTCATACAAGGCACCTTTTCCAAGTGCTGCATTCAGATTGACATGATAGCCCCATGTATCGGCCAACTTTCTCTTCAGACACTTCTACTGGCAGAGAAGCATATTCCACAACTGTGTTGTTCATGTTGATATTAAATAAACTTTTGTCATCAACAGTGTATTTCCTTCTTTTGCAAAGGCCTCCTTTAAGCCTCACAGTCTGCAGGATTCCCAGGAATCCTTTTGCACAGTGCCATCCAGGAGTTCTGCTGATGGCCTGTGCACTGCAGAAAAAGACTCTGGTTACTGTGGGATGTCTCTTTTTGAGTTGCATTGTCTCTGGATATGTTCTGGTAGCTTCCTTCTTTCCCTTTGATTTCCTGCCCAGAAGGATCTCAAGTTGGTGGTAGGTGTTCCATCTCTGCTTTTTGTACCTGCAGAAGCTGAAATTATGTGACTGGGCAGATAACACTTGGAACAGCTCCTTGTCTCAGGTGCTTGAGCTTACCTGTGACATGGGGAATAGGTGTCAATCCATAACTCTTCTTTCTCTTAATTTTTTCAAACTGAAAATTTCTATTATTAAGGAGACTGTGTTGTTGTACATTGAATATACACTGAATATGTTGATAGCACCAAGATACATGACAGCAAGTTCTTGTTTGAATAGTTGTTTTATTTAGTTGAAAGGTATGGAACTTTTAATAACACTGAATTTTCAAGTTGCTCACTGCTAACATTTCTTGTCTTGGCACAAATGTATCATCTGCTATCTCATTGATCTCAAAAGACAATGTTATCTCTAATCTAAAGTAACTCCAGTTATTCCTAATGTCACCCACAGGTAAAATGTTCCAGTCTCCAGATATCACTCTTATTGTAGAGTTCATATTTATGTTTTATAAGGAGAAACCTATTGATTGGCTCCTGGACCATATCCTCTGGGTGAAAGTGTGTAACCCTGAGAAAGATGCTGTAAGTTTGTTTTTATTATAAAGCTTCTAAAATGTTTTCATGATGATGAATGAGATGATTTTTGTGAGCTTGAAGCTGGCATAGTGTATATTATGGTTACTGCATGTTCTGGAAGAGTCTTCCTTCCTGCCAAGATTTTTATCTCAAAAAGAACTTTAGAGATACAATTCTCAGGGCCATCATAACTGTTACTGCATTAGATTTTGGAGATGGCTGCAGTAAGGATGGAAAGCAAAAGTCTAGTTAGATTCTATGTGTAACAGTCCTAAAATAAACTTATACATGTAACTGCTGGTGAGGCTCTGCAGAATGTCACTGCTTGGATAGCAGTCTTGGAGAAAGTTCCAAATGGGGAATAAACTTCATATTTTGGTCCTTCATTTCTCAAGTAACATCCTTTCTGAATAAAGAGGTTCTGTGCAAAAACCTTGAACAGTATTACATTTGCACAGCAGTCTGGATAGATTTCTGGAATGAAAACAAGAAAAACTGGATAAATAGGCCTAGGTTCTTACCTTATGTTGGTTTTTACTAATGTGTTGTTTTGTGTTTGTTTTTTATCCCATCCTTACCTTTTCCCCCCACCATTTCAGAAACATTGTGATCGACAGAAATCTAACCTACGGATACGCTTCAGGCCTTCTCTGTTCCAGCATGTTGGCCTCCACTCCTCTCTAGCAGGGAAGATCCAGAAACTCACAGTTAGTAGACAATATTTCCCTTCCTTTACAGAGCAGGCTGATTAAATGGAAAACATTGTGGTCATGGAGAAAACAGGCCTTTTCTTGTTGTCTTGCATTTTCAAGCATGATGTATATTGCTCCAGCTGGAATTAAATCTGATACAGACTGGTTACTATAAAGTAGAAGTGCTAGTCCAGTTTATTTATGTGGATTTTTGCTAAGGGATATTTTTTCTATTTTTTTTACTTTAATGGCATGCCCATCTTACTAATCAGTACAAGATCTGTTCCACTCAAAATGGGTAATGCATTCATTTTCCATTTTATGCCAATGTTTGTTTTAAGTGTAACCACTTGGGAAAGTAACATAATAAACAAGGTTGTCTGACCAGCATGATGTTTGTCTGTCTTTCAATTAGGATAAAGACTTCCTGAAACCATTACTGCATAAAATCCACGTGAATCCACCTGCAGAGGTTTCAACATCTTTAAAAGTCTACCAGGGGCATACGCTAGAAAAAACCTACGTAGGGGAAGATTTTTTCTGGGCTGTCACACCAGTTGCTGGAGATTATATTCTTTTTAAATTTGACAAGCCTGTCAATGTAGAAAGGTTAGTAATCACTTGCTGTTGGTCTCGTATGTGAAGTTGCTTGTGCCAAAAATGCTTTAAGGTAGAATTTGGGGCTGTCATTATAACCTGAAGTGAAATGGTGTAAGACATTTGGAGTTCAGCTGAAACAGTGATCATTACTGTCTTCTTTCTAATTCTTTTACTATGGTAAATTTTGTCTTGCTTTTAAATTTTTTTTGTCATTTAATCTGGAGCCTTTTTGAAAAATGCAATGCAAAACCAGTGCTTCTGTGATGCAGAGAATTTAAAAGAAGCCAGTTTGTTCCTATTTGTATTTGGTTAGTCTGCTTCTAATTACAGAGCAATTGTACAGCATGGTAGGTGGTACAGTGTGTTGTGCCCTGTGGCCTTGGTCCCTTGGTTGTCCAGACCAGAAATCTTGCTGGAGCGTATAAGGATGTCCCCAGACCTGAAAGCTGGGAACTCTGAAGGGTAATATTTTTAAGATGTAGCTTTAGGGCTTGAAAAAAGTTACTGTGCCAAGATTCCAAGTTGACCTATTTTAAAAATACTAAAATGCAACAAAAAAGAAAAGAGGTGCATGCTTTCAAAATACAAAAATCTAAGATTTGCTGGAGGACTAAAGGTAACTTCTTTTTAACCACTGGTCAGATTAATTAGGGATAATAGTGTTAGCACTGTATAGATTAGTCATTCTTTAGTTTTATTGAGACTGATTTGCTGCTTTGCTGGCTACTGCCTTACCAATATAGTAATTCAGGATTTATGAAACACATGGTTTATTTAATGTCTATCTTTGTATTGCTATATTAGTGGATTCCTTTTCTCCTTACTTCACATGCCTTATGTGGTTTTTTTTAGGCCAATACCTATAGCTTGGTAGAACAAAGTTTCTTTGAATCAATTTAACTGGATGTTTTTACCTTGTGAAGGAAACCTTTTTGCTGTCCTGAACTGAATCCAACTAGTCAACTTGTGTACCTTGGCACATAATCAAAGGCTAAGTCTTCATCTTGGCTAAGAACAACAGTGGGGATCAGTGGTTTCCTTGTGACTATGTTGTTCCAAACTAGTCTGACCTGTGAAACTCAAGGTTGTTGTTTGAGATGTCAAATTACTCTCAGTTGATTGCTGTGCTTTAAAAGACTTCCCTGGTTAGCTTTCCAAGGTGCATGTGTTGAGGAACCTAACTGCCATACCTCCTTGGATTAAAGGCAAAATATTTTTTCTGTGCCAACACTTCAAAAAATGCATTTTTTTGTACCTGTTGCCTTAATGCTGAAGGGAACTAGGGGAATGAGGAAGTATTAATTATCTGTGTAAAAGGTGGGAAAATAATGTTCATTGTTGTGCCCTGGAAAATTGTAGCCAGGCCTAAGGAAGTTACGTCCACCTTCTGTGTTAAGGATAATCTTAACTGTAGAGGATTATATGTTTTG
>VZTR01005740.1:79599-112829 GCA_013400775.1 Chaetops frenatus | reverse complement strand
TCCCTATAGATGTGATTGACACAAATCAAATGTTGTTTTCAAAGAACATGTGTACTAATTACTTTGAGAAAACCCTGGGAAGTGCATAACTTATGGCTGTTCTGCAATAGGAATTTAGAATGGATATTTTTTAAAAGGGCTTCAGGTTTGCTTCAGTATAAATGGATTTCAAATGCAGACCTCTATTTTAAAAGAAAAAAGCTGCAGGAAAAGACAAATAAGTATTTTATACTATGGGAAAAAAAGAAACACCGAAAACCAAAACTCACCCCAACCTCACTAGTATGCATATATAAATTTGCTTTATATTTTTAAAATATGAGGCTCATTGTTTCTTGTATATAACTGCTTCACAGAATCATCAAGGTTAGAAGAGACATTCAAGGTCATCTAGTCCAACCATCAGCCCAGCACCCCTATCCCTAAGTTGCCTCTTGGAAATTTCCAGAGATGGTGACTCCATCTCCTCCCTGGGCATTATTCCAATGCCTGACTGCTCTTTCAGTGAAAAAAATATTTCTATTATCTAATCTGAATGTCTCCTGATGCAAGTTAAGGCCATTCCCTCTTGTCCTTTCCACTGAGACATGGTAGAAGAAACTGACCCTCACCTGGCTCCAGCCTCCTTTCAGGCATTTGGAGAGAGTTTGAGCCTCGTTTTCTCCAGGCTAAACACCCCCAGCTCCCTCAGCTGCTCCCAATAGGACTTGTGCTCCAGACTCTTCTGCAATTCTGCTTTGTAGTGTTACTTTGAATATTTTCAAAAGGATTAGTGCATTGCTTTTTTTAGGGGAGGGGCAATGTGATTTTGCTTGTAGTGTTGGGTTATTTTCTTTCCCTTTCCCCTCCATCACTGCTTTGAATGCTATAGTTGCCTTGTAGCTGGTTGGCCTCTCCTTTTAGCAGGTTACTTAGTAGTCATCCTAATGTGACATTGACTATTAATAAAGTGATTTTATAAGGTACAACTTGCTGACTGGAATTTCAGTTTTAAAGTGAAATCTTAATACTTTGACAAAAAAATGTAGATTACATTTACTAGCTTGTGTTCTGGCACAGATACTGGATATGCAGTATGTGAGAATATTCATCTATTTTCTGTATTTTTTCTGAATTTTCTGTATTGTTGACATTGGAATTGCAGGGAACACATGATGTTAAACCTCACTTATGTATCCCATGGCATCTTCTCACAACATGAAATTAACAGTCATGCAAGGAAATATATACTTGACCATTTAAGCTAGAATATCAATGTATGGAGTGTGAACAGTATCTTACTGGTTTCCTGGTAACTAAACATATACATTATTTTATCTGCTTTGAGATTATTTGACAGTGCTGAAGAATACCTGCATAAAAAGTGACAGATTGGTGCCTGATATTTTGTCAAGGAAAATAAAGGCAGCTTTTAAAACAGGTTCTCTAACAGTGAAAAATAAAATGAACTCTTTTTTTAAATACAAAAAAGTTACAAAAAAGGTATCATAACAGTCCTGTATGTATCCAAAATGTAATTAATTATTCATCCTATGGGATGCAAGTCCTCCTGTGGCTAGAAAGCTAGAAGATCAAATGCATTACAATGGTAAAAAGACTTTCTAACAGCTCTCCAAAACTGGAAATGGAGCTTCCTTATCATTTGCTTTTGCAGTAACAATCACCCAAAACCTAGGGAACTGCAATATTGTTTTGGTTTTGGGTGAGTACAGCAGTGACTTGACTGATGTATAAGCTGTTCTTTGTTCATAGTCACTGTTCAGTGTAGGACCTCCCCTTCAGCCTGATACATTAAACCTTTTATGGGCAGATTTAGCTCAAGAACCATGTAAGTGCAAATACACAGAGTCTATGATTTAGAAGTAATCTTTAATTCTGATTCTAGAGATACACGCTATTAAAGAGCAACACCATTTTATGAAGGTTATAATGGTCATGTCAGCTGACAGAAAATATTTGAAAATCTCTGAGTGTATTATTTTAAATGTTTCGGTGTTTGTCAGTACATTTCAGGTGGGATACTACTTTTAGTGTACATAAAAGAGAACTTGAGGATTTTGGTTTCTCTGTTTGCATAAACTTCTGTACTAATGGGTAGAACATTGGCAAATGGATGCACTATGCAGAGCAGGGATTTGGCAGGTAGGCTCCCAGGCACTGATGTTCTGGGCGTGGAATCCTGCCCATAACAATGAGGCAAGGACTTCATATGAAAAGGGAAAAAAACCTCAAAGCCTGGATCAGAGACAGAAGAAAAGAGCTGCCTAAGCCAAGGACATGCTGCTTCTTCCTTAATGGTACTAGTATTCAAGATTTGTGTATTTGGCAGTGTTCCTGGATTTATAGTTCTTAGTCAGAAATCTTTGAGGCTTAATGCTGTTGCCAGAATGTTAGATGTCTAATGCCACTTGAGATACTCTGAAATACTTCATATGATTTCCAGAAAGACTGGAGTTTCTGAGATGTCATAATTGCATCTTTCCAGCCTGTCATGAGGTCACATACCCAAGTGCAATTTCAGGTGGTGGGAAATGCCTGTGTATAAGAAAACTGAAAGGAGTTATCTGTGCTTCCCCAGCCATGCTGGGAGGCGGGGGGAAATGTTTCTGTGCATACACCCACATGTATACAGGCACACATACTAAACTCAAAACCCCAAGAAAGCCTTTCTACATCTCACTGGATTGAAGATTCAGCAGAAATAACCTTGTAAAGGAACAATCAGTCACCCCCAGCAAAAAAACACAAACAAACAAGAAAACCCTATCCATGAAACATAAAAAAAGCCCAAACCACCTCCAAAATGAAAAAAATTAAAATCAATTTAATGCCAGACTTTCTTATTACAGTTGATATGAGCACACTCCAGAGAGACAGCGCAGTTTTAGAAAGTGGATGTCATAGTCCTCTCTGGAAACAGAAGAAAAGTAGACCAGAGAATGAGAATTTCTTACACAGTTAAATACCTGCACAAGTGAAGAGGGTTAGGAAATGGTATGGGTAATCTTACTAAAAGATTCAGACTGAGTTTTGAAGTGGTGTGAGAAAATTTATTTCTTAGGTGTGTGTTGGATAAAACAGACCACTCCCCAGAGTCCTCCCACCACCTCTTCAGTCAAGCTACTTTGTGGTCCATTGCCAAGCATGAGAAAGTTCCCTCCTTTTGGTACGCTGGCTTGATACTTCTGTGAAAATGGGGAATTCATCCCTTGCAGCTCCCAACCATGCAGTCCAGTTTCTATAATGACACTTAGATGAGCTCATTTCGTCAGAGGAAGTGAAATCTTACCAGGCACTTTGCATAAAAGGTAATGGGATGGGGTTGTATTTTGGTTTATGCTGTTTGGGGAGGCCAGGGGATTTCTTCTTTGTTCGTGGGGAGTTTTTTCTGAATTTGGATTTATAACAGCAAGATGGAAAAGCTTCCACTACATTACTTACCTATTGTGAGTATTTGGCAGATGCATATATATAGACTAAAGGAATTACACGTTTTTTTGAAGGATAAGCAATTTTTTCAAGTGACTCAGTAAGAGGCATGAAGAATAGGAGAATAAATTGAGCTTGAAAAAAGGAAAAGAAATTATTCATCTTCTGTTTGTATTTTGCATGAGGAAATAGTGCATGGTTAATACTGGTTTCCAGTGACAGTAGAACAACACTTCCTAATTAGGATTCTGAGAAATTGACACAAAGAAGGCAGATTAGTTTTCTTTTACCATATTTTCATCCAGTGATCAAAAATGCTGGATAGAATTGGTGAATAATGACTCCTGCAGTGGATGATGGCATCTGTAGAGAGCCAAAAAATTGCTGATGGAATATTGCTTTTATAGAAATCCATGTTGTGCAGAATTAAAAACTCTTAGGCTGCATGTTGCTATGAATAATTTGTTCAAACATGGAAGGAAACATTTCCTCTTTGCCTTACTACCTATTTTCCTTTTCTGAAAATGGGATATACTAAAATACATCAGATTGCTAAAAAGAGATGTAAGAAGGATATGTGAAGGAAAGTATTTGATTCCTGATGTTTACAGAGCACAAAGGCCTGCATTCTTATATTCTTAGAATCAGGTTTAATATCAGGGGAGATAACTTGTTTCCTTTAAAACAAAACAGAGATATATTGACAGTGAATGTGAATTGTGCTGTTTAAAGTATTTCTGTATACTATTTCCTTTTCTAAAGCTACCATAATTTACTAATAAAATTGTTGTGTATTCAGTTCTATTTTTAATTAGGACATGTAATTAGAACACTCTCGAAAGATGAAAAAATAATTGGCACTTATATTTATTTAAATATAAAAGATTTTTTTAACACCAAAAAGAAATCCATTTGCATGATAGAGAGAATAATAGTTTTTTGGGCCTAAATATGCTTGGATGTGAGAGAAAGAAGAAAGATACATCCCTTTATAAGCAAGATAGGAGATGGGTAGAGGTGTGTATAGTTGGGAATTTTTTTTTTTGAAAGCACAGGTGATGAAAAATTTAACTATTAGAAGAATATTAAAGTTAACAGTTCAGATTAGTAATATTAATTTCTACATCTTCCGGGGCCTGTGCTCACTATTGGAGGAGTTCTAAACCTGAATGTAGGCTTTTAAAGTACTCTAACAGTTAACCACATTGGCAAACTAATGGTATCTTTTGTCAGTGTATTAATGGTAATCACGCTTCTGCTTTCTCCTCCCTTTGTGTGTTAGGATGTGTATGAATATTTGTTTCAGGTTATTGGCTGAGGGGGGTTTCCCCTCTATTCTAACTCCATGGCAATAAGTCAACCCCTCAACTTGGGTAAATACTGAAGTCACTGAGTATGAAAACAGAAGGTTCCTTGCAGCTTTGACTTTGCTCCATTTAGTTTGGTGACTGGTGTTGGTTTTTTCTGTTTGTGTGTTTGTTTGGTTGTTTGTTTTAAACTTTCAGTGCTCTTGAAATTTTGTGTATTTTTTATGCTACATTAAATGTTAATGCTTAGCATCCTCTACCTCTCAATACCACATTGAGATCACAGGCAGAATGTATTAGTAGTTAGTTCATACATTTAATTATTTCTGGTAGAGAGGAGGTTTGTTTCTGTGCTTGAATATCAAGGGTGGCTGGTTATTATCTTTGACCTGTGATTATTTAAAAAGACCCTGCCAGCAGAAAAGGTTCTCTTAGATTAAGATACATTAGTATTATACTTAGCAATTATAAGTTGGAGGTACTTTTCTCTGATGACTCTGATCAAAAATGTTCACTTAGCAATTTTCAGTTGGAGTTACTTTTCTCTGATGACGCTGATCAAAAATGTTCAATTGCGTTCATGTTTGTATTCTGTAATTAAGAAACTAGTGAAGTAATATTCCATAAGGAAATAGTAGAGGTTGCTTTTTATTAACTTAAGGTGAATTTGTGTTTGGTGGGGATTACTGTATTTAGAAATCCACGGCTTTCACACTTTTTATTTGAAGGAATGGTTCAGAAGGTGTTATGTTTAAGCAGCAGGTAGACAAGGAAATCATAGTGATTCTACCCTAAGAAAAATGTCAAGTAATTAGGAAGAAAAAAACCATGTTTTTACTGTTTACATGGACTGTCATGTGTAAATCCCTGGACAGATGTCAAAATAATTCAGCAGTTGAAAGCAAAGCTATTTCCCAGTCCTTCAGTACCTGTATTGAGAAATACTTGTCATAGTCTGAAAAACTTAAAATCATAGAATCATTTAGGTTGGAAAAGACATTTAAGGTTATTCAGTCCAGGTATAAACCAGTGTTTCTCTTGAAAGAAAAAAGGACTGGGCCAGACATCTTACTACTGGTGCAGGAATTAAATAAAAGGAAACAACCCCAACCTTGTAATCCTACGGCTGTCAGTTGGATTACTCTACATTAGTGTTTTAGTGAGGACCCTAAATGTCCTGCAAATGTCTCTGTGATTTTTAGAAAAGTCTATTTTACTTAAGAAATATCAGATGAATAAATCAGTTTATTAGTTAGGGGACAAAAGTGTTTTCCCCCCACCTGAGAGGGAGAAATCCATAATATTCTCTCATCCACTTAAATATCTACCATGACAGCAAGTTTGTAAAAATGGTCTTGGCATATTTAGAATGCAAATCCAAAAGATTTGGGGAGGTAAAGACAAGTTCTTTAAAAGCCATTTCAAGGGTTTTTGGATGGGAGGCTTAATTGACCTTTATTTCAAAATGAGTTTTACTCTCTCAACCCATTTCCAAAGAATCTCCACTGGAAAATCTCCCCTGTCAGGAAAGCAAGTTTTACAAAAGAATAGCTAATGACACTTATTTTAGGAGCTGTAGAATATTTGTTTGTTTGTAAGTTAAATTTTATTTCAAATTAAATTTTCTAATTGGTAAATTTTATTTCTAAACAAAATATTTATCGTAGGTATGGATTGACTGTGAATGTGTATTTAGGTTTCTGTTTTCAATCTGTGTAACTTTTAATGTCTGTGTAGGTGTTATCTGTCAAGTGTTGAAGCAAGGCTCAGATATAAAAATATCCCTTCCTTTCTAAACATAATTTAAAATGTGACATGTGCATGTGTTGCATTTGCATGTGCATATGGATTAACAGATAGCTATAGAAAATATACTAAAATAGCAGATTTGAGTAGATGGAAATCTGGAAATCGAGTTTAATTAATTAATGTTGTAAATTGTCCTGGCACTGTGCCAGCTTGTGAGTGCAGTGCTCTAATGGAGTGACAACTGCTGAGGGAAGGAAGCTGCATCTCAGTGTCGAGGCTGATAGCACAGTTGGAGAAATGGTTGGCTGTGCTTGTGTGCTTGCAGGGTTATTTTTAAAAACAAGCAAACAAACCCAAATAAATAAATGACAACTCCTCACAAACAAATAAAGCCCTCTCTGCTACTGCGTCCCTCAAAAAACCCCTCCAAACCTCCGAAGCCAATTACTGTTCATTGAGAGCACAGTCACAGGGAGTTTCTTTGTGGACTTTAGGTGTGTCTTCTCAGAACTAAGTGCTAAGGAAAAGCAGCATGTCTGTGGTTTGGGTGGAGCATTTGATGGGAATACCTTAGGCAGCGAGTGTTTGATCACTTCCATTTAAAATTAAATCTCCTTAGAATTTTCAGTGTTTTCAAGAGAAAAAATGCCCAGTACTGTTTAGGATATCTGACAGACTAAGGAATCTATTAAGTCAAAAGACAGCAGAATGCACTTTTAGTTTTCCAGTCAGCTTTCCTGAGGGTTTTGTTTTGCGTACTGTTGAGATGTACAATGAAGGCATCTTCCTAGAAAAATACTTCGTTGGGCTTTTTGGATGTCATTAATGTTTAGAAAAAGTCACAAGATTTGTCTTGTGAAAGAAGAACTGTGGATGTTTTAGGTAGCTGGTATACTTTGGAATTTATTAACCTTTACATTAAAGTATAGTGTGGAAATTACTTTTCTTTAAACACCTACAGTGCTGAGGCTTATTCAGTCCAGTTCTGTTTTGTAGTACAATAGTGCAGTTCTGCTGAAACCAATGCAATAGAAATCAGTGTGGCTTTCTTTTATCACACTGTAGGGTTACTTTTTTTCTGAGCCTTGATAAAAGAAATGTTCTACGTGTGTGTGTATTTTCTTAAAACACTTCTATCATTTTGGGGTCACAGAAATTTCTGAGTCAGGGTCAGAGCACTGTTTTCTTCTCCTTGTCTTGTAGCTATGGAGTATGGATTAATGGCAGGTACTAAACCTGGCTTCAGATAAATTGGATAAAGGCAAACTGGAATTTACATCTCTAATTGCATCTTAATAAATTTCAAATTGAGCTAATGTTTGTAATTTTAATCAAGTGATAATTTCTGAACTAGTTTTGTCTCTGGCTGATGACATATTTAATGTCAAAGAGAAATTAACAATATGCACCATCTAAGTTTCAATTGAAGAAAGGTTTGAAATGTGTTGATAGATTTTTACATATTCATTTAAACATAATAAAAAGTAAAATAGTCTTCCTAAAAGTGGCATCTTAGTAGGTGTAGGATCTAATTAGTTTATGACAGTATCTGAATTAACTCTGGTCCACTAGAAAAAATAGCAAGTAGTGAACAATTTTCAAGCATTGATTCCACCTAGTGGTAAAAAAATATTACTGGTTTACATAATATGTATTCAGAATAACATGAAGTTCCTGTTATATATAAAGAAAGATGAATTAAACTGTCTCTTTTGTAACATTATCTACACATGTCCAGTACTGCAAAAGCTGTTTAGTGTAGGCAGCTAGAATTTGAACACTTCACTGATTTATACTGATAGGGACAGTTTAGATAATGTTTCAAATATATTTACTCTGTCCAATTAAAAAAAAATTAATTGCACAACTGACTGAGGGTAATGGGGACATTGTACAGGTTTTAAAAAGTTCTTTTTATGTGTGTATACATGTCAAAAACAGGCTTTTATGGTTTGAGGCTTTTTTTTTCTTTGGCTTGGTTTTTTGAGGAATTTTTTTTCCTTAAATAAATCTGCCTTTGGAATAGAAGTTTGAATTCAGGTAACATGAAGGGTGTGGATCTGGGTTGGGAATTCCTGGCACAATCATCAATGAGATTTTGCAATGAACCATGGTGGAGTGATGGACTTGGGGAACACTCACCTGGCAAAATATTGACTTGGCTAAGTTCCCAGAACTATTTCAGAGTGGATCTGCAGAGTTCATCCTGTGGGCACAGGGAGCGGTGATGTGTGCTGAGGAGAGGCTGCAGGAAGGCAGGGCTCCTGCTTCTGGAGGTGATACCAGTGTGTGCCAGGCAGTAATGACTACAGCTTTGTGTAGTGCAATCTGGCAAGAGCAGGTGATGCAAGCTCCCTTCCTCTGTAAAATATTGCCCAACTACTCTTCAGCAACTGAACAACTTGACCCCTTCCAATTACATTAACATGTGAAACCATCTTAGCCCCAGCTGATGTAGGCCCAGTATAAAAAGAATTTTTCTCCTTGTAACATCTGTATGTAACAATTAACATGTAAGATTCTGATTCTGACTGATGTACGTAGACTGTTTTTTTTTTCCCTTCTCATTTATAGGTACTTGTTTCACAGTGGCAATCCAGAGCATCCAGGAGACATACTTCTAAACACAACTGTAGAAGTTTTGCCTTTTCAGGTATGAATTTTTTTTATTTGTTTCTTCTCCATTACAGGATAAAAGCAAAGTCTCTTTACTTTATTGACTGTTTTAACAGGGTGAGGAGACAGAAATGCTTTTTTTAACTGTCTGAACTTCTGATGTTCTCATATTTTTCCTTCTTTTAATTGGATATGTTCACAGAAGACTATTGTAACTATTCAGATGTTCTTTCAGGGTGCAGTCTGCTACAAGTGCTGTTGGTAATTTGGAGGTGAACAAGGTCATTTTCTTCCACTTCATTGCTACTATTTAAAACAAAAAAATAAACAGTCTTCCCTTTCCTGTGTATTTTGGGAAATGGGAAACCTTAGTCAATCTGCTATTTGACTTAGTAAAAAAGTCTTAGTACAGGGATTGACACACATCCAAACTCACTAGATACATAAATATATAGATTCTTAAACAGAATGTATACCTTTCTCCCAATTTCTGATTTTCCCCCCATAAATTAGCCAGTTTTACCACAGGAGAGCACTACACTATCTAAAGTATATTCTTGTTTGAAGTCAGATGGTATGGCTTCTTTTTCTTCTGCGAGATATTATAGCTAACTATTTATATCACAAAACCTGAGAGGATTAAGGTATTATTTCGAACAAGTTTATTTTATTTAGTATTAAAATGGCAAAATATTTCTATCTTCTCCCATATACCTGGTGTAGGAATCTTGAAATCTATGCTGAAATTTCCATATGTTGAATTTTATTTTTTTAACTTTCTTTTTATTTATTTTTTTAAAGTAAGTAATCATGGAGAAGTTCACATCTCCATTTTCCCAGTCTGCCTTTCTTGGAGCAGGCAAAAATGGGAAATTCTTACTATTTCCATCCCTAAAAAGAATATTGTTACGTTGGTTCTAATTATACAACATGACATGTAGGATATTACATCACAAGATCTGAGGAGTTTGTTTCTCAAGACCTGTGGAAATAGATTCAACCACAAAAACAGCAGCTGCTCTCACTTCATCTAAGACCAAGATACAAGAATGCACAAGATAATGAGCAAAAATGTGCATCAGGCATCTGTTTTTTTGGCTTTACTCGGCTGTGAAATGTCCCTCAAACTGGAGCAGCCCTTAAGGAAGTAATGCTACAGAGGTTCTACTGCTATTGATGCAATTTGTGGAAAAGGTAAACAGGAAATTCTGCATCTGGCCTGTTCCTAAGCAACTGTCAGCAGAAAATATTGTCCGTGTGAGGGCAGCAGCCTCTGAGGGCCCTGTTTCTCCACCATGGACTTCAGTACAACTGGAAACCCATTCAGGTATTTTAACCCTGATTTTCCTTAAGAAGAATTCAGAAAAACAAAAAAACAACCCTTAGAAACCAGAGTGCCCCCAGACTGGATTTGTCTGGGATTCAAGCAGCATACTAAAAAAAATCTCAAGACAACCTGTAACAAAAAACTGCCCCAAACACACAAACAATAACAACAGAAAACCAAAGCACCTGCCCCCCAAATAAATAAATCCAAAAAAATCCCTACCACTTCAAAATAGGAATAAATAATAAAAAAAAAACTCATCAATTTAATCTCTGTTTTGCCAAGCATTTTTAGTTAATTCCTGGGAAATTCTTGGAGTGGATCTTTCAGTATTGAATCATCACGGTTGTAATTTTCAAGCTGTTTTTCAAGCTCTGCTCTACAATTGGTTTTTTTGTACTTATTAAAAAAGCTTACTGATCTCCATCCATATTAGTGAGGGAGTGATAACTGTGATGCTTCCCTCACTGGTCTATGGCTTCCCATCTCACCCAAAGTCTTAGATCAAAAGGTAACCTGTAAGTTTTCATTTGTCCAAGAGAGAAAGCTCTTGTTAAGCCGTAGAAAAAAAAGGCAGGATCCTGCCTTTGCTTTTCTCCTGCTATGTATGCCAGTATCTGCCAAGTATTCTGTTCACGTGGCAGTTACCATGCGTGTTTCATGAGACACTTGGACTACTTGTTTTTTCTCCTTTGAAATCAAGTATTGTTCAGTTCTGGAACACTGCTGCTCTTTCTTTTTTTTTTTTGTGTTGGCTTGTGTAAGGCTATAAATAACTATATTCCAGGCTTGTTCTTAATTATTTGGAAAAAATGGATGCTGAATATATAAGAAGAGTGCACACACATTTGTCTTTCTCTGGAAAAGTCATATGTCAAAATAAATTATCTCATTTATGCTTTGTTGTTCTAGAGTGAAGAACTGGTATTGAGCAAAGAAACCAAAGACAAACGCTTAGAGGATGGTTACTTCAGGATAGGTATGTAACAGTAGAAAAAAATATGTATTCTTAATATGGCAACTGTTAAAGACATCTTTATTAAAACCAAAACAAACCTCAGCCTGAGTTTTGATCATTCATTTTTGGCTACATGACCTTATAGGCTTTACTTAATATTGTGTCCACTATTTGTTTTCAGAGACTGATGTACTAAACAGAGATCTCTTGTGACTCTTAGTTGTGGTGGAGCTATATCCAACTTTCCTGCCAGGATTGATCACCTAGATTATAATAGAGGCGTTTCCAGGTTGTGTAAGATCACCTCCTCTGTCCTGGGACTGCACAAGTGCTTTTGTGTGAGCTGCGTGCTTGGCCTGGATTTGAACCCACCCTACAATCACCTGTCTTGTTACAGGATGAGATTGGCATTTCAACAGCCAAGTGGCTGTTGGGGAAGGTGCCTGGATACATGTTGTCAAGGAAGAGAAATTTTACTCATGGCTTTTAATTAGTTGCTGGACACAGTTCGGGTCATCTTGTTATAATGGAAGCACTTTTTTTGTCATAATAAATTACAGTTGTTGTCTATATGGTTTAACTGTAAAGTCTAACTGGGCTTTTAAATTGAGTTCTTACTCATCCTAATATAATTGAAAATGCTTTAAATAGGAAGATGTTATACATGAATGATGTCCCTTTTCCTTAATCCTCCTTGAAAACACGTAAGCCCAAGGTGTCATGTTTAGTTCTGTGATATTAAATGAATACCTGTGCCAAAATCTCTTCACAGATTTTGAGGTGGTAATGCCTTTAGACAGTTTCAAAGCTTTTATTCTTATGTGTAATCCTGTTCAGATTGGCACTGATGATGTGCCCCATATTGTTTGCTGCTGCAAAACTGGATCTCATGTCAAAATCACTCACTGGCTTTTATTTTGGGTATAATCCTGGTTTCACTCTGATTCTGTCACAATGATACTGTGAATTGTGATACTGCACATACATTTTCTGGATTTTGTACTTCAGTTTGTTGAACGGGACTTAAACGAGTATGTACTTTTGCTTTTTTTGCAGGGAAGTTTGAAAACGGTGTAGCTGAAGGAACAGTTGACCCCAGCCTAAATCCTATTTCATCATTCCGGCTTTCAGTGATACAAAATTCAGCCGTTTGGGCAATTCTGAATGAGGTAAGAGGTGGTAGAACACTGAAAAACATAACTGGTGAATGGGAAATCTCTTAATTCTCTTTTGAAGCTCAGACTTTTGGCTAACACTAAAAATAGTTACCTCTTATTACTGAGAAATGTAATACACTAAACCATTACTTATTTTTCTGATTCTCTATTTCAGATTCATATTAAAAAGATTACAAACTGATCATGGAAATCTGCTTTAGAGGAAAGACTCCTTGAAAACTCTTCTTATGAAATCTGACATCCTTAGCAAGTCACAAATTGAAAATACTGAGCATGCACCTTATTCCAAATGTCATTCTTTTTCACTTGAACTCTACCTCCTGTGAAATCTACTGTAGATGAGAAGATTGTATTTACCCGTTCTTATCTGATCCATGCAGAAACTGATGCTCCACACTGATAACATTCGTCCGAGGCCCAAGTTGTCCTCCACTGTAATGTGACTTTACCATCTTATGGTTGCAGAACCCCTGCTATGCTTAACCTGTACTATTTTGATAGTATAGTAATATAGAGTTGTACATATTGTTACATTCCTTGAAGAAAAAAATATATAATTATTGTTAAATAAGTTTTATGAAGGGGGTACTTTCGGAATTCCATTTATTTTCTATAACAAGAACCCTCTTTTATAGACTGTCAGGGATATATATTAAAAATGCTAGGGATATTTAATTTATTAAAATAATTTGAAAAGTACATATTTTTATGCAGTAAAATTTTAAATTGATATAGTTTTTTTATGAATTCTCTAGTTTAAGTTATCTTTCTACATTTTTCTTTGGAGATGCAAACATAAATTAATACCATATTTCAAAATACTGCCATGTTTAAAAGAAGATTAAGTTTCTAAATTATGTAGTTTTATACACAGAATCTGAATGATGTTCAGAGGCATAAACAGAGTTCTGAAGAGCATTGTTCTTTGGGGCGATGAAATTTCACTATGTACAGTTTGTAGCCACATAAAAAGCATGTTGAAATGTCTGCAGTGATTTTAGATTGATTCCATTGCATTTTAGAAGAATTTTTTTTTACTCCAAACCAGTTCTTTCTAAAAATATTTGTAAACATTTCCTAGGCTGAATAAATTCATTTTCTGTACTGAAGAAAATCATTCTCCAGCTTTGCTTTGGAGTGACAAGAGGTTACCTTTTATCAAAAGGATGAACTGTAGATACATTTCATCTACTGAGGTCTCCTTTTAAAAAGTTCTGTTAGTGCAGTGTTTATTTTGGATACATTAGTGAGTAGTTACAGTTTATTTTCCTCCTTTGTTTAAGAACGAGGTCTTAGTTTGACTCCTTTATGGATCAGTATGGTAACTCGCACTAACTTTATAGTAGGAACTGGATTTGGCCTCAAGTTAGTACCCTGCCTTTTCGTTTCAAGGGAAACAACAGTGATCTTAAATGAATCAGAAATTTGGTTAGGAACAGAACGTGGTCTGGATTACAATCAAAGTGGAACTGTTGCAGTACTAATGCTGCTGCTTTTTTTGAGTCCTTCTGCTTAGGTGCTTATGTGTAAGGACTCAGGCATGGGAAGATTTCAGTCTGAAATGGCAAGGAAAAAGAGAGGCAGGAATTCCTCCCTTTAATTGGAACGAAGTGCCTGATTGCCATTTGAGGGAGCCATCCACGCTGGCTTGGGTATTCTCAGTTGTGCTGTGAACCAGCCTCCAGAAACTGACATCTCAAAAGCTGGCCAGCTTTCCCTGTGGAAAAAACCACATTCTGCTACCCCCAACATAGAATCATAGAATCACTTAAGTTCGAAAAGACCTTTATTGTCTTTGTGATGAGGGCACAGATGCACAAAACCTGTTGCAGGTTCCCTGATCAAGAGCAAGGGTCTTGAATTTGTACTTCCCCGTTAAAGTTCAGCTGACAGCTTTGGCCTCTCTTTCATGATAGGTTTGTAAGGAGCAGTAGCCTAAACCTGCCTTTCCATCACACCCTCACTGCTGGGTTATAGTGTCAGCCTGTCTTCTCTTCTGCCTTGTTGGAGAATTGTGCCATAGCTTTGACAATTCAGCAATATTCAAGTTGAAGAACTTAACTTCTACAGACTGTTGTAGTTTTGGTTTAGCTATGTTGTCTGGGGACACAGGGAAGCCAAGATTTGTACACAGACGTAAGACCTTCTGTTTAGATTGACTGGTGTAAGNTTGTTTACTTTTCCTGATTGCATCAGGTGATGTAAATAAAATGTTACTTGGAAAGCTTTTGTTGTCCATAGACACTGTGGATATAAGCTAAACACTGGTTATATAAATGGAGTTTATACTTGGATTTAGGAATGTGGGTGACTAGGCTCTGAATCCTGTGTGACTCTAGCCTATTGTGGTGCTATAGCCCCGTTTGTTTCCTGTATAATGCCCTGCCATCAAATCACCAACATGCAACGGTGTTTTATTACACATTAGCTAGCAAAGGTCTGAAAAAGTATTTAGGCTTTCTTCTCAGCTGTGTCTGTGAATGAATGGTGCAAGTTATTTAAACCAGGGTTATTTATTACAATCCAGACTGCAGAAATACATTAGATATTGCAGTTTCTTAATATAATCAGTTTTGCTGACAGTGACCTTTTCCATTTTGCTGTGTGTCTGTAAGTTTACTGGTACCACTTATTTAAGAAAGCTGTGTGCTTATTCTTAAAGCATCACTGTTCCTGGTGTTTCACAGTAGTTAAAGATGAATCACTGCTAATATATTTAAATATATAGAACCCATACCACATTGATTGCAAGACTCTGGTTGTTAGTATATTTAGTTTTCAAAAATGTTGAGAAGAAATTTATCCAAGACAACAAATTAAACTAGTGCATGGTAAAATGTGGGTTGTTTTCTAAAGATGGATGCATTTTTATTACATCGTAGTAGCAAGAGTTGAAAGTACTCTGGGTTGCTTTCATACTTTCAATGTTCCTGAGCTTATAGGCTCTCTAGATAAACGTGCCACATTAATAAAAATTATATTTCATAGATCCAGGTAAACTCAGAGCTGATGTAATCAGGCAGTTCTGCAAATGTGCTTGGAAATTTTGCTGAGAAATAGAAAAAGCAAGGAAAATATTTTCTATCTTAATTATTTCTGCAGACAGCTATTTTGGGCTTTGTACCTTTAAATTCCAATCCCCAAGTCAGGCTGAAGTGGTGCAAGTCTCCTTTCTGGAACTATGGTGAAGTAAGAACACTTGGGCTGTTTGGCTCATCAGCCTTTAGCTCAGGCACTCTTTGTGACTGGGTCTACACCAGTGGGGCCCATGTCTCCTACAAGTCTCCATTCTAACAGTATTACCATAAAAGATCTTAAACAGCATCTTAAACCTTTCACCTGTTTTGGGGGGAGTTTTTCCCTACAAATGTTCAATTTCAAGTTATTTTTGTTGTGAGCTTAAAAATCCACTCCAGGCCAATGAAGCCACTGAATCTTACAGTTATCCAATAACAGAAAGTGTTTCAGAATAAATTGCACTATCCTATGCTCCTCTTAGCTCCTTCTGATGCCATTAAAGCTTCAGAAAAGCAAACTTTTGTGAAACCAAAGGCATAGCCAGAAACCTTCATTATCTGGGCAAATGGATTTCTTCTACTGGATGCCAAACAGACTGGCTGATGTGAATAGACTTACTTTTCTGAGCTGATCAGGATTGCTTGGGACCAAGGAAACACAAGAGTGTCAGTATAATCTTGCTTTGCTCATTCAGTGGGTCATCCTACTGAAAACTCTGTAAATAATGTGAACAGGATGTGATAATTAAAGAATGTTTCTATAGCACTGTATAAGGCTTTGAGCTTTTGCAGGCATCTCAACCATGTGTTTTCATTGATGGAAAAAATTCCTATATTCATTTTTTCTGTACTTAAAGATGGGTTAGAAACTTCAGATAGATGTGATTCATGCACCAAGAAAAGACTGGAGTCTTCTGTCATATCACTGCTTGTCTAGCTGTTACAAAGCAGTTTTTAAATACCTTGAGTCAGTTTAGAGCAAAGCAATTTATACTTTGCCTGTGTGAAACACAGTTCCTTGAATGAGCTGAAGTGTGATGAGTCTTTGGAAAAATTTGGAAACTGTGTACCAGTTTCCTTATTTTTCTTTTTTTTTCCCAGATATATTATAATTTCAGTAATCTCTGTGTTTTGTTGGAAGTACTTGCTCCAGATGAAGTATCATAGTACTTTGTAGTTCATCTCCAACTTGGAAAGTGTTACTTTAGTCTTGTGGGGGAAAAGAAAAATGAAATATTTTCAAACCTTGCTCCTCTAAAATACATGAACCCAAGGTTCTAAGTTTGTTCTTACTAGGAAGGATGTATTCTGAAAAAGCTAGAACAAGTAACTGGAGCTAGAAAAGGGGAAAAAAAGTCCTTGTGTTTTTAAATCATCTTTACAATCACCAGCATAAGGCTGAAAAGCTATTAAATAACTGGTGTTTTCAGGCTAGCATGGATTGCTGATGTAAAACAGGCAGCCCATGGAGAGCTGGTGAATTAGTCCTTGACTGTCACCTTTTTACCACCTTTAGTGATCTCTAAAGGGTTTTGCTAAGTCCTGCTGTAAACAGTGAGCTGCTGGAAATTAAAGCAGCTTAATTTTGAGAATGAAGCCTTCTTTCAAGGGGAAATACTTCAATATCTCTAAAGAGAAGGTACACAGGCCCTGAGTCCTTCAATGGTATCACGCCACAGGGCACTAAATATGAAGTATTTTTACTGTTGAACTAAAGTGGATGATCAGTGATGCTAGGATTCCTGTTAGGGACAAGGTGTACAGTTAGGCTGCAGCTGCCTGCAGGACAGGAGTTTGTGCTGTTAGCCGGGGAAGGAGCAGATCCTGACTGGAATCCTTTACTTTTCATGGATCAGCAGTTCAGTGCTTTCCTTGTTTAAAGGAGAACATTGCTCAGCATCTGCTGAGAGGGAAACATGAATCTCTTCAAGCCTTAACAGTGGCTGAAACACACAGTACTGTAAGATGCACTGCCAGCATATTTGGTATTTTAAGATAAATTATAGTTTTTCCTTAGAGAGCAAATTCTAGTATTGAAATTGTCTTACTGTAACCAGTTTATTCTTGTGTTGTTTTGGAAACTGAATCCTAGTGCTCATGTTTCATGCTGAACACTGCATTAGAAAGCTGTCATTTTTACTTTCCATAGATATTGTTTGTGATGGTCAGTTTATACTTCTGCCTTGTGGATGTCACAGCTTCAGGCATTGCCATGAGCCCACCTTTGTAGGCAAACCAACTTGTGCTTTCCTTCCATGCTCATTGACCTGCCACTCAGAATGGTGGATGTAGTAATACCCACTGGACTGCTAGAGATTGGGTTTAAAAACTTGCTGCTATCTTTGGAAACCTGATATGGGTCATGTTAATTGTGCCTTTCATCACTGTTTCTTCTGTGTGCCAGAGTTGCCCATGTATTTGAAGTAGCCACTGAAGTAAACCTGTTCTCATAATCTTTCCTACAAGGAGAGGACAGATCTGTATCTAGAGACAGTTGTTGCTTTACCATCGCAACACTATTAAGATCTGTACTTTCACACAGTCCCAAGGCAAGGTATTCCAATATTACTCTTCAATAAAACTGCTTTTTGGTGTCACTTAAACCCCTCATAATGTAGAGCTTATGCCAGTATGTGCAAAGTATCTGCAGTAAGAGTTATGCTACATAGACTTGTTGCAGTTAAATTTAAGCTACAGAAATGTACAAGTAACTTGTTTTTAGGAATGTACTGCAAAACTATTTGAACAAAATTGCTAACATGTTTACTGTTGTAAATATTTTAATAAAAAAAGGACACTTCAAACTTTTTTACACAATTATCTACAATAAAGAGAAATTTACAACCATTTACAAAATGTTCTTAATTTTTTCTTTACTGTCAAAATGGCTAAGGTAGAAACAAAATAAACATTAGATACGTGACGTCTTGGTTTTATTTCACTCTGTATTTATAAAAGGAACAAAGCATCCTGGTGAAGTTCCATCCACATGCTAATGAGATCAAATAGAGCATGATGAGAAGTGCAAATGGATACAAAAGAATAGCTGTGTTCTTCAAAAATGGCAATGCTGAAACAGAAGCAATATTGAAGCATGTATAAAGTAATGCTCTTTAAAAAAGCAGCTTCATGTAGAGTAGCCTTGGGGCAAGGCAGCAATAAAAAATAGTTCTGCTCTGCTGTCCTCTGATACATCTCTGCCCTACTAGCCCTACTGTTATCACAAAATGCTTTGGGGAACTGTTTTACCTAAAACTATGGTCTTAAACTCATTACAGAATTTTTATTGAATGCAAACATCTTCAAATGGATTTACAGAGGAACAAGAAAACCAAGTTGTGGTTCTACAGGTCTAATAAAAGAAGGAAATTTGGTGAGGTGGAGAATATAAGCTCTTTGGCTAAGATGTCCACCCAGCTGAAAACACTGGTACATTTCTACCAAACTTCATTTACCACAAAGAAAGAATTACTTCAACAGGCAGCTGAGCCTTTGCTTTACAAATAATAGGCTAAGATCAAATTACTAGGCCTTAAACATGCTCTTCTTTTTAGTCAAACAAATACAAAATAAGTTGATATTACTCACCACTGTATCCTAGGAATGTCACATAGATGTAGTAGCCAATTGCAATCAGCCATAACGTATTCCCAACAAAATAGCCAATGACAGAATCAGATATGATGACATCTGCAAGAGATAACTGCTCTCAGCTGTTTTGATAGTGCACTATTTTGAAGCAGAGAGCTCAAAGTATTCTACTTACAGTTGATGAAGAACAGCTGGATAAAATGCAGAATTACTAAAAGTGGGTAGAAAGCATTCAGATGTACATCAAAGGCATATCCCCACTCCACATCATAATCTCTGTTCTGCTGCTTCACTAAGTACTTATTTGAGATGAACCTACATGAAAAGATATTTGAGACTGTTAATATGAATCTATAGAGCTGACTGACAAAACATAGGTTTGATGTAGTAAGTCTTATGTGATTCCAACTCTCCACCACAAAGTTTCTGCTATCTGGGAATAAAAACATGCAAGAATCATGCAGACCAGACTATTGTTAAAATGGTTTTGTTAACTCTACCGTCACATCCCCTGCATGCTACAGGCAGCCAAAATACCCTGTGGGTAATACAGACACAAAACTTCTTTATACAGAAGAGATCAGTGCTACAATTTATCAGTGCAGTCACAAGCTGCCACTTTTCTGTACACACAGGGAGAAGACTTAAGTGAAGTTCTTGTACACCTCACACAGAGATGGTTTACTTCATCTCTACAGAACTGATGCACTGCAAGGACAGGAGGAGGGCAGGAGAGTGCTCATAACATGTGCCAACTCTTAGTGAAAAGAAGTGCAAATGCAATGTGCACTGCTCGGTATTACAGGCTACAAGGCTCTTTCCTTTGGCTTAAGTTCTGCTGACATCAAAATACTTATCCCATTTAGAAGAGGAACAAGAAGTCAAAAATAGAAATACGAGACCAGAGTTTTCATGGAAGCTTCCTCTGACCTACTCTTTCTGCCAAGGGTGGGGTTGCAAAGAGGCAGAGCCTGGGTGCCATGTAAGGAGAGGTGAGGCAAGAAGGAGTTTAGACTCATTAGGAATGGAGGGAGCTTTTGGGCAAAAAAGGTGAGCCTGCACTGGAAGAAGGCACTTGAACCAAACTGAGCCAGGTGACTGGTACCGAGGCCTGCAGGAAGCTGACTAAAAGAGGGAAACCAGCAGATGCTGAAGTCTTCCTGGCTTAGGAGACTGCATCCTGAAGCACAAATTGCTGGAGGATGGGGGCAGGGAGCATTACTATAAGCTCTTCCCCAAGCAATTTATGGGTTGCCATCCCAGACAGAAGCATAAGTCAGGTGGACCTTTCATCTATCAGCTACATTTCTTGTATGTGCTTCATTCTCAATTTTGCAATTCCAAGCCAAGCGAGGCCATTATCAAGATTTATTCCTTTTCCAATCATCATCACTTTAAGATGTCAGCTCCATCACTAGGAACTCTTTAATGCCCTTGCTTTCTTAAGTTAGTTCCTTGTAAAATAAAAATTCTTTCTTTGGTGCCCTCCCCTTGCTGCAGCACTGATACAGCGACTTACCATCATTTCATGGTTCCCTCAGTGCTGCAGGACACATCTATGGTGCTGATGAAGCCTGGGTTGTAAACTGACCTGCTCCTGCCTCTCTACTTTCGCAAGTCTCTGGACAGTAGAGGATAAAACTGGCAGCAACTACCAACAAAGCAAAAAGCTGCCACGCACGAGACAGAACAGACGTGGCTGTAGTGGCACAAGCTACAATCTTCAGCAAGAAGCATGGGCCCAGCGTATATTGCCCTGCTTAAACGAAATCATCTTCAGGCTTACACTACTTGACCTTTTCATTCATTGATTGAACAGCCTTTTTTTTTTTTAATTTGGCATTACTCCTGAACATTAATCAGCTCAAGAAGAAAGAAAAAAAAGCTGGAATGTTCATCATAATACAGACTTTCTGACCATTTATCTTTGCAGGAAATAGTAAAGAAAGACATGTGTTCTTTTTTAAGGTATCATTTTGAAACAATTACTACAACAGCACAAAACCTATAGTAAATAGCTGCATTTAAGTTTACCCCAAACAAAGAACCAAGTGTCTCACAAACAGCAGAAGACTCTCCAAGTCTGAACAGCAATTCTGAATTCGACTTCAGAAATCATTACTTACCACATCAGAGTTGCAATCAGGAGGCCAACGCCTACGCAGTCTATGAACACAACCCAAAGTAGCAGTTTTATTGTTTCAAAAAACCCCATGTCCAACACAAATCCAAATCCTACAGTAGACACTGAAAGCAGAGAAAGATCATTAAAGTCAGCTGTGGAAACGAAAGCATGAGATCTTAAAAGGATGAGGTTTTTTTAAGTATCCTCTTATGAAATCTCAAGTTTCCTTTTTATTTTTCCCCTGAGATTTTCAATCCAACAGCTCAATTTTTTTCCACCAAAAACTAGATATAATGAAATTTATTCATAATATGAACACTCATCTTGGGTCTAACTGTAATGCTCCACCCAAACTATTTTTTTGAAAATTCACACAACGCTACAATAGAAAATTCTTTGTTTTATAAAAGCTCCTTGTTAACCCAAACCATGTGTGTAATTCTATTTTAGTTAAGAGTTTTTTCTATTACAAACAGCAATACACTATTTAACAGAAGGCAACTGAGGCAATACTGAATTTGAAGTTCAGCCATTTATATGAGCCACTTTTTTAATAGCTTAATTCTGCAGTATACAGAACCTCACCAGGGCCTTTATGATAAAAACAGTGTTTTATCCATAATATTCAGGTAAACCAAATACTCAGTATTTTTTAAGAAAAACACTGCTGTGTGGCATAGCGTTTTTTCTTACTGTCTGTAAAGTTACAGTGAACTATGCAGTTTAAAATGCAACAGAAAATGAATTGCAACAGAGATATCAATTTAAGATTATGGAGTACTACCTAAGCCTACTCTGATTTCTACTTCCCACCTTAACTTCAAAAAGGCTAGGCCTTTTTCTTCTGTTTGACTTTGATTAAAAGATCATCGATACAGATTGGTCCTCTTTGTGTGTGTGTTATTAGAAGGCAAATAAACATTCCTCCCTAAACTCTCCCTCCCTCTTCCTTAAGCTGTCTGTTCTCCTGCACTCACCGCAGAGCCAGATACTGAGCAGCACTAGGAAAGCAGGGTCGTCTCTTGCCCATTGGTCCTTTGTCTGTTTTCTGTAGTGAAAGTTCCTGTAAACTCTCTGTGGTGAAGTGAACAGGTAAAGCATCTGCCAAAGCGCGAACTCGAAGTCCATCTGTCGGAAGTGGAAGAGCCTCCGGAGGTACTTGTAGCGTTTTGCTCCAGCCGTGTGCCTCGCAGCATCCCTGGGGCTCAGCATGCCATTGCCCTGGCTCCCAGAATTAACCAACGTGGTTGGCAGCATCTTGCTAAAGAAAGAATTTCAAAAGATGCATTTGATTTTGCACACAACACGGCCTACAAATAAAATCACGGGATGCAGGCCACGGCTGCGATGCTGAAGTGACAAAAACTGAGCACAAGTATAGACAATAACATTTGTTGGAGCAAGTCCAGAGGAGGCTATGGAGTTGATAAGAGGGCTGGAGAACCTCCATCCTCCTTATGAAGACAGGCCGAGAAAATTGGGCCAGTTCAGCCTGGAGAAGGTTGGTGGAGGCCTCCTAGTACTTTCCAGTATCTGAAGGGGGAAAACAGGAAAGCTGGGACACTTCATCAGGAACTGTTGTGACAGGACAAGGAGTAACGGGTACAAACTGAAACAGGAAAAATTCAGGTTAGATTTAAGGAGGAAATTCTTTACTGTGGGAGTGGTGAAGCACTGGCGCAGTTTGCCCAGGGAGGTTGTGGACGCCCCAACCCTGACAACGTTCAAGGCCAGGTTGGATGGGGCTTAGAACAAACTGGTCTAGTGGGAGGTATCCCTTCCCACGGCGGGGGGGTTGGAACCATATGATCTTTACGGTCCGTTGCAGCGCTTAACAGCGTACGATTCCACGACTTAGGAGCGGCCCGGCCGCCACTGCTGACGAACACCCGTCCCCCCTCAGCGGGGCCCACCCTTAGCGCCGGGCCGGGCAGCGCCGCTCCCCCCGAGCCCCGCCCCGCGCTGAGGGTCTCACCNATGGCGGCGGCGGCGGGTGGCGGTGGCCGCAGGGCGAGCGGCAGCGGGGCGTAGCGCCGGGCTCGTCGCCATGCCCAAGTACTACGAGGAGAAGGAGGAGGACGGGCGCGCCTGCGGCGGCGTGAGGGAGGACCTGCGGCAGTGCCTCCTGGAGAGCCCCTGCGTCCTGCAGGTGAGCGCGGCCGCCCTCCCGGGCCAGGGACCCGCAGGTCGCCCTTTCCAGGCCTTTTAGCTCTTGTTTGCAGCAGCTTGGGGAATTACAGCGGCAAAGGAGAGCACAGGTCACTGTACCGAAAGGGAAATCCCTAGTGAGCTTCTCTGAAGTTGGAACTAAATGATCCTCAAAGGCGCTTTCCAGCCCAAAGTAGCTCATTTGGCCAGAGCGTTGGTGCCGGTAACGCCAAGGTCGTGGGTTCAATCCTTGTATTGGCCTTCCCTTAAGAGCTGGACTAGATGATCCTTGTGGGTACCTTCCAACTCAGAATATTCAGTGATTCTGTGAAGTGTTTTGATGTATCTTTGACGAGCTGCAGAAATCAAATTTTTAATCCTTTCTTTTTTCATCTGCTAGGAGAACAAAACTCCTAAACAATGCTTGAGGGAAGGACACTGTAGGAGTTTGCAAGTGACATTCTTTGCATGCAAAAGATCAATGGTAAGTGTGGTGTGTCTTCTGCTACTGGCCTGGATGTTTCCTGTCCTTTGCCCCCTCTTTTGAAGAACACTTTATTTCAGTAAGGCAAGTGTCATTAAGCAGAACAGCTCTTGCCTTTGAATCCTGATTAAACTATGGATGTTGTACTCAATTCTCATGAAGAAGAAGCTGTAGAGTAGGAAAAATTGGGAAAATGCATGTTTAAATTGAATTGCTCTTAGAATGTCACAGGTAAGTGAGGTAGGTATTTTCACTATTGTTTTTGTAAAGTTTTGTAAAATAAAACAATATTAGTATGTCAGATAATTGTAAGATAAAATGTAGAAGCTATTTTTTGTCTGTAAGGTCACTGAAAAACATCTATATAGAGAATGTTTAAATGAAAGGAAGTATGACTTTTGCTGTTGAATCAGGATCTTGCATTGAATTCACACTGAGTCATTAATTTTCTTAGAGTACTAGAACTCATGATAAATAACAGTTTGGGTTTTTATATAAAGAATTATCCCGTGTGATAATGAGATGTCGTTTTAAAAAATGGAATTAGATAAAGTTTTCCCTATTTTCATAGGAGTTCCTTGTCCAGGATTTTTCTGCTTGTGTTTTCTTAACATTTAAAACATTTTTAAGATGCAGTAAAGATGGTATTAAAACTTTCTAAGCATGGGAAGTGCAGGACTCATTTTTATTTTTAGCTGATGTGATAAATAATGAAGAGTGTACAGCTGAAATGGTACCTTACATTTTTCTTCCATTTCATGTTAGTCGTAGCAGCTTTTTGTACCTCTCCTATATGAACGATATTAATCCATAATTATTATTTCTGTGGATGGGAAAATGTTTTGTATTGGAAGTTTGAAATACATATGTAAAGCTGAAGTAGCAACATATATACCTCCAGGTGAGGTGCCTGTATTTATCTGTCTGTGGATTGTTAAAGGAGCCTGATGAAACTAAGTTTCTAGTTAAATGTCTCCAGTCGTGCAGGAAGAGGCTTGGTTCTTAAATGATTTTATTTAATTGTCCCAAATTTTGAGGCAGATGAATGATGTTTTTCTTGTCCTGTTAATTCTGTGGATTTCAATCATCATTCTCAGTCAAATTTGGTGTTTTTTATAATAGTGAAGCTTAAAGAGTGCCCAAAACCAAGTTAGACACTAAATGCAGAGATAATTTACAGTATTTTAAAATGGTCAGGGGTTTTACCTAGATGCTGTTTTCTTTTCAAAGAAAGAGAAAGTCTTATCAGAGGAGTAACTTTAGTACACTTTAGATGTTGAAGTAGGGCCAAGGTTTAAAGTGAAAGGTTCTTGGTTATTGGACAAGCTGTGTCATCATGAGTCTAGCTCTTTACAAATTTTGTAGCAGTTCTGAATTCTGGAAAAAAATCAGTTAATGGTAGTAAAAGAAACCTCAGTCTAATATCAGAATATGGCTGGGTTGCAATCTCTTACTGCAATCTCCAAGACTGGCTATCTAAATTCAGAAGAATTCAGAAGAAGTTCAAAGTATGTTTTTCTGCTGCATTGGGAAAGAATTTGCAGCTTCTGTAACTACTGCACTGTGGCTTTTGTTTTAGGTTTGCCATCATCTTTAGCCTTTCGTTAAATGCTTTTTCTTTAATTGCCAAGAATAAACTTGCAGATTTTACAAGCTGAATAATATTTCTCATAATATTTTCTGGTTTTATTGACTTATTTCTGTTTTTTCCAGAAACTTTGTGTATTTAAGTTATCCCTCTCCCCACAGACATTTGCAGTGACTCCCACTTCAACCAAATCTGAATTTTCCTCTTTAAGTTTATGGATTATATTTGCAAAATTGATCTAAGGAGATTTACACTACCTTGTTTTTCATGTGTTCCTTGCCATCCTACTATGCTGTTCTGTCACTTATGTTGTTATGTTGTTTATTTCAGAATGTGCAGGAAGCTTATCACGTAAGTTTTAGTTTTGTGTGAGGTTTAAGATCATATAATATCTCCTTCATCAGAATCCACTGTGGCTTGTTGACTACATCACTAGTTTTTTTCTGCTTTATTCTGGCCTTTGTTCTGATGCTACAAAGTGTCAAGGTAGCACAAACACTCTGCAATACTTCTTTGGGGAAATACCTGCTCTTAGTATATTTTCTTCAATTTTCAGTTGGATACCAGGTCAAGATTCAGAGGAAGGAAGGGATACTGAAGTCCTCATCAAGAGACGTAGCCATGGGAATTTGGGGTTCATCAGCACTATATACAAAACAGAGACTAATGTAACAAGATGGTACCTGCTGCATCCTTTCATGCAGTGTTTTCCTGGAAGGTATCTACTCCTGAGTATTCCGACAGATTGACCTGGATGTGCATTTAAATGTTAAAAAGAAGGCAAGCAAAAGCTGCAAGTTCTGGCCAAAATGGGTACTTGTCATGTACTTGCAATAAAAATATGAAATCCAAAACTATCTGCACAAGTTATCGTTCTGTTTTGAAATGAAGTTGTCTTTTGTGACTTTACTGTAAATTCTGATCATCTTTTACTATTAGAAATTATACAAGGTGTGGAACTGGGAGTTCAGTTGATGTGTTGGGGAAGAGTTTCCTTAGTAGACGAGTGTCCCAAAGGGTTTCTCAGAACAGAACTATTTTCAGAGATGAGGAGTTGACCAAGGTTGTAAAATGTGTGTGCAAGTGGCTTCCTCTCCTGTAAGTTTGCTACCCAATAAACCTGTAATAGATGGGAGTGGTGATGTTTTTCAGACCTACATTGCTAAGGAAGTGGCATTTATGGGACTAAGAAACATTAAATAGTGTTTAGACCATGACTGTGGTCAATGTTAACTGGTTCTGTATAAGAACTGTTTTTCCAGAGGAACATTTCCTTTTTCTTCCTTCAGTGTCCCTGGCTCTACAAGCCATTAAGAAATAAATGCTAGTGGAACTCTTACATGTGGAAACTCAGCTTCAGACAAGCTGATTAGAAACAAGAAGAAATAGCGAGAGGGGAGAGAGCCATAGTAACTTCTTTGCTTGGCTGAAGTTTATACCCAAGTGTCTGATTTACATTCAGTCTGAACAGATGCAAGCAATAGTTATTGTTTCTAAAATAGATGACTTCAGCGAATGAGCACTTGTTGACTATTTAATTCTGTCTTAAGCAACTGTTCTGTAATGAGTCAGAGAATGTTTATATTCCTTGTGTGTGTAGGACTTTATTTTTGCCACCTAAATCAGCTCTGATTTCACACTTCTGTGTTCTGTTGATCATGTGGAAGGTAGTTAATTTTTTCAAGTGCTGTAAGCATCCTTTGTTTTCCACAGCCTAGTTACCCTATTATCTCTTTACATACACTAAAATGATAATTGATGTCTATAAGAATATTTTTAACTTAACACTCTAATTCCAAAGTATTACTCACAAGACTTTTCCATGGGGAAAAGAATAAAAAAGGTACTAAAAATACATATAAAGCCACATGGCAGGTATTTAAATGTCAGTTAGAGAGAAGAGTGAGAATGATATGTGGGTTTGGTAGTCAAGGACTCTTCCATGCTCTGCCCTACTGCAGGGGTTTATAGGTTGATTGTTCAAGTGATCTTTATTCCTTTCTCAGCCGTAATCACTAAGCCTCACCTAATGGTGCTGCTGCAACTCCATTTGGAAGGGAGCAGAAAGAGTGCTACATCCTTGACAGACACTTAGTTATTTTTAGTAATCAGCTTGATCCAGTGGAGATCAAGTGTTAAAATTAAATCTCTTAGATATTTATGGATTTAATAATTAACAGAACATATGTATTATTTGATCCAATAGAATGTTAGTGTCAAAACTTCCTAATAGTTCACTAAACTACCTGGGACAGTATGAAAATACTTTAATAGGTATCAAGATACTGATTTGCTCAAGAGACTTGTTCAATTCCAATATTGTGTAACATAATACTCTGTCTAAAGATAAGTAATTATATAATTGTCTTGGGACTTAAGGCATTGTCCTACTTGAGAGATATTAATGCTGCTTTGGGGAAAAATTCATTTCATTAATGCCCTAAGTCCTGTTCATTTGCTTACAGCTTTTTCCCTAATCCACAAAATGTTATTATTTAAATATATTGATATCTTTGTCGCGTGCCTTGTGCTACACTACTGGCTTTTACTAAAAATACATGTTTCTATTCTTTGGTAGATTTTGCAAGATGGGATCTGTGAAATTGGGTTGTTGAAGACAAATGGTTGACATAGCGCCAAAAGGCTCATACTGGTTTTAGAATCGCAAATACAAGCAGTGCTAATAATTTGTGTTGAATAAGTAAAGAATAGAGTTTGCAAAGACCTTTCACTGCTGCTCTCGTTCCTCCCATTTGTTTTCTGTGATGGAGAGTCAGAGGGTGCTAAATGCTGTTGAGACTGACCTCACAGGCTGTGGCTCCGTCAGTGTTAGGACGTGTCTGTGCTACCACATCCCATTTCAACAATTACAATGTTCTCTCTGTGGTCCAGGCCTGCAAACACAGTTGTATTTACAGAGCTGTAAACACAGATTGCAGAACTGTTCACATGTTTATGGTGATAAATAACAGGCTGTGGTCATTTACTCTGAAAATTCTCTAGGCTGCTAACTGTTCTTTCAAGTTAGTACAGAGCAATAAGCGTATGAGTCTGTTTAATGGAGGCCCATGTGTACATATGTTGAAAAGTGAGAGAAATCGGTTGGTGTTTAAAAAGTATCACACATTTCGTATTTAAGCTGTGCCTCTCAAAAGGAAAAGACAAAGCATCTTTAAAAAAATTTCACCTTTGAAGTGTTTTCTACTTCCAGAATTGGTGCATTTGTATTACAAAGACCTTCATTATTCACTGGGTAGCAGAAGAAATTGGTTGTCCAATCTCTCTTCACTTTTAGAGTTTCTGGAGAGTAGCAGGTTGGATGAGATGCTTTATTTCAAAGAAAACATTGAAAATAGTGTCTTTTCAGTGAAAACCTGGAACAAACTAGATTGACACCTTCTACTCATAAGAAGAGCATTAAATGAAGACATCATCTAAAAATGCAGTCACAGAATGTAGGTGGTAATCAGTATCTGTTGTTCAAGCCTGTGGTTAGAAAATCTACAAATACAGAACTGTAACAGCTTTGTTAACATGATGAATTTTAGGCTGCCTTGATATGTGGTCATTTAGAGTATGTATTTACTGCAAATATGTGACTCATCTAAAGCTGAAGAGCACAACAGCTTAATTCCAGTCATAAATTGTAGTTGACAGAATAATAGCCAGAAACCTTAAGATCCTTTCTCATTTTTCTTTTTTCAAGTCTGCCAGCTAAATTTTCTGTCTCTGGCATTGGTTTATTGCAGATATCTTCAGAAAATCATGAACTAGTTATTTCTGTAAGTGAAACACTCCACAATGATTTGGTTGACAGTCTGTAGGAAGAAAATTCTGTAAACATAGAGAGTAGCTCCTAGAAGTGGACTATGCTTTATATTCAGGATTTACAGTAGGTTCATTAATAATGTTCTTGAACACTGGAAGAAGCAATAAGATTAGCATTTTGATAGTTGCTTAATTAGGTCAGTAGAAGGTGATATATTTCAAGTAATAATGTATTTTAGTAGCTAAACATCGAAAATATATTTTTACGTCAAGCTGAGGTTGGTGTGTCCTGATGGAGGCTTTCATGTACAATATTCTTTTTTGCCTGGCTGGTGGGTACTAATGGGCTGCAGGGAAATGGAACGGAATAATTTCCCTCAAGATTTTTAGTAACAGAGAAAATGATACAAGTAAATCTCTGTGACCTAGAACAAGATATTAAAAATTTGCAATATGCTACTGTTGCTTTAAAAGGAGCTACGGAAAAATAGCAAAGCAGAAATTGGCTTGTAATTCATAAGTTCTAATGATAAACTCTGCTAGTGTAAAATTGTATTGTGTTGTCCTTCATTACCACTTGAAGAGGAAAATGAACTTCGTCTAGTCTGTGACAGGAATTTTTGAGGCTTTTTTGGTAGGGAAAGTTTTGAAGTCTTTCTGAGGTCACGAAGGTCTCATATTTGTTAGCTACTGTCTTGGGCTTTTGGTTCTGTAGCAGCCATACCTCACTAATGGTCATAACAGAATGATTTCTGGGTTTCTGAGTGGCAAGAAATCTGTTACAGGTTGTTGGACTGCTGGCATGCTGAGGAAGATGAGGGTAAATAGTGTGTTGAGGGATTGATTATTGGATGTATTAAAATTTGTATTGCTCAATTTAAGGGCAGAAACTCCATAAATCCCTTTATCAGCTGAGACTGGACATTCAGGTTCCTTCCTACTTTATATTAGTAGTTAAGGGAAGTGTTTGATATCTTTGTATCTAATCTGACCTTCTGTGTAGGTTTTTATTTCAGAGAAAGGCATCAGCTCTTGAAAAGGGCATAAAATCTGATTATATTTTCTCTTGGTAGAATATTTCAATAGCTAGCAATCCTTCTGTAGAAAGAGCATGTCTGTCTTGTGATTAGAATTTGACTTCAGTTTTCACTTCTGGGAGAACAAGAGAGGATGGCTCTACAAAGCAGTTAGTAGTGTCTTATGTTTCCCTGCTGGAATGCATTTGAAAGTAACAAACAAATAAGCAAAACCTTTTAATATTTTGCAATGAAATGTAAGGATTGACTTCCTAAAATCTTGTGTTATACCTGCCTTCCTTAGTCCCCTCACAGATTTGCAATCTTCTTTTTGGAAGGAGATAAACCTTCCTTACAGATTTTTTCATTGATTTACATACAGGTGAAATCCCTGCTTTCTTTGTACACTATTGATTGTGCTTCAAGGTGAGTGTCACATTTTGTCACTTAAGTTGGGACCTTGTGATCAATTCCCTGTCCTTTATGACCCTGATGCCTTTTTCAGAGTGAGTAGTTTTTCACTCTCATGTTTTCCTGGTGTATGGCTTGTTTTCCCAAGGTACAGCTTTGTGTTCTTTTTCTGGACATATAACCTGAGATTTGGCTATTAAAAAATAATAAAAGTTTTGAACAGTATACCTTTTCATCTGTTCCAAAACTTTTATGTGATGGCCCAGTTCTTCTGTTCATCACAGTGTCAGCTGATGGGTTGTCCACAAATACAGTTGGCAGTTAGTTTGTACATACTTACACACCTTAGAAGAAAATGTGAAACAATCTTAAACCTGGTAGTGGTCCCAGAGCAGCTCTAAGTACTCTACTGAAATACAACTCCCCTCTATTTGTGTGGTTTTGTTACTTACAGATTTCTTAGATTAAGAAAACATAAACATGCCAAACAAAAATCCTTAAATGGAAAGCCTCTCTAACCTATCTATTGCTACCCTACTGGGTTTTCTTGTATTTTGCCCTGGTTTATTCAGGCTGCTCTGCCTACAAATAACATGGGTATTCTCCACATTCTCCTTCAACACTGCTGCAAAGTAAGGTCCCTCTGGTCCCTTGGGGTTTAGTGCTGTTTCGATTCCCTAATACTAAACTAATATCAGTAGTAATCATGGTTCTTCCAGCATACTTGGTGGGGAGCTGTCCAATTCTGCTGTTTACAAAGGTTGTATTTTGGTTGATGATGACTGAAAATGTCATCAGCTGCAAATAAACTATGATTTTTTTGCTTCTTAATGCCGTCAAGATCTGTATTTAAATTGAAGGGTGCTAGTGACAATGTCTACTTGCTTTCTAGCCTGTTTTCACCAAGTATATTTAGTATTTTTAGGCAGGGATGGCTTTAAGTTTGTGTAGTGTGCAGAGGAACTCTTCTGTGTCTTTGTTAAAAACTGTGGCAGGGTTCATTAGCTTTGTGCTAAACCGTGGGCAAAGGTGAATGTGAAAAATTATGCATGTTTGACTATGCATTGAGAACACCCCTTTTCTCTAAGTTCTGTGTGATTTTGAAACAGGGAGTCCTTCATGGAATTTCACCAATGACGTGCAGAAATAAAAATGAAAAATTCAAGCTGCCTCTCCTGGCTTCTCTATCCCAGTTCAGATTGTACTGGGGACTTCAGCTGGCAGCTTCCAGCACTAGGGAACTGCAACAGGCCAATTAAAATTCTCACACTAGAGCAGTGTTGGGACTAACTCAGCTGGTTCTTGGCAGCAATCCTCTGCAGGTCATGCACAGTTGGCTGGAGTCATCCAGACAAGTGTGTCTGTCTGTATCTCCCTAATTCCCCAGTTCAGCCTCTTTCCTCCATACAAGAGCCCCTCACCTCCCTCCTGGGAGTTCTCACAAGGTAACTTTTGAGTAACCTATGTTCTCTCTCCTTGGCTTTTGTGCACCATGTGAAAATAATAATAGAATGAGCCAGACCTGGACTGTGACCTCTTCCTACATTCTTTCAAATGTATCTTAACATTACTTGAGCATGATAAATCCCTCATTGATAGCAGCGTGGTACTGAAATAGGTTAAGAAATGGAGCCCAGCCTCCAGCTACACAGCAATTTCAACACATGCATGTGAGACAGCTATCAACCAACTTCAAGTGTGGAGAATGAGGGATGGATGGAACATGCTGACATGTATCACTGTGAGCAGCAGGACTAGTGAAGTGATTCTTCCCTTGTACTCTGCACAGGTGAGGCCACACCTTGAGTACTGTGTTCAGTTTTGGGCCCCTCAATTCAAGAAAAACACTGAGCTGCTGGAGCATGTCCAGAGAAGGGCAATAGAGCTGGTGAAGGGTCTGGAGCACATGTTCTTTGAGAAGGAGCTGAGGGAGCTGGGGCTGTTTAGCCTGGAGGAGGCTCAGGGGTGCCCTTAGTGCTCTCTACAACCACCTGAAAGAAGGTTGTAGCTGGGTGGGGGTCAACTTTACTCCCAGGCAACCAGTGACAGGACAAGAGGACATAGTGATAAGCTGTGCTAGGGGAAATTTAGGCTGGCCATTAGGAAGAATTTCTTCTCAGAAGGGGTTTGGAATGGGCTGCACAGGTAGGTGGTGGAGTCCCCATCCCTTGAGATGTTTAAGGAAAGGCTGGATGTGGCACTTAGCGCCATGGTCTAGTTGACACGGATTCAGAGATCTTTCCCAATAGAATTGATTCTGTGATAAAATATTAGAAAACAAAACCAAATCTGGATTGCTGGCTCAAATTACTTGGCTCAGACATCATAGCAGTGGTGTGGGTACTTTGCAAACCCGTGACATTTTCTTTCTCATAACCTTCAATGCTTGACTGCAGATGAAGATGCAAGCGAATCTCAGTTTCTGTCTTTTTGGATCCCTGGGAGCCGGAGCTGACACCCTGGCTCGGGCGGCCGGCGGGGGCAGCCTGAAGCGCTCCCGTTCCGGCCCCGGCGGGCG
>VZTR01005740.1:65106-79447 GCA_013400775.1 Chaetops frenatus | reverse complement strand
TCGGTCGCCGGCGCTGTCACCGGCAGCGCTGCCGGCTCTGTCGGTGCGCGCTGGGCGCTTGCTGCGGCTCATCCCGAGCCGTGCCGGGCTGCGGCGGTGCGTGTAAACAGCGTGTGTGGAAGGGACAGCGCGTAAACAGCCGCCTCCGGGGGGGGGGACGCGGGAGCGAGACACCGAAGACAGGGATGATGTTTAACCTCCCCTAATTTATTACAGGCCGGGTTTCACGATTCCTTTCCCATGTTGAGAAACCTTAAAAGGAAGCAGATTGTGTGTTTAGTTTAGTGCATATTTCAGATTTTTGCTCGTTTATTGAGCTGGGATATGGTTGTGAAATATGGTAGAAATGCCTTTGCAGTAGTGATGCACCGTCATCCGTTTTATGTGGGCTTGGCGGAGCAGCGTTAAGAATGAACTTGAAGCTTTATCCCAGTGGCGTACATTCTCCCCGTACCATGAGTAAAGTCAAAATACGCTGATCAGAGCCCAGCTTGGGCTGCAGAAACACTAAAGGGGCTTTTGCCTGGGTGGTCCAGCACGCTGTTGACAGAAGCTGTCCATCCGCAGGCCGATATCATCCTTCTGCAGAAGCCTCTGGTGTGCAGCATGTCTAGGCAGGCGGTAGAGACCCAGCTGGGAAGGTCTTGCTGGGTTACTTCTTAAGCAACAGAGGTAGAAACTCATCTTTGTCTTTGCCCTCAAACTCTAAAAGACCCTGTTGTGCTGAAAACAAGATTACTTTGCAGTTTCCCACTGCAGAACAACTGTTTGCTAATGCTTTTCACAAAAGCTCTTAATTAAAAGCTTATTAAGTTTTTCTTCCTGCTTCTGAAGATCTTAATGTTCAGTGGGCTGCCTTGCTTCTAGGAACTCAGAGAATGCAGTATCTTGCCAATTTTTTCTCAAGTCTCTCTGACCCTCTATGCAAATGTTAGGTGGGAGCAAATGGTGGTGGAGGGGGGGAGGGGGGGGCGTATGTATTTTTGGCAGGAACTTGACATTCAGTGTTCTTAAATTTAGAAGTTCTGGCACTTTCAAACTTTGAGGTGGGTGTGACCTCTTTTACTCACTGTTCCCTGCTGCAGTACGAAGTTAATAGCAAATCATGATTTCAGGGCTGTTTTCAATTATCTGTATCTGGCTGTGTGCATTTTGCTAGGTACATGACAACTTCGCCTCTGATTTAATTTATTTTTAATGAGCTAATTTTAACTTAATCCGTAGTGGGTGGGTAGCCTGCCAAAGTGTGGCAAAAGAGCCATGTGATCTTCAGAGGGTGTTGGGCTCCCTTACTGAAGACAGTAATGACACCTTTGCAGAAACTTGCTTACATCTGTCTCTCTTGCTGTTAGCTGAGACTGAAGGCTCTACCCCCTCTCAGGTAGCAGAATTTTCAGTCTTAAGATCTCAGATATATTGAGGGTTGGATGTCATTAGTCATCTCTTAGACCTGTTCAAGTCCAGTCTGATTGTACAGATGCTGTATTAAAGAAGTTCTCCCTGTGGAGTGAACTGACTGCTAGGAGAAATAACTGCTTTGTTTCCTCTATGTTCTGGTTCCTCAGTCTCAGTATTATTTTACTAGAATTAGGAAGGAAAATGAGAAGGCCAAGGATCCCCTTTCAGTTCTTGTTTCCTTGTTAAGATTTAGTTCAGGCTTCTGGGCTGTGCTCTGCTACGGCAAATTTTAATTGCCTGATTGCTAGTGCATAATAACAATATAACAATACCTCTTGGACCCCTTTAGTCAATGTCTTTGTTAGAAAAACGTCTCCATTTCTTGACTGGATATGAAGAGCAGTTTCCTTACTTGGACATGAAGTTTGAAACCTCTACCTGTTTTCTTTGACGAGAGATGAGAGATCAAATAACACAGGCAGTACAACTCAGAGCTCTGTCTTACGCACTCTCTGCTTCTGCTTGCCACTTCTCTTCCTGTTTTTTGCCTGACAAACTGAATTTCCTCTCCATTGTTGGATTATCTACCTAAATCTCAAACAGACATCCTTTGCAGACACGTTGGAAAATGTTGTTGACCTTGGAAGAAGAAAGCTTTAGGGTGTATCTACTTCATGCATATCTGTCAGACAGATGGGCATAACCTCAAATGTGTTTAAATCACACCTATTGCTGCTTTAACCAGTATGATAGGCTCTTTACTACAGATTAAGTTGGTTCTTCTGGCTCTCAGATAGAAGGAGGCATTTCCCTCTTCTGCTTCACAGGCACTTCTTGCTGCTGCTGCCCTCCTTCCTTTGCTTCCCATGTTCTGTTCTCTCTAATGCTTTGCTTACTGTGGGGAGCGTTGCCACAGACTGGCGGCACGTGAGGCAGAACCAAGGAACAATCAAGACGGAGCAGGTTGAGAGGTACAGAAAATAACAGGAACATTGTAAATTAAGGACATAACTGAGAGGAGGGCGTGTGTCTTGACTGCACAGGGGAGTGGTAGGGTCATAGCCAGTCTTTGTGGTTTGTGTGGTACACGGTAAAGGAGGTGTACAAGAGATAATGGAAGGCAAACACTCCGAGCTCTCCTGGCAGTTACTGCTCTATTTCCCCTGTACCATAAACTGGGCTTCATGATGTTGTATGAGCCAACACAGGTGGACATTGTGATTCTGTCAGCCCATTGATCCAGCCATTTTTCTGTCTCACAGAGGAAAGGCAAGTGCCAGTACTACAGAAATGTTAGCACTTCCTGAAAACAGCATCTGAGGCCTTCAGTAAAGTGTATTCACTCAGCAAGAAGGCTGTTTCTGGACTTCCATTGAATGTGAAATACTTGAATTTATGATAGCTTTACCAAATATGCAATAAATAGTGAATTGGGAAATTGAAGTACCAAGGTACATCCTAACTTAGTTAAAATCATCTTGATGCTATAAAAGAGAGTAACGTAGCTTCCCCCCAAAGTTCAAAGGGGAGTTGAGATCTTGACCTTTGGTGAAGGAGAATTTCTCTCCAGGTTCGTAGTATGTGACCAAGGATTTCTCTGAGGTTTGTAAATGTGCATCAGTATCAGTAAAAGTATTCATTACGTACAGCAGTGAGATACTGATAGGACCTTGTATGAAACCAGCAGGATATTTTCAAAAAGACATTGGCATTCTTGAGCTGTTATGTTTAGACCTGGCCCAGTCATGCAAGTATGAGCCCTTCTGTGTTTTTGTATATCTCAACGAATGCTTGCATCTTGTTTGTGCATCTGCTGCTGTGGTGTGGACAGAGAAGCCTTTTGTGTGTGAGTTGCTTCTCTCTAAATACAACTGTGTTCTTCCAGTTTGTTACAGACAGAACAGATCTTGTGAAGGAAGTAACCAAGTGAGGTGAAAGGGAGTAGCATAGGGGAAAAGGAGTGTGGGTATACAGGAGGGATGTAAAGGGAAATAAGTGTAGAGGATAAGACAGTACAGGATGGAGGACAGATAGTGATAGAAAAAATTCTCCCAGTATGCTTCTCATCAGTGTTTCATAGCATTTGCCAGTGGAGAACTTTGGAGTTGTAATTTCTGAAAAAAATCTGGGAGTATTCAGAACCTGTAGCTCTAGCTGGGATGTGCTTGGGGAGGATGCAAAAGCACAAGCTCGGCTTTATAGCTGGACTTACCTGGCAGATACATCTTGAATCTGAGCATATGGGAAGCAAGTGGGGCTGTGTCACTCTGAGTGAGAGCCTGCAGACAAACGCCTGGTACGAGGTTTGCATGGTGCTAACTCCCATTGCTAGGTAAGACCTTTTAGAGCTCTTGGGGTCATCAGCTTTCACAAGCACGGGTATTTTATTCTTCCTGAACAAAATAATATATGTTACCATGCATCTAAACTTTTAGAAGAATAATTATTCTTCCCACCAAATTACTAATTATAGTAATTTATATGTAAAGATGTTGCAAATTTTTGGAAACAGCACACTTCAATTCCTTGGGGCAATTTATAGTTAAGGTACCCTTACTGCAATGTTGAAAACTGTGCAGAATCCTGCAACTATAATCAGTTCCTGTGAATGCCTCAGCACGTGTTCAAATCCCTCCTTTTATACAAGGCTGAGAAGTCCAGATTAACTCTGTGCTTGAAAAACTGCCTTACCTGGCTCTACCCTGTTGTATCACTGAGTTTTCTTTAACTTCTTTCCAGCAAAATGAAATGTGATTAGAAAGAATTTGATGTCTGGAATTTCTCCTTGCCATGAGTAGAACAAGTCTCTAAGGTAGAAATTACAGCTAGCAGTGGAGACACAGAGATTTGCTGAGAATTTGTTCTTCCACTCATTCTCTGTTGTTAAATCTATTGTGTTGAAATGCAGTGCTGGGTTTACTGCTAACGCTAGGCATTGGACCTTTCTATAATTCCAGTTTGTGTTTCCTTCAAGTCTTAACCCTTGGCAGTCTGAAGCTTGGATTCAGACTTAAGAAGAATTTTTAAACAATTGTCCAGTCTTTAAGGGTTATAATAAGACTTCAGAATGAAATAGCATTAAATCAGGTATTTTAAAAATACTTGGCATGCTTGGAGTCTCTTCTATTATTTTTCTACATTTTCTCTGAGATGAGCAGCATTAAGGGAATAATTTTTCATAGTTTGCTAAGTCTCTAATTTTTCATGGTGCTCATTTAAAAATGAACTTGTGTTTTTTAGTTTTTACCCTTATCTACATCTTGTCTTGCCACTAACAATTCTTTCAGTCCTGTAGCTACTTTTTATGTTCATTAGGCTGGAAACTACTGCCACCCACAGCAGGGCAGGTGGAATGAAATGTGTCCGTACGCTTCAGCAACTTCAGTGCAAAGTTCAGCAGCTTAATTTAAACTGTTGGCTTGACATTTCTGAAGAGTGTTCACTTGATCTGGTCCATTGACTTTGCTTGGGAGGTCGTAAACTTGAACAGCAGTGTGGTAATATCTTCAGTCACCAGAGCCATTTGCTGAGCTCATTGTGCCATTTTTCTGTAATTCTGATAACAGTTCTGTAAATATTTAAACTTACTGAACATTGTGTAATTTCTTTTAAAAAAGGTTCTCAGGTATTGTCTTGTGGAAGATGCTGCACATAAAATGTAACATTGGGGGTAAGTCTTTCTGTCCCGGTCCAGAAGTCTGTAGAGCATTTCTTAGCATTTCCATTTTTGAGAATGGACATTATCTGCACAAGAGAATTATATCATGGCTATCTTATCCCTTCCAGGTTTTATGAGTCACTTTTTAAAGTTCAAGATGGTACAGTATCACACAGACAGTTGCAGCAACAATTATATATGAAAGCAGTAGATAATAATATCAGTAGAAAAGTCTTGTATATAAATGTATGTTTAAAAGTTGGTGTCTCAGCTGGAAGCCCTGTGGATGCATGAACTTGCTTTGTTGTCTGGTCACATATTTCTACAGATATGGTCCTCAAGGTTTTCTAGTGATCGTAACTTCTACTCCCAAAGTGTGGGTGGACCATCCATCATTATTTCTGAGACCAGGAGAAGTGTTTGGAACTGCTTCCCTGCTGAATGGAAAGCAATGCTGCTCCATATAAACGTGACAGTTATAGGCATGAATACAGCATTTTAAACTGCAAATGACCTACACTGCTGTCAAAGTAACTGTCTTCAAAGAGCAATCTAGGTAACCACAGTTTGGCCTTGTGGGTTCCAATTGTGCTAAATCTTTAGTTAGCTGATCTACTTCTCTCTTGTATTTAGTGCACAGGAGGGATCTAATCTGGGGATGAACTATTCAGTAAAGACCATCACTGAGTGCAACAGCTCTATTTGTTGCAGAAATTGAAAGTTGTACAGCCATCAAAGCAGGCGATTAAAGGAAGAGAAGGACAAGTTGTTTTTTTATATCTGAGAGCTGCATCCTTCCAGAGGCCTGTGACACAACCCTCGTCAGAGTTTCTGTGTGGTGCGAGGCAAGTCGTTGAAAATTTTCCTTTTGCCATTGGTCAGTACAATATTTCTCAGTTTTTGTGTGCCTGATTCAAGATCTGGTTTCAGTTTCACAGAACAACTAAACCCTCCCATCTATTACTGCATATATTATGTAAAAGGCTGTATACTCCCAAAGTTAAATTGTGGGTGTCTTGAGTTGGGCACCCAAGCTAGTTGGTACTTTATTCTTTCTGCAGAAGCTGGCTGGTTCTCCCTTGAAATCTGGGTACAGTATCTCTCCCATTCCCAGAGATGGTTCCCAGCCTCCTTGAACCAGTTTAGACTGCTCCCCTTGGTTTTCCTCCTTATGCTACTTGTCCCATCTCTTTGGTCTGTCCACTCTTGGCAATCTCCCAACTCTTTATTGGAATGATTCATCTCAGCTAAGTTGTTTCTGACCTCCTTTTTACCTCCAGACATCAGTCCTGGTCTTCTGACAACTTGCCAGTATTGCTGTTGAGTTACTTCTCCTGGTCCTTTGGTCAGCCATTTTCACCTGTGTTTTTCAATTTGATATTTCTTTCTTATTCCTGAAGGCTTGTCATAGAAATACAGGTTCTGTTGCCCAAGTTCAATGTTCAGCCAAACTGATGAATGACTATTATAAGGAGCTGTCTTCTGAACCCCTTGGGGTGCCTGTAAGGCAGTGCATGTGCAGCTGTGGAAATCAAGAGTACTCATTCGTTTTGTGTCTTTGGAGATTTTAGTTGTGAGTTAACTTCTATTGGATCTGTGTTTACTGTGACTTTTTAAAGGATTAGAATAGAAAGGAAAGACTGACAGTTGGCTTTTTTCTCATGTTAGGCAAAACATTTTTTCTTTAGACCTTACTCTTGTAAGCTGAATTGTTTAAGCTGAAGCTGATGATTGTTCTTTAAAAACCAGTCTGAGACAAACAGCATGAAAAATTTCTGGGCACAGGCTTTGGAAAAATGTAAGCAAATGAAGAGCATAGTCTTTTAAGAAGTGGTGTTGAGTGGGTGTAGTTGCAGGTAGAGATGCTACTGGTCCCACCTTTGGATTGCTCCTCTCTTGCTTAGCTATTTAGAAAGTGATTTACAAACTGTTCATTCACCTCATGGGAGCCCGTATATCTCAGCTATTGTTCAGTGGCATGGCAGTGTAATGTTTGACATGCAGTGGCATATAAGAGGTTTTTTAAATAGTGTGGGACTAGTGATGGCATTTAAATGACTTGGCCATTAGAAAATAGGGGAAATCTTGTGTTAATAAGGAACTGCTTTCACTGTAAAGAGATATTTTCCTTCTCTTCCCCTTTTGGTAAGAATAGTGGAAACATCGAAGTACATATTTGCTTTGATATACAGCAAAACCCTTTCTCTTCCCAAACAATGTACCTTTTCTCAAACAAATGAGAGGAAACATTTGTTGAGCAATAATCCAAAATGTATGGTTGCTGCCACCTAAGTTGTCAGCATTACTTAGGGTTTTTTAATTCAAGTAATAGACAGATTTCATCTTACAAAGTTTGTAAGACTTGAGAAAACTACATATGCTCTGACTGAGTCTTTTCTACAATATGTTTCTCTTGGTAAGAAGAGATTACCCAAGAATACATGTTTTTGTTAGTTTGACCCAATCTATATTTTAGTGAAATTACTCTTTCCATGAAGTATCAGTGAGAACTGTATTTCTGCTAGAAATACTAGTGGCTATGGTAGCAGTGCTAAAGACACAGGCATCCAGCATGAGCTATGGATTTACAGCTTCACTTGATCTAGAGATGTATATGGAAACAAGCTTTGTTAATTCTATTTCAGGTACTCTGTGATTGTTGTGTCAATATTCTGTATTTAATATATGAATGGCAGGTTACACTTCTGTGTTCTCAAGAGGCTTTCAAGCTGGAAGCAAGCACTTTAAAAGATCTTGACGTTACTTTATGAAGATAGGGAAAGTATAATTTATCTGTCATTTTAATGGTACAGTTGCTGGGAAGGAGATAATGGAAGACACTCTAGAATTGTGGTTGAAGGTCAGGAGAACGTAAAGAACTGAAAGAAGGAAGACTTGAAAAAGCAAAAAAAAAAAAAAATCACCAAAATGACTCTCTAAAAAAGAAAAAAAAGGAAAAAGAAAGAAGGAGGAACTATGAACTCTGAGGAATTTTGGTACTAGTGAATTAACAGAATTAGCAGTCAGAAAGTGAAAGTACACAAAAGTTTAGAAGCTGGGAGATCTGCATTTCTCAGAAAGAAAATGAAAGGAGAAGCAGCCCTCTGCATGATAAATTTTCAAAATACTGAAATAATGATTGAGATGAGTACCTTCAAGGTACTGTGTGAATTAGAAGGTCCAGTACAGAGGCTGTGTGGAATTTTTAAGTGATTAGAATTTGCCCTACTTTCAAAAACAGCATGCTAAAGCATAAAAGGAGAAAAGAAAACTTAGAAGTGAAGCATGAGGTTCCCATGCTGACTGCTATAGATACCTAAATCAAAGAACACCATTAATTCTAGCTGATGCATATAGAAATAATATTTCAGTTTGCATGGTTATCCAAAAATACTCTCAGCTATTTTGATTTTAGTGACAATGATTACTAATATGAAAACTTCTTTAATGGCTACCCTGTGAGTAAAAAGAAATATGCAAATGTAATTTATTTCCAGAGAGGAAGAAAGATGACTTAAAAATAAAACCATGCTTGATAGCTGACTACACAAGATATTGACACCAAGGAAATGGTTTGTTATATTGTTGGTAACTCTGCATTCTCAATCTCATCTTTCCTGTTTCCATCAGCTCCAAGATACATACCACTTTTTACTCCTTTGGTCCAAATGAACAGCTTTTTACTTCTGACAGGGTGCTTGGTTAGGCTATTGGTCAAAGTGAAACACTTGAGCCTGGAAGTTTGATGCATTACTAAAATGTTGGTTTATAATCCTTCCTTCCTTGTAATACGTGTTCTCAGGTAGCTCTGAGTACCATGGCATATGGGTTATAAAGGGGTTTTTTTTTGTTTCCTACTGAACCCAAATTAAGTAACATCTCACAGGTGAGAAACAATTGTGTCCTCCTGGAGGCTAGGCAGCATGAGAGGTGGCTCTAGTCAGCCTCTGTCTCTGAAGATCTGCTTCCTGACCTTCCCAAAGGGTAAGCCTTCCCAAGCTGTCAAATGAAAGTCAGTCCCCTTCCCTATCCCATCACCTGCCTCCCTGTTTGCTTTGGAATAGCTGTTGTACCCTTTTACAAGGTGAATGGATGTGTGTGTGTAGGAAGGGTTTGGTTAACAGTGTTTAAATGCATTGAGCAGATGGGTAACTGTAGAGAAAAGCTTTTTTTTTTTAATTTGATTTGTTTCGTGGAGATACTTTGTAATAGAGTCTTGCATTTGTCCGAGCCTGTTTGCTGCCGAGAGTGGAATGATAAAACAGTGCAGGATATATTTGTGCTCCCTTGTTGTGCTTTGTATCGTTGAAAATAATCTGGGTGTAGACCTGGTTTTCTCCTAAATGATGTGTTGCACAGGACTGAGAGCAGGCACTGAGTAAGGTAGTGGGGAGGTGGATATATTGAAAGGAAGGTTGAAAAGGAAGATAAAGGTACATGTTTCCTTGTTATCATTGCATAGTTTTGTTGGATTGTTTTACATGTTTTTGGGAATTCATTTTAATATTCTTCAGTAGGTTTTACTGAAGTTTTCTGGGAGAAAAGCAGATGTACCTCTATGTGTATATCGAATATGCTCATATTTACCAAAATACCAGCACGGTTGATAACTCTTCTCTTTTTCTGGCAGCCCAGCTAAAGCCATTCTCCATGTTGCCTTTCAGGCACGTCCTGGTCTTTTCTGTCTGATTTTTACACAAGGAAACTCTACCATATGCTGTTCAGACCTGTTATTCTGTGTGCTTCAAGTGCTAAAAAAAGTCTCTTCCCAGAGACCTCCTCTCACATTCACATTTGAAAGTGATATTTTGGTGCTGATGAGTGTGCATGACATTGCACTTATCAGATACTGAATTCCTCTGCAACATTCAGCATTGGGTGCTAGCAGGGGTGGAAATGAAGGCAGAATTTAAGTTCAAGAGGGGTGTTCCTGGCAGTAATGATCAGTGTGGAAATCCTTGAAGTGACAGACATAATGAGTGAACTTGGTAAGGTGAGCAGTAGGGAAGCAGTCTCCTCTCTGAACAGGAGTGACATTAAGCTGGAGTGGGAGCTCTGTGATGTCCCCAGGAAGACAATTTTTACTGAAAAACATGGTGGTGGGTGATGAGAGGGACATGCAACATGTTGGAAGGCTTTGGAAAAGTGATACTGTCACTTGTTTGTGCTACCAGGCTGACTGGACTATTTTTCCTCTGGAAAGGATTTGTGAACAACTGTGTGAAAATCCTCCAAATGAAGGCATAGCCCCATATAGCAGCAGTAGTCTAGCTGTTGGAGCTGGAATCTCTCTCTTATATCTGCTTGAATCTGAAATCTCTTGCTGTTTGACCTCCAGGCTTTAACTGAATTTACATATTCAGAGCACTAGATGTTGGCTTTCAGATGGAAGTGGAGACAAGTTCTCTCATAAAGAGTCACAGAAAATCTGCTGCTGTCTGCACCTTCACTTTGCTGATAACACAGCTTTTAATATCATGCTCTTAATTAACTTGATACCCTACTTCCATTTCTTGGTGCCAGAAGAATGCTTGAAGCAAAGTGTATTTGCTCCTGTCATTGGAGAACTGATTTCAGGCAAAGTTGAAAGGAAAGAAGAGGTATGGGGGAGAAACATTGTTGCAATTTGACAACATATTTAAACAATTATTGGAAAAGGGTGTTTCGTATCAAAATCCGTTGTCTATATTTTTATAGGAGTCTCAGTTTGTAATTTGTTGTTAATGTAAAATGCAGCACTTGAGATGGCATTGCACAGTGTCTATTTTTAATGCTGGAGTATTATCCTCTCTGGAACAGGGTATTTGCTTAATCATACCCTCTTGGATCTTATCTTCTTCTTTTCCCAACCAATCTTTTTCACCCACATTTCAAATGCCTGGCTGAATATCTGTTCTTTGGATGCATCAGTATGAGATTTTGCAGATGACCACCTGTCTTAATACACATGAAGCTGTGATCGCAGTTTTCTAAACAGTGCCAGAGATGCTGAACTATGTTTGCAGTATTGCCAAATCACTTTCATCAGTCTTGACTGAAAAAAAGATGGCATAAATCCCAGATTACTAATGTGTATCAGTGAGTCATTAGCAGTGGTTTTCTAGATGTGATTGCAAAAGATAGTTTTTACCAGCCCAAGTGGGCAAGGGCAAGGCAATAAGGGAGCTGCTATGGTGTATCTTAGTTGGAGCCATTTCTATGTTTTTGGACATGTAGGAGAAGAAACTTCTCATATAATTTGCTCAAAACAGTACTTTGTATCTGGGATCTGGACTACCATGCTATGATATCTATTAATCAGACATGACAGTAATGTCTGTTGTGTACAATGATTGTTTCTGCATAAAGTAAACATACATCCTGTACTCTGACTTTGGGAAAGTTCTGTATTTCTGTATATTTTTATTTTGGTGTGCTGTAAAACTGGGTTTTGTTCCAGATGCTAAATTTGCTCAGATCATTCTTTTCCCTAGACAATTCTAAATGTAATTAAAGGTATTGCACTGTAGGATGTGATTTTTTCTTCTTTCTTTCAACCATCATCCCTTTTTAAGTAAAGAAAACAAATCCCACAAAACTAGTTTCATATTTTTGGATTCCCACATCTATTTATGGCTACTTGCATCATGGGGGAAAAATGCAACACGACTCATAGGAGGGTGACATAGAAGTCTAAATGTGGCTGTTGACTGCTGAGAGTTCCAGACCTTTTAGAATATCCCAAGAAACAGTATAAGCAGAAACTTCACAAATAGTTCTTCAGGTTTTGGGGTGGTTTTGTTTATGTTTTGGTACAAGTCACCACCTGGTTTAGAATCTGCAGGCTTTGCTTTCCTTTGTTGTCTCTGGTTTTGTCCAAGGAATCTCTGATAGAAGGGGTGAGTGGCCATAGGTGGACAGAACCCAGAGGGATGTGAAGTGTATTGCAGTTGCTAATTTTTGTTGTTACAGTGCAATCAATAATGATGTTGCTTTGGAAAAAAGTATGTGTTCTTTCCCATGCAGGGTGAATGGAGGCTTTGAGATGGAGAATTTCTTAATGTCTGGGAAATTAAAATCAGTGCTTTCTTATTGCTCAAGGAAAACAAAGTCTAAAAACAGAAACAACTTGTGACAGTAAATTATTTTGCTGGACAGAGTTGTTGCTACCCTTGAAATTGGCTTTTAATTTCAGTGAAACAGAATATAATTGGTGGTTGTCTCTCACATAGTGTGTTATTCAGGAGCTCTCCAAAAACGATGAAGAAGCCAATCAAAATATTATGGTTTGGGTTTTTTTTTTTTACATATTGGCCACTTTCCTCTTTCAATTTGACCTGATAATGACAGATTTGCTTAAGATAAAATTATTAGAACATACTTTTTTTTTTGCTATGGGCACAGAGAGATAAGTGAGGCGTCTGTAGATGGTTTCCTGATCAGAAAAAGGTGTTTGTCTACATACCTGTAAGTGAGAAACGTTTGCAGATATGCATGTAAGTTCCATAAACACAGAAGCTCTCAAATTTGGCTATACAGGGTGTGTATTCAGGTAATTACAGTCAAACTTGTGTAGGTAACAGAAAATAGGAGGAAAAAATGTAATAGTTTTCTAAGGTTTTGGGGTTTTTTCCCCCTTTTAAAAAAATAATTTTAAGTTCTGTTCTGTTGCAGGGGCATAGATAGGTTGCAGTGTGCAAATGGTGTTCGTGATGATAAGTACACAGAGAATGAAGACTACACAAACCCATCGTCTCTGCTTATGATACCTGCCAGGACTCCAGCTGAGAGAGCCTTTGTTCTTGGCACTTCTTGATGTCAGTGAAAACAGCAAAAGCCAGACACTAAATTGGTCAGAACAGACCTTTTACATTCTGGCTATTTTCCTCTCTTTATGGTCTGACTTGTCTCTTCCTCTGACATCAGTGGGTGTTGGATCAAACCTTTACTCCTGTGGAAATCATACAGACTGGAGATAGATCATAGAATCATAGAAAGAAAAAAATATCTACATTTTTGTAGCAGAAGAAAGAGGATAAGCTGGCATGAGGAGAGGTAATAAGCAATATATAGAAAACAGAAATACTACTAGAACTAATAGCTATTTAGTTTTAGATTTTAAAAAGTAATTCCTTTAAAATGAATGGTGTCATGTCGTGGTTCATCAGCAAAACGTGAAAGGTTTAGCTCTTGCAGGTGCGAGTTCAGGTGGCTGCCTGTTGCTTCTTTGAGGAACAGAAAAGCACAGCTTTAACTTCATGGTCTCCTTCCCACTTTGCAAAATTTTGGAACTGAGAAATTATTAATTAATGTAATTAAACATAGTTTAGGCAAAGTTAAGAGTTTTCTAGGTAACTACTGGAAATGAGCTGAAACAGGATGTGTTTTTTTGCATCAACATTACTGTTTTTGTTAAGGCTTTTGTAAATGCACACGTGTTTGTCTGGGCTTCAGCCTGGTTGTCTGCATGCTGAGAGATGTGAGCCTGCTGTTGGAAGTAGGATGGGAGTAAAGGGCTGGCTCAGATTATTTTTTCTGTAGGTTTTACTGGTATAACTAACACCAGTCTGGCTTGAACTGACTTGCTGGGGTTTCTACAGGTAGGCATGTTAGAATGTCTTGTAGCAAAGAGGTGAAGAATTGTATGATCTATTAGTTCTGCTGAAGGGTCATGGGAATAACAAGTGTGAGCCAGAGGCAAGATGAGGTCCAAAGCACCAACAGATTTCATTTGGGACTTGGGGATTGCTATTTGAAGGCAACAGTTTTAGTCAGAGGAACCTGAGGTCTCTGCAAAGTTAAATACTTTCATTTTCTTAGTGCTTTTAATTGTATAACTGTGTCATGGGTTTGTTCAAAACCGGGCAGAAACACCATTTAATGTAGCGGTTTCACATTCGCTTGCTCGCCTGCTCACACCAGGCGAGAGTGTAGTGTAGTGGTTTCATGAGAATAAAGATTAAGAGAAATGCAAACCAGGCCTAAACTTCAAAGATAAAAATAGTTTATTAACAAAAGACAACAAAATCAAAATCAACCCCCAGGTGGTTTCTTCTTCCTCCCCCAGCCCCCCACCCATGATGGTTCCTTTCTCCCACCTCATTTATCTTCCTTTACCACCATCCTTCTCACCAACAACACAGAGAAACAAACTTAGAAAACCCCTGGTCAATTTACCACTCTTGAAATAGGCTTTCATCAGTCCAATTGGAAGAAGAGTCTCTCTTGTCTCACCATGGAGATTTTTCCCACAAGAAGCACAAGTCTCTCGTGGAGTTCATGTCACTGTGAACTCCCGCCCAGAAA
>VZTR01005740.1:45155-64551 GCA_013400775.1 Chaetops frenatus | reverse complement strand
GGCACGGCCCCAAGGCCCTGGGGCCCGGAGCGGCCGGCCAGGGCCACGCTAGTGTTACCTTCCCCGCGGGCGGAAGTCAAAGAGGGCTTCAAACTTCCCGCTCCTAAAAATGTAAGCTTCGCAAAGACGCCTCTAATTTTCAAGTGGCTACACGAAGTGGCCATCTTAAAATTAGCCAATCCGTGGGCTCCTCACCTCTGCTGGAAACTGTGCCCCGGCGGAAGTAGAAAAACAAAGAACCCCCCCCAGGAAGGAGAAAAAAAAGTTGTTGTCCTTTAAACCACAACAAACTGGAATACCTAAAGTGGTTTTCTGTATGAAGCATGAAACAAGGAAACAGTTGCTACGAAGGGTTTCTCAAGTAGTTTACATTTTAGAGTAGAGGTTCTCCAGTTTTGCTGTCAGTTTTGCTTATACCTGTCAAAAAACCCCAGAAACATGGATCACAGATATGTTAGGTTTTGTTGATCTCTCTTTTGGATGTACTTATGTCCCCACAGATTCCCTGACTTTTTTTTCATTCATTGCCAGATCCATTACTTCAGCCTTACACAAAGTGAAGCAATTCAGGGTTACATGTAATTATTGATCAGTGCATCCTAGCAGATTTAGTTCTAAAGGGGACAGGTTTGCACAAGGTATCTGAGACACTCATGACTGCTTAATGTGTGTTGGCTTTCTGCTCTTCCTGTGCTCAGAGGCACAAAACTCATGCCTTGGGAAACTGACTTCTTCCTGTTTGTCACCCAGTCCTACATATTGAAAACAGCTTGAAGTCAAGCCTTGGTTGGTGTCTTCCTTGTGCTGAATAAGTTGTACCAGCATTGGTGCAGTTACTTGCAGAACAGGAAGTTATCTAAGACTGGAGTCAGTGTTTTAAATAATTTCTGTCAAAGAAATTACCTGTAACCATAGGGAAAACTACTTTGTCCTTGAGCATTTTTTAAAAACAAATTGAAAGGGGTTACTAGAGGGAGAAGGGGAGGTGGCTTTGCTCCTTTGCTTGTGAATATATGGCTACAGAAGCATAGGGCAGGCATAATTGAGTAGAGAGTACCCTGTAATGTAGCAATGCCTTTGTCTTTTTAGAGGGAAGACTCACATTGGTGCTGTTCTTTTGAGAGAAAAGCACTGTCCTTATGGAGATAACCAGCTTACTTTTTTTTTGTGTTTTGTGCCAACATACATCCTTTTTTTTTTGCTACTTGAACCTGGTCTAAATATTTCTGCAGTATTCCTGTCCAAGCAACTGTAATTGGGTGCAGATACCTTGCTGCCAGTGGTCAAAACTCCCTATTCAAGGTAGGTATAAACATTCATAAGGTTTCAAATAACCCTGAGGTGGAAGGCCTTCTAATAGCGTTCTTGCACTTGAACTTTTGTGGTTCAGGTTTTCAAAGTTCCCTCTGCTAAAACACAAAACAGTAGAGATTTGCAGTGATGGTTACTTAATTTTAGGTGTCAGATATGAGACTTTTGCCTAGTCTTGCAATGTTAGCAAATGGGTGTTTGAGGAAAACATTGAATATCACTCAGTTTATAATTCCTGATACACTATATACATCCATAGGGGCTTTAAAACTTCTGCCTCGGCCTTGGAGCAACATAATAACAGAGGGTGTTTCTTGTCTACATAATGCTTCTCCTGAGTGTTTTTCTGCCTTAATTTTCTTTGCAAACATCCCTTTCCTTGGTTTGATCTTCAGTCTCTTTGTGCAGCATTGAGCCAGATGTAGATGAGTATATGCAGTAAGACGGGTAGGCCTGTACTCTCCTCTTAAAGTATTTGCTGAACTTATCCTGAAGAGATTCAAGTTTTATTGTCTATGTAGTTTCATGTTCTAAGTGATATTTTTTGAGAAATATATTAAAGGATTGCTCATAAATACAAGAGTGACTCCTTTGGTACAAATTTTATATTGCTTAAAATGCCAGGAAAAAACTGTTCCTGCTTTAACTTTTCAAAATTAAACCTGTATATAGGGATATTTTTCAAGCAAATAATTTGCTCTGAGTGATTTTGTGGCAGCACTGTTGTAATAATTTGAAGGGTGACAAAGTAGATAGACTTGAGAAAATAGAGCAAAATGACTAGAAAAACTAGCTGATTAATTTTGTGTTTTCACCTGCAAAGAAAGGTAAGTGCTTGATTTTGGTGCATGTGTGCGTGAGTGTTGACATTACCTTTAATTAGCCCCAGGTGTACAAGTCTCATCCTTTAGCATCCATGATGATTGTGCAGTGCAAAAATAGATTATATTTTGTTTGTTCAAACAGGCAACAAGTTAAAAAATATCTAGGAGGTGGAATATTTTTTGGATGTTTAACTGGGTAATCTCTGTCTAAGACCTACCAGTCAAATTACTTATCTGGAAAATGATTTTGTCTTTTTTTTTCTTTTTCTTTCTTACTAGTGTTGTTAGCTCTCAGGCTTGAGAGACTGAGGGAAGAAAAAAAAGGACTAACAGTAATTTCCTGAATTGTCTCATTTTTGTGCTCACAGATGATAGTAGGAGCACTTTGGGACTTGGTAACAGTTAAGAGATTAGCTTAGAGACATGGTGCTCTGCACCAGCTGCTCTTAGTGCTCTCCCAGATTGAATACTAAGGATGCTATCCTCCATGTCTTGCTGGGATTAATTTTAGGGCATTTTGAAAAACTAGGGCTGGTCTGCTTCAGGACACAAATTGGAGTGTGTTGAGTGCTATGTGAGCTAAAGGCAGTTTTTCATTCTGCTGGTGCTGTTATTCTCCACAGTGCTGCATTGAAGACAGATTTTTCCAACAACTTCAGCTGTTAATGTCCTTGGTTTTTAGGAACCAGACTGAGACTGGAGTACCATAGTACTACCCTCTATTTATCTACCTTTTTCACACCTTCCTTCAGTGTTCTTTATACTTACAGAAAACTGATGAGTAGCAGATTTTGGAGGAAAAAGCACAAGCAGTCCCCAAAACTTCAAAGATGTAAAAAAGTAATCCTGTTAGTTATCCTTTCCTTCTGTATTTGACATCCAGCTCTTCAAGAAGACCCTGTACTAAGTAGCTGCTCCAAGTACAAAAACTAGTGTGTGGATTTAAGGAGGACAATAAAAGGTAACTGCTACAGATGGCTGAGTTCTAAAATTCCAGGCATTGATAGAAAGGTATCATAGAAAGGTTAAATTTGCAGTACCACTTTTCCTTTTTCTATGTGGCTTCTGCAGCACAAAAGTGGCCTCCTATTAGAGGCCACACCTGCCACAGTACCTTTCCAAGCATGAATCCCACACAGTAGAATATCCTGTGGAGGCTCTGCACAGCAATTCTTCTGGAGTTACTGGTATTTTTCTCCTTGTTGGCTTCTTTTTTGGTGCAAATTTCTGAAAAGTGGCACTAGTGCCAATCTGCAAAGTGACACTTGGAGAAAGCTGTGCTGACAGTATAGGATATCTGTCATGAGCCAAAAGGCCAGGGGTTTCAGGGATGGGTGGTCCAAAACAGCATCCAACCTCAGTCTGGCATGTGTTTTGTGTAACTGTCCTCCAGCATGCTCAGAAATCCTGGAGGACTTGCATAGCTCCATATTGCAGCTTCAGGAGCCAAACCTTTGAGGATTGCTTGATGCCCAGCAAGGAGTTTCTGATTGAAGCACTGGAAACTTGTATGGTATTGCTCTCCCTTTGTTCAGTGTTATTGCCTTTATTGTGTTAAAGAGGTGAAGCAGACCTTAGCTACTTCATGTGAAGTAGCACTTGCTTTGGTGTAAGAAGTTGCTGCCTCATAGTGAATGGTTAGTCCCTTTGAACAAGGAAGGGAGTGAGTTTTGAAGCCTCGGTTTAGTGTCTCATTTGGGTTCCTGACTGTCAGACTCAAACTTTCAGGGAGTGATATGTTCATCGGAAAATGCCATTGGACCTTTCTCCAGAGTGAAACCTGTAGAGCTCCTAATGGCTCTTCAGCCAGCTGTGTCAGTGGAAGAGGCCTGGCTGCTGTCAAGGAGCATAGTTAACTACAGCAAAGCTTTATGTACAGCCTTAAATCTCTTCTGCCTAAATTCAAAACGAGAGACAGAGGTGAAAAAGTTTGGGGGTTTTTTTCCGCAGAGAATTAGCAAACATTGTTTTTGTTGCCAAATAATACTTCTGTGAAGCTTTCCTGATGATGTCTTCCCAGGTCCTTTTGTCTCCTTTCTCTCCCTTTACTGTCACAGCTTCCCCAGGCATCTCTCTTTTTGTTCTGAGGACGGCTGTCGGTCAGTCGGCTCACTCTTGCCTGGGGAAGTGTGTGCCTGTCTCTGCCTGAGTTCCTCCTGTCCTGAATCCACCCCTTTGCATCTTTCTCCATCAGAGTTAAGTGTGCTGTTTTTCCTGCCCTGCCACATTTTCCCCTAAGATGGCTTGCTGTGCATTTTTGCCACCACTGCTCCATTTCTGTTCTCTAAACCAGTTTGCCCCATTAGTGAGCCACCACAGTGCTGTTAACTCCTCTCCTTTCAAGACCATATGCTAAGAGCTGCTCTCAGGTGTCTTAACTGCAACTCGTGTCCTGTTGAGGGTAACATTGATCTTTGCCTTGCTGAGAGTCTTGATTTCCCAGCTCTGACATTTCCTGGGTTTCTTATGTTATCTTGTAAAAAAATCTCATCAGAGATTCTTCCCATCTGTGTTCTATTTTGAGCTCTGCTTCTACTGGATAGCTATTTGACTTAAGCCACTAAAGCAGTTCTGTAGATCTTCTGTGGAATTTTTTATTTGTTGGTAGGCCTGATTGGGTCATATTATCACCAGCAGACTTCATCCCCTCTGTGGTTTTAGAGGGAAGCAGTTGCCTTTATAGAGGTAATTCTTGACAGAATCTAAGTCAGCAACATAGTTCCTGCTTAGCTTAGGTGCTCTGAATTGCACTCTGCCCATTTTCTTGCTGAGAAAGTAGAGAGTACAGTGCATTTTCTGAATCTCTTGGACATTCTTGTTAATGTAGTCTATTCATCCTCCACATTGCATGTAAGGGGTAGCATGAATTGTAGCAATTTTCAAGCTATTAAGGTGATGAGAGGCATTGCAGAATTTTAAGGCGTGACTTTTGAGCTTCTGTTCTTAAATATTCCTTTATTCCTGTTTAGCAGGCTGCATCTGTAGGTGGAATAAATAGATTTGTTTCTTTAATGAAGTATTTTAAGTTCCCACTTTTCCTTTTTTTTTCCCCTTAATGGTACATCAGTCAATAAAAAACTTAAATCTACTTATTTCATCTTTTTAGTACCTAAATTACAGGAGTTTGCACATTGGAGTAATAGGCCTGAAAGGGCTTCTTTTAACAGCAAACAAAGTAAAAGATCAGAAATAAGATACTAAAAACGTGTTGCTTTCCTGTGTGGAATTCTTTTCTATGTGAGTAAAAAATTATTTCCTTTTCACTTTCTTACATAGGTGCTGATTGCTACCAGTTTAATGCAGAGTTTGTTATTATCTGTAAAAATGCTCAGGCATGTCTTAATTATATTTTTTAAACCTGCAATCATTTGTTTTTTGGGAGGAAGAGCTTGGAGGGAAAGAACAGGTAGAAGAAATATGCCCCATTTTTGTAGAAGAAAAAGACTTGTGTTGACTACCTATTATAGTCTATAAAAAGAAATTTTAAGCTTATTTATATGAAGCTGACAAAGCATCAAGTCCTTTTGAAATAGTGTTTGGCCAGTATTTGTGTGGTTTCAGCCTCTTATAGGAAATCCTGAAAAAGGCAGTTTATTTAGAAACTATGCCTGGAACAGGTGCCGCTTAAATCTCAACTGTATTTTAGACCCACTGTAAAAAAAAAAAGAGACACCAATACTTTTGAAACTGGTTTAATGTGAGGATAGCTTTTACTTGTTTTTAATTTTAATGTTTGTGTTTCCTTTTCTATCTTAACTATAGTCATAACGCTGTATATTTTAAGAGTCCTTCCACAGTTATGGGTGTGGATCACGTAGTTTCCAAGCTCTTTGTTCTTCCTCTTTGCTCAGCTTGTTGTCTCTGTTTACTATTCACATAATCAGCAAATGTTAATGTACTGTGGTCTATTTCAGAAGGCCTTGCAGGGAGGGTTAGTAGAATTGTTTTTCCTGAGAGAAATTAACAGAGAATTAATGTTATTTTGGAATATAGCAATGGATTAAGTATTTTTACCCTACCTGTCTTTATGGCTCTTGCTGACTTACACTGGTGGTTTTTGTGTTTATAGCCAACTCTTTTCTCTAAGTCTTCTTTAGCTATAAAATGATTTGATGAGTTTTTTAAATCCTCAGCTTGCAGAAGTGAATGTAGTTTGGAGTGCACCTTTCTAGGAATGTGACTGTTATTTATTAAACAGTTCTTTGAAGAGTTCTGCATTGACTAGAGTCAACCTCACAAGATTTGGATGGGAGATAAATGGTTATCATCCTTCCAAAACTAAGCATTATCCCAGAATTACTTAATAATACCCTAAAGAAAGCTTGTCCAATATTAAATGCACTAATTAGAGCTTAAGATTTAGTTCCCAAGACTCTTTACATAATGTCAGGCAAGTAATGAATAAAATCATTACCTCATTGAGTGAGGTGGGCCCTAGAAACGTGTACCTCTAAGCCTCAGACTCAATCTGCTTCATTCTCCCATTTGATAAAACCCAAACCAACAAGACAAAGCCACCCAGTCCCTCACCTTCTCCCCCCAGAAAGATCCAAAATGAGCTGAGAGAAGGAAAACCAGCCTCTGTGAGGCTCATTAAAAGCTATGAGGTTATCTAGAGGACAGGTACTGGGGATAACGTGACCTCATCTCCAGGTGCATGTTTTTTCTCTATCCTCACTTTGTCTCAGATGCAAAATTCATGCCAACAAACTTGTCCTTTTCACCAAAATGATCTCTTTGTGAAGGAAGCCTTATTTCTGTGGCCCAGCCATGCTGGAAAGGACAGCTACAGCTCCCAGGGGTGCAGAGTGGCTGGACCTGTGGGCTGTGACCATCATCAGGCAGGTGCAGGAGCAGCTATCAATTCCAAACAGCTGAAGTACATCACACAATTAGAAGAAAATGAAAATGGGAGAGAGCAGGTTGATAGAAAATACTTGTTTTATTGTATTATAATATAATTAGATGATGCCAGTATTCTTACCAGTTTAGATTGGTGCAGTTTAACTATAAACAAGAGGTTGTATGTTAACACAAAATTCAGGGACACAAAGTCTTTATAATGCAAACATCTGTAATCTCTGGTCTCACCTTAGTCACCAAGCCATCCCATGTCAGAGACCTTTTAGTCTACTAGAAAATGAAAATAATCTAAACATGTAGCAATATATTAATGCATGCTTATGGATTATATATAAACAGGTGAAACTCATTGAAAAGAAAATCAGAAACCCATCACAGCACTGATATATCATCTGCTCTTCCAGCAGATACATGGAAAAAGATGTCATAGCCTGTGGGTCTCTTTGGGGCAGTCTATATTTTTATGTACCTGCTGGAAAAGAAAATGGTTTATTTAATAAGGAGATTGTGAATCTATTCTTTCTTTTTAATCATTATTACTTGCCTACTTTTACCATCCCTGTAGGTTTGCTGGTTTGGGGTTGACTGTTCTTGGAATAAGACATGTAGCCTTTGACATAGAGATTTTTTGAAATCCCATTAGAAACACCACAGTGCTACTTTTCATGAGCTTTTTCTGTGACCTAATTTTAGGAAAAATCCCAAATGATCTCAAGTCAATTAAGTTCTGAATGTCAAAATTTAGATTAATCATGAAAGAAACACTTCCATTATCGACATTTTTAATAAGCTTTTTCACCTTGGGCTCCCGCTGGATGCACAATTCAACATGTCCAGTACCTTAGTCTTTGAGTGGTCCCATTGATTATATGGTGGCATTAATCCAGAGAATAATTTCCAGTGCACCACAAATGCATAATGACTTAAAAGTTGTGACCTTGCAGATAACTCTTTGCGACTGGATTGTTTTCTAGTGTATTTTGAAAGAAGAAATGAAGAATTTTTAGGGAGAAGTAAAATAGTTTAACCCCACTGCCTTTCATTTTATTAGATTTTTACTGATCAACTTATATTTGAGGACCCTCTTAGAATTTTGTGAAGTGCTGTATTACACTATACTAAAAGCAGGACTTTTTTTTTTTTCTCCCCACAATGGAGGCAAAGAATGCCAAAAATAGGAATAAAAGAATGAGGCCTGTAAACATGTCTAGATAGGCAGTTACTTTTCATGGCCTTACTAATTAGAAACCTATCAAAAGATGATTTCCCTGCTGAAATTAGGGTCTGGTTAACTTTCAAAGGACTACAGATGAGTTGGGAAGACAAGGCAAAACATTAGAAATCTGTTGTGCAACTGCAGGAATCTGGCATTACAGCTGCTCTTTCTTTGTGGAAATGAGGAGTAAATTTTATAACAAAAGCTACAGAAATAATAATCTAAAATGTCCAGCTTTGCATTCAGTCTTACAGGGTTTCGATTTGGTTTGCCCAGTGCAGCAGATGGTACTGGGAAAACAATAAGTTTTTGCATTCACTTTCTCCAGCATTGACAATTGCTCTTTCTGAGGCATTTGAAGAACCTACCAGTCATAGGTCTCCAGCATGAGATCTGCAAGTCCTCCATTGTGAAGACAGCAGGAAAAACTTCAGTTTGAAAATGTGTAGAGTATATCGAATGAGCAAAATGAGTGGATTTAGAGAATATGCATCAGAGTATAGAATTTTGTTAGACAATGATGTTTAAGTCACACATGCTTGCCTCAAAGTGGGTTTATGCATGAGTTTCTTTGGGTGTCTGTTCTTAGAATTCACAGGTCAATATTCAATTGAAGTGATTGTATGAGTACAGAAAATGGGCCTGCTGCTTTGTAACAGAGGGGTAGTTGTGCATTGTATAGAAAAATAAAGCTTGTTTGAAATAAGAAATTTGCATCTATATTGATAGAACAAATTTTAATAGTCTTGGAAACCTGGGGAGACTGGGTGTGTTCTGACATGCGTTGTCTGTTAGCCAGACTAAAGTCCATGGCATGTATGTAAGATTTGAGATTACAGAGTCTTCTGTACTTGCCCTGTATTGGGATTTTTTTAAGGAAAAAGCAGAGTTCTCAATATAAGGGGAATGAGAGCAGGCACACAGTAATTGCAAATGGTACATTGCTTGATTATCAGGTTTAATGTGTCATTAGGGTCTTGCTGACCTTTTCTGTTGATGCAAAACATGGGCAGATGTTAGCATTAGAGAGAAAAAGAGAGCAGAAGTGGATAGATGTGAGCAGGCTGGCTGCCAAAAGATCAGCTGACACTATGATGACATCAAGTGCAATCTGGAGAGTCCTCCTTACCCAAGCAAGCCTTTGCAATGTATCGTCCTCTGTATATGCAGGAGCCACAGCAGTGTCTGTAAATCAGTCTCTCATCTGGTCAGTACATCTTTGTTGCTATGAGATATATTGTCCTTGTCTTGTTTTGGCTGATGTCTCTGGTCTTAGTCTCTGCAGTTTGTTGTTTCATCTCCTGAGAACAGACAATAAAGAGGAAATGAGCATTTAGGTTGTCTTTTGCATTTTCACTGGATTTGCAGAAGTACTTCCCTCTGAGATCTGCATGCAGTCTGTTACTGACAGCTTGTCACTTTGTTGTCTCTTCCCATTGCAGTCTATGTAGCTTTGGATTGTTAGGAAGTAATAAAAAATACATTTTACGTGGGTCATAGCTATAGCAGTAGCTTGAGGAGGTGGTCTCAGTGAAGAGATGTACTTGTGTGGTGGAAGTGGTTTCCCAAAGCCTCTTGTGGGTTGCTTTGCTGATTGCTTTTTTAGAGAGGACTGCAAGATGCTACGGAAGGGTGGATGATGTAGTGAAGGTAAAAAGTTCAACGGCTACAATGTGTCCTGTTATTCATCTTCAGAAACCTCGAGATAACTGTGGTGAGTAAGTGCTTCATCCTCTTCCCTTCCCCCATACCCAATCACTAAAGATCTGCTTTCATGTGTGGCTTCCTCTGTTCATTGTCTGTGCAAGGTAAAGATTCTGGTTCTGACACTCTTCCCAGCAGGAGTCTTGATTTTCCTGAGAAGCAAACAGTGCTTTTATCGTGGCACATCAAAATACCCACAAAAGGTAATTAGATGGAAGAAAAGAACCTGCTAGTGAGATGCACCAAAAGGGAAGTCTCATAGTCTAGTGAGCAAGACATTGAGATCTAGTTTCTGCATTCTGCTTTGCTGTGGACATGCATCAAGTCAGTTAGCTGTGTTTGTAAGATAATGCAAAAAATATTTATCTCTCAACTTTTTGCCTATGTGTATTTTCAAAAACATGCTCCTTTTGCAGTGGGTGTCTTCTACTCTGTATTTGCATAGTGCTCACTTCCATGTGTGGCTGCTCACTGGTACTTTAGAAAGTATTGTAATGCCCATACCAATGATAAAGGGGGTATGAGCCTGTTCAGGAAATTAGCTCTGCTTTTCATCTTGAAAATGTGTGTCAGTGCTCCTCAAAAATCGGTATCTCTGAACTCTCAGTTTTCCACAGGCCTCAGAAAAACAAGATTACAAAACATTAGGATGCAGCAGAGAGTGTAGCTGTTGGAAAGATGACTGGAAAGCTAGGAGGGTGAGGGTAGAAGGAGGCACTGTGGATATTGGCAGTGATCCTCAATCTGCTTCTGTTACTCTACTGCATCAGGAGCCAGGTCTGTCCTTGCAGAAAATGAATGCTTTTTAAATTTTTTTCCATTCCCTCCCCACCCCCAGACAACATAACCTTAGAAGAATAAGGCTCAGAAACAGGAGTGGACGTTCCTGTTCTCAGTTAGGACAATCTGAGCTTTCATGAGAAAGCAAGTTAATAAGAAATCTGACAATCTGGGTTAGGCTGTGGGAAACCATTTCCACCATCGCTGCCTTAATGATGACTTTAGAAAAAATTCCAAACAAACTAATTCATAGAGACAGGGAAGTGATGAGGAGGAACAAGATTCTTGAACCTAGTACCATTTTGAATAGGTACTATAAAAAAGCCTTTGCTTGCTTGCTACCTAAAGGTGAAGAAGGAAAAAATATTATCTGTTGACTGTAAAGAGTGTATAATAGTCTACACTGCCTCTTAATGCAGAATCTCTTGCAGCCGTGTTTAGTTTAGTAGGCTGTATTAAATTTCTGGTCAAGATTTCGTCCACATCTGTGTACATTTACCTCTGTTGGGGTATAAAGCTTCAGGTTTTTGCACTTTTCAACTCCTGATCCAACCCCTTTCTACTGCAAAAGGTCCAGCAAAAAAGACTGATCAATTAAACAACAGGAAACTGCTGCCTACAGCAGCTAAATTGCATCTGATTTGTAGATGAGGTCATTTGCAGCTGAGGCAAGTATATGCATTTTACACAGTGGGTGTTCGCTCTTACTGTGCTTTATCTTCACTCTTACTGTGCTTTATCACTTGGAGGCCTTTACTAGCTCTTTTCTTTGAGTCAGCTTTGATCCAAATCTGTGCTCTGAGCTGGACACCAGCACGAAATTGAGTGTAGATATGCAATTGCATGCCATATATTTTAATGCAGACAAACAAAAACCGCAACTCCCTGCCTCCGAAGAGAAAGCAAACAACCATCCTCCAAATCCCCAGACATGTGAAGTTTCATCCAGTTTTGTCTTCTTCTCTGCCTGTGCCATAGATGCCATTTGGACCATGTTAATTTTCCTGATTAAAATCTCAGGGGTCTTGGTTTGGGGTTTTTTTTGCTGCTATTATGTTTTTTGTGTTGTGTTTTTTGTTTTTTTTCCCTGACATGCTGTTGTTCTTAGCATTCTCTTGCCTATTCAAGCATTTAAAACGTGAAAATAAAGCCTTGGAATCCTGACAGGAGCAAAGATTCACTGTCATTAGTAAATTGGGGGAAAAGATGGGATTCAACGGAAGATTTTCCATGTGATAGAATACTAATGGTTTTAGGGGAAAGAATTTAATTCAGTGTACCTGAATTCATGGATACCAGATATTCTGTATCCCCCTTGTTTATGCTGTCTCCAGGACCATGCTTCAAGGATTGTTTTGCTTAGCTTGATTCCTTCTCATCTCTTGATCCCTGCCAAGGCAGTGTTCTTGGCTGCTTTGAGATACATGGAGTAAACATTCCCCATCGGTAGTACAAAGTTTGTTCAGCAGTTTTAACAGCCACATGCAGAATTGACAAGTGCTGCACACATACTTGGATTGAAGGGACAGGGGTACCTTTCATTTGACTGAGCTTTGAAAAAGGAGGAATTCTTTAAAATGACAAAACACACAGACCCATGAAAGTCATGCTATGATATTAGCCTTTCCATGAGAAATCTCAACACAAATCTGTTCATCTGGGTGATAGCCAACTGGACATTTGCTAAGTATGAGGAAGGATGTTCAGCTGTAAATGCTTTGACATAAACCAAGTGTTTTTTCCCCAAACTATCTGGGATGTTTGTATGAGTGGCTCTTAAGCAGATCTATGCATTTTAGTGGCATTGTTCCTTCCGCAGCTTCTTTTGACAACACTTGCTTGATTCATCCCTCCATAATTTGTTTCCATGTGCTTAACCTGTAACTGATGGCTCAGTACTAGGTGGCTTCATCTGCCTCTTTTGAAGGCTGAATCTGTTAAATACTGCAACTGCTTAGTAAAATGTGCCTTTCAGAAATAGGTGGTATCAGTACAGCATTGTATATCAACAGAGTCCAACATTAAGTTGGACTAACTAACCTAACTTTAGTTTCATGATGTCTGTTCTTGCTTATTTGTGGTAGGAAGTCTGGCAGGCCGCTGGCAGGGAAATAAATATGTGTTCAAAATGCTTCTTTGACTAGGTTACCACTGCCTGGTGAGATGGATAGCTGTGGGAGAGGCTGCCAGAACTCAACCCTAAACCCTAATGCACTGTTCCTGTTTATGATGCAGCTATTCTCTTTTCCCTGCTAAACTGGTGTCAGGCACACAGCATTTCTGCTCATGTGCATCCCTTCCTACAGTCTTCCTACAGTCCTTTCACCTCACTGCATTTCAGACCCAATTTGCCCTGCCCAGAGTACTTAATGGTATCAGAGACACTTTACTATGAAGTAGTCACAAATAAATGGATATTGCCCAGACTCAGTACTTCCATTTTATAGTCTTTCCTGGTTTTTTTGAGTTCTGCCCTTAGTCTTGATGAGATATATGAGTCCACAAGTATTTTGTAGTAGCACATCACCTGACAATGCCATGGTATTAACTTGGTCTGCAGAGCAAGCTTTTGCATTCACAATAAATATATTTGCCGCAAAGAATCAGAATTGCTATTTTGGGGGAAAAAACCCCAAACCCCAAGACAAACGAACCAAAACCACCCAACTCTCCAAGATTATGCAGAGGATAAAATCTCTCTGCTGAAAGAACAAGCTGGGGCAGTCTACAGGCACACACAGAGACACGGGCAGGCTGTGAGTGCCGGTGTGACAGGGAGCTGGAGCGAGAGGAAGCCTTGAAACTTAAACTCCTCCTGCAGCTCTGCATCTGCTCTGAGTCACTGGTATGACTCACACTGACAGTGTTCACGTTAGCTAGAGTTCAGATGGAGCAGCTCTGGCAACAGAAGAAGCAGGTTATATTACTGATTACCTGCTGCAGCAGACAGTTGCACCAAGATTTTTTTTTACGAGCACAGATGAAACAGAGGAGGCTCTACTGAGGACTGCTGTTATTGGTAGTATTGTTTTCTTAAGGTAAGAAAGCCTGTTTATTTACATATGTACAAAAGGGAATTTGGAGCTTGCGAAGTCTGAATTTCTGTTGCTGTTATTCTCAGAGGACTCAGATCTCAAAGATCTCAGCTGATCTTTGGAGCTGTGTTACTGCAAAGCCTTGTCTGGACTGTTTGCTGTGCCATATGGAGAATCATATGGCTAATGGGCAGTGCGTGTCCTAGGAAACAAAATAACTACTTTCTCATTCATTGGCGTTATGTAAGGCATGGCAGCCATGTTAAGGACAGAAGACCTCTTTTGAAGAAACAGTGCTGCTAGATGGTAGGGCAAGGAAAACAAGTAGTTTTTAGGCAGCTGTCTGTTCTTTGGAGAGTGCTGCAGTTCTCTAGTTCTGTGTTCATAGAATTAAAAAAGCAGTGGCGTTAGATGTAGCAAAACAGTTGTTTACCTTTAGAGTCACTGTGTTGTTTTGCCTTCAGCATTCAGCCTGGGACTGTGCACGTGATCCGTGTGGTGCCTGGATGTAAACAGTTTCTTCAAATACTGTAAATGGTACTTCCAGATGTTGGGGTGATTTTTATCTTGTGCCACTAAAAGCACATATATATGTATATATATGTATATGTATATATATGTCCTGTTCTGAAAACTAGTTATATGCAAAAAAAGAGACATATTATCGTTAGTGTTGACATATGCAGAGTAGGTATAACATTTGTTTGTAGTGGCTTTACTGCTATTTTACTCACTTTAGTGCTATAATTTTAATGTATGTTTGACTGGTATCACTTATTATGCTCATGTAGAATCCATTAAGTCTTGAGTATTTGCTGTATTCCCCACAGGAGATTTTATAAGCTAGGGATTCTGGTTTTAAACTGCAGTAGTGAATTTATCCTAATTTTTTTTTCCTCCCCTTTTTTTTCTTCCCCTGTTTACTTTGGATTTGCAAAGCAGTGTCCTTTTAGAGTGCATTGTACAGTGAGGTTGGCAGCTGCTTTCAGTAATAAGGAAGGCAGATCACTTGTGTTTGTTTTCAGAATGAGAGTGAGGGTATTTTCAAAACCTGATCATTTACTAGGTTACTTTCAGGTTCTTGAAATTACCACTCATTTCCTTTTAGAATTTACATAAAAGAGACAACTGTCAACTTCTCTCGAAGAAATAGAGTGCTGTAGTAATAGCATTTAAAAATGACAGTATACTTTAGGTTCTTCTGTTTGCTAGTTTATGGCATTTGCTGATGCACAGTGTTTTTATTGCTATGAATTAACTAGATTTGGTGTTACTCTCTGTTTTAAAATAGATTAGTTTTCTTAATAAAATGAAAAGTAAGGTCTATTAGTACATTTGTAGTATCTTCATATTTATGGTGACATCCAACTTGGAAAACTACAGTGTGAGAGGAGCTTTTAAAACAGTCTGTCATGGATGCCCAACTCTCAGAGGAAAAGTTTTGTTGACTAATTTTAATGACTCATGTTTCTGATATTAAATGTTTCTCATGTTACAGCATTATAAATGCAGACTAGCTTAAGCAGTGTTAGGGTTGGTTTTGAGACTGTTCACTTACGAAGTTTTGGCACATGATAGCCTCCTCTCCCTCCCAAATCCAAACAAGTAGATATAAAACATTTTTTACAGTCTTAATTTTTCCACTGATTTCTATCTGAATTATTGTTTTTTAAGATTGTGTCAGAAGTATGTGTGCCTTCACAATTACATCTAGGTACAAATTCTGTATTATGTCCCAACAAATAATTCATTATAATAAAACTTATTTATCTTCAGCTTAGTTTACATAATTTTTTATTGTAATGCATTGTGGATACAAATAATTAACATGAAAGTTACTGTTTTCAAAAGACATTTCAAGAACATGCTTAACAGCTAGAAAACAGGATGGCAGCCCCTGAAACATCTCAAAACCAGGATGGCAGCCCCTAAATCCACGCAAACCTGATGACATCCTCTTCATTTATTTGTCCACAGGCTCTTTGTGTAAGAGCTGACCACCAGAGAGAACTCTCTCCGATTCATGTTGTCCTCATGTCCCTCTGCTGCTGGGATGCCACTAAGGGAAAAAGAACGTCAGCTGAAAAATGAACAAAAAGTCCAGTCTTGCAAGATAGCTAGACAGTTTGCTCTATGTGAGTTGGAGAGCTTCTGTGAAGAACTAATGCAATTCTAGTAGTGATTGTTGTGATACTGTGTTAAGAATTATGTGCCTTCTTAGGGATATATTAGCAAGTTATAACTGAAAACATAAATGTCCAAGGTAGGAGAGATTAGCGCAGGGAAGTGAGCATATCTGTGTTAAGTGCAAAGGAACCAGCTGCATTTGATCCTTCTGTGCAGGGATTTTCTAGTAAGTGTAGTAGGGCTTGTCAAAGCCTGCCTTCTAGGCACCCTGAAAGTTGGGGTTTGTTACCTTAAGATGGCATTGTATTAGGCTGCAAAGGTAACAAGTGGCAGAAGCTATTTGGATTATTTCACTGGTCCTTTTGGCAGGAGTTGAATTGGGACAGTTCAGGGTCTCCTTGGCTTTTCTTTTCTGTAAACCCAAGCAGAAGATCCCAGCTCTCTGTTCTTCCCCCATGTTCCTAACCTCCAGGATATCACAGCTGTTCTTCTCATCTCTGCCTTACTACAGAGCCATGCTTTGTAATTTTTGCCCTATGTAAAGCTTTTGTGAACTTCCTGCTGAAATTCAAGCCCCCTTTTTGATTGTCACTTCAGCTGTTCTGGTGTAACTTGTTTGAGGATTCTTTCCCTTAGGTAGGTTTTCCACCTAAGAAAGCCTTGAGTGGTGCAAAGCCACAAAGCTCATGCAATTCAGCACTTCCCTTCTGCTCCTTGGGCTGCCTGTGTTGCAAACATGTGGGGTGTTCAGCTGCCCTTTATTTGTTTCTTCCTTTGTAAAACCTCCTGCTTTTTTTTGGTGGCTTCTTTTGTGGCCATGCTCTAACTGTGTTACTCTGAGCCCTTTGTCAGCCTTCCTGGCAGTCAGGGAGCAGTGCTGCTGGATTAACTCTGATCTCTTACATGTTCTGCTCTCTCAGTCCTTGAGCAGAAGTTTCAAAAGAGACAGTGGCATCATCCTTGGGCATGTTGTTCTACCTCTCCCTGCTGTGACAGTGGGAAATGGCTGCAGGAAACAGAGCTCTTGCTGTGGGTCGTAGGTGGAGAAATGAGGGCCTTGGAGAAAATAAAGCATTTCGCCAAAATTCTTTAGTGGGAGGAAGCACTTACTCTGCTATTTTACAGAAAGGCTGCATCAGCAATGATTTATAACTAGCCTTGCCTGATGAAGAACTTAGGGGAAATCCGATTCTATCATTGCAACTCATTTAATTTATGTGAGTCATCTTTAATATGAGTGATACTTTTTTATTGATTACAGTTTTAGCTGATGATTAACCCAAGCTGGACCACTGCTGTATCAGAAGCTGAGTTTTACACAGAGTAATTAATGGCTTATGCACGGAATAAGGATTTATATTTTTTCCCTGGAAAAAAATGGTTGCCATATTTTGTATGGTAATATGCTGTTTGACATTAGACTTCCTGAGAAAGGGCTCTGCAGTATATGAAAAAGCAGCATCTTGGAGTTTGTGTAGCACATCCTTGTCAGAGAACAGCACATTTCTGTATTCAAATAGGAATTTGAAATGGAAGGAGGAAGAATGTTTGTGAGTTGGGGTTTTTTAACAAGTTTCTGTTTCTTTTTTTGCATGTTCGAAATAAGGCCATGAACGCTAGAGTTATGTTGCAATAAGATCCTTGCATGTGAGCAGTATGATTAGCACCATTTGCAGTACTGGACCATCTTGTTTGTTGGAGAACTCTTTTTATTTGTGTAATTTTTAGAGATGACGATTTTTACATGGGTTATTTTTGGGGTCTTGTACAAGTGTAAGCAGCTAGAGGTTGTCTCCTTGGCCCCTTTTCCTGGGACCAAGTTTTCTGAAGAAGTCTTGTAGGGATTAGATTTGTTGCCTGGTTTTAAAGAGGAGCAGGGAAGAGTTGTTAAATCTTTGTTTATAGTGTGTCCTGAAAAGCTCTTCACTTAATCCTGGAACAGTTCAAGCAGGGGGACACAGAGGGAGGTGAGGAACATGTCCTGTTTGCCGTGGAAGACTTGAACTGTTAGAGGGGCTCCCACCTCATTGTGTTGCACGAGCTTTTGTGTCACACAGATAAAGTCAGGCTCTCATTTTTTGTCTGTTTAAACCTCTGTGTGTTTTTAAGCTTGTGCTAGTTTAAATAAAGAGTGGAGGGTACAACCTATACTCTAACAATGATGGTCCTTTCATTTGCCTTCAGGGTCGGAGCTTCCACTTGACTTCATGACTATAGCTCCCCTGTCCTGCTCCAGAGTCAGAGCCAGTGTAAGGATGAGGATAGTTCATTTTGCTCTGGTTAAATGAGGTTATGGCCTGGATTATGATGACATGTTATTTCTGTGCAGAATGCTCCTTGTATTTTATAGGGATGCAGAAATCTGGGATTAGCTCAGTTTTCATTTCAAATTGATGCTTTGCCTTTAAAGCAGCAGAATACCTCTGACTCGCCTGTGTGAGTTTAAATAAACAGCAGCTAATTGGTAGGTTTGATGTCTCACATAACTGTGAACTGACCTTCTGTGTTCAGGTGAAACACAGTTTAAAGGGAGTGGGTACATGATCCTTAATTCAAATTTACTTTTTAGATAAATACTTGATAGTGCCAGATGGCAAAGCAGCTACAGGCAGAGGTGAATAACAGCATGGAGGTTTTTTGGGCAGCAAGTCTGCTGTTAAAAAAAAAAAAGACAGCACTGCAATATTCTGGATTGCACTGAATGCCAGTAACTTCATTAGATTTCCTGTGTGTGATAGGTGAATATATTATAAGTCCCAGATTCCTGAAGTACAAACTGCTATAAAAAATTTCTTCTGTCTCATTTCAGAAATAGACACAAATGGTCTGACTTTACAGCACTAGATTTATTTTTTTCCTGGCTTCAGTGCTATTTCTGTCAAGCAGTTGGGAGGGCTTCTCCTGAGGACATATGGAGCAAAATGGTAAAATGTTGATTTGTATAATGCACATACAAGGACATGAAATAAATAATACCATGTTGACAGTGTCCTCTGTTGTTTAAGGAAAACTTGCAAGAAGAGCTCTTTTGAGGTCTGTTTGATAGTATGAAAAGGATTGTGTCACAAGTATCACTAAATATTAGCATAATGGCTCTAAATACATGACGTAAAAATGCATGCAACCGAGCTGCTTAGAGTGAGCTCGTTCTATCAAAAACTCTCTCTCAAACGTGGGTGTCTGGGAAAAGTTACTTAAATTATCCTCTGTTCCTGGGAGAAATAGATGGCTTTCAATTGTGTTTTGGTAAACAGGAGGTAGTGAGTAACAGGAAGAATGTGGCCTTTGTGGTTTTGCCTACATAAGAAAGATTTCTCATCATTGTCCCATAGCTTTGTAGATTCTGATGAGAACATGATTTTAGAATGCTGATACTTCTACAGAAAACTGATTTTACACAGAAAATTTGCATGGAAAAGTGGCTACTGTTTTGCTGGTACATAGTAAGAGAGGCAGAGTGTGTGGGGGTAGAGGAAAGAGATGAGCACCTTCAGGGTACAGAGAGCAGTGAGGAGGGGGCCTGGTTGGGCACATGG